>JBAJHY010000002.1:26494072-26507988 GCA_037177095.1 Craterocephalus marjoriae | reverse complement strand
TCATGTTTTTTAATTGCATTACAGGAAATAAAGAACTTTATCACAATATTCTAATTTTCTGAGACAGACCTGTATATTCCTAGATATTACCTCTGCATTTCTCTCACAGAAAACTGATGGAAAATGCTGCAGGACCTCTATTTCAAACTACATGATAAAAATGAGTTTTGACTATATTTTTCAACCAGAGTGCACAATTTAGGTATTCAGGAAAAATATCTGGACCACATGTCTGGTTGATTGTTTTACCAGCAAAACTTTCCATTACAAAAGATGTTTGGCTTTTTTTTCCCTGCTCATTTGCATAATATAACAATCATTGAACGCATTGAGCTGTAAGAATAACCCAAGTCAAACATGATTACAATAAGGCAAATGACACAATGACATTTAATTTAAATGTTAAATTACATAAAGATTAGCATAATTTAACCAAACTACTGTGCATTTTCCTGTAGCATAAACAGCTGCTGATTATTTTGCAGGTGGTGAACACATTCAATATTTTTAATCTTTCCATGCGGTTTATCATGTTGTGCTTTGAGATGGATAAGTCATTCACAGGGACACTTTGTTCTTATTCTTCATTTCTAACCAAAAATAAAATCAGACAAGGATGACTTGTATCATTTGGAGGGAATAACTCTTCTGCCTTAGTGTTCCACGCACCCTTTAGCAGCCCACAAGGGCAACACGCTGATGATGTGCAACCTTTTTTTTCTTTCTCTAATACAGTCTGAACTAAAATTACTTTAGAAATATTATAGTTTTAAAATTCGGCACATCTGACATTAATGGGCATAATAACAACAAACAACTCTGTGCTAATGCTAGATTGGCACCTTTCCTCTAAGTGAAGACTGTTCATATGAACCAGAACTATGGACTGCATAAAAGCTTTGTGTTTTTGCAAGTCATTGTTTTTTCCGTGGCATCATATTTATTTTGACTTATCTTGACTTTGATTGGCAGCATGATTTTTGGGGCTTTAATCTTAATGGTCTGAGCGGCGTGTTATTGTGTTGCATGTCTTTACATTACACTGCACCAACACAGCTGCAACACCTCGGGTGATTTTAATTGCAACTTCTCAGTCTTATTAGAAACCTGCTTGTGTCCCAGACGAATGCACTAAAAGCAGTTTAGTCCCTTTTTGACCGTGTGATTTATTGTTTCCCAGTTTTCACAGCTGAGCAGTATCGGCAGCATCAGGAGCAGCTGGCTCTCATGCAGAAACAGCAGCTGGAGCAGAGCCAACAAGCCAACACCCCTGCAACGGCAGCCACCACCATACAGGTCAGCATCCAGACAAACTGTTGTGCACCACAGCTTCACACACTGGCTTGGGGTTTCCATGTAGCATTCAGCTCAAGTAGAACATAAAAGAGCTCTGTAAGCCTCACTGAGCCAATGTTAGGATCCCTTTTATAGCTGAAGGTCAGCTCACGCATCTTCAGGAAACGGGGCGCATCATCTTCCTGCAAGCCGTATTACTGCCTCTGGCCACCGTCCTGTTTGGCAGCAGAAGTGCTGCGTTTGCAGGTTTCAGGAGTTTCATGCATTTTAACACAGCGGTCAAGTCTCTGGCTCAGACCCACACGTTTTGTCTCCGTATCTCTGATTTCTGATTAGGCACTTGTGTCCAAGACGCTGGACCAGGCCAGCGCCCAGTTTGCTGCTTCAGCCCTCATCACCACAGATCAGCTGCTGGCTTTCAAATCCAAAGAGGAGTTGGTGCTGGCGAGTGGAGTCAACGGGGTCCTGGCAGGTGCAGGTGGGTTTCGATTGGTTTTATTCATCACTCATTACAATTCGGAGTAGCTTGGATTTGATTACCTCTTGTAATGCATTTCCAAATGGGGAAAGCATGATTGGAAAAACTGCAAATCCTGGGGCTTCGCACCTGAGGAGAGCCGAGGAGGGACCTCACTTCTGCTTGTTTGGATAATTCATGCCTCCAAAAATCTCTCAATTGATGCACCCTGAAAAGAAAAACTCTAATCTATTAACTCTAGCCTTACTTGTGCTCTGGCTTCATATAGTAGTGGATTTAACTGATTTAAAGGTACTTTAGAGACAAAATAAGGTTCTGTGTTTTAAATTTCACCAACTAAAATCTACTTTGTTGTCTTCCCTGTTTTGATAGTGGGAATAAAACGAGTGTGCAGCACTGCCTGCAGCTCTACAGTTACAATAGTGTTGCATCAACATCTCTGACAGTGTCAACAAGCTTGAAATAAGCCGCACAAAGTCGGGCTTTATTGCAGCTCTGTGGGACGGGATTGCATTAGACTCTGCAGGTGTTTTTCTTTCGTCTTAAACTGCGTTTTGTTTTTGCATACGAAAGCAAAACGGGCGATTTTATTGGTGGAGAGACAGAAATACTTTTGGAGCGTGAGCAGATCCATTGTTTCTGCTGCATCCAGCTGTTTTCATCTGTATTTATGAGTTTCTCCGTGTTCACCAGGGGTTTTCAAAAACTTGCACCTCACCAGCGGGGCAGCGCCCCTTCACCAGACCAACCAGTCGACACACACTACCATGGCCCCAGCACCCACCTTCCTCCAGCCCTCCTCCAACTCGGCCACCCCCACGCCGGCCAACGCCACCCCCGCCTCCCTCAACTCCACCCCCGGCGCTCACGCAGCAGCTGCGCTCGGGCTGCTGGGTTGCAGCGCTGCCGGCGCCGCCCCCACCACCACTCAGGTCCTCATCGGGAACAACATCTGTCTGAGCGTGCCGTCGGCCGCCAGCCTCGCCGGACGTCACATCCCCCGGACCCTCGGCAACGTGCCACCCTCTGCCTTAAAGCTGTCGTCCACCACCAACCTGCAGATGCCCAAAGTCTCCGGTGCACCGTCCATGGACATGGGCTCCAGGTGAGAACTAATTACTGCCACGCAACCAATCGGGCGCTTGCTCGTCTTTTACATTAGATACTGTATGTATGTGGAGGAAAAAGTCTTAAAGAAGAATTTGACATTTTATTGCGTGATTTCAAGATAAACCTGCGAGATTTGGACACAGACACCAAAACAAGACGATCACCAGCTAATACAAATACTTTTGTTCATTTCTCCTCTCTAGTATGTTGTCGGACATTCATTGAGACTGTCAGAGCACTTCAGTGTGGAAACAAAGCATGTTTTTAGGGCGAATTTGCCCGGGAGCAGTTGCCCCATAATTATCATAACTGTACTGCTAGCTGCCTGACCGGCTAAATACTGGTTCAAAAAAAGCGAAGTTCTCCTTTTAATATTTGTTTTGCTCCTCCTGGCAGGGATAATCACGATGAAGAGAAGCCAGCACTGAACAGTATAGCAGACAACACGGTGGCCATGGAGGTGACGTAGCAGTGCAGTGGGGCGGATGCTCTTTAGGTGCTGTGCATCGTAGCATGGGGAGTGCAGAAGGGACAGCAGGACTGTGACACAGGCTGGCTGAATGACGGACGAGCGGCTGCAGCCGCTCGCTTGCAATTCTCATCTCATACTTTTTAAAATGTTTTTGCTTTAGTTTTTTGTTACTGTTAAAAGTAAAATATTGACTCATGTAAATTATGAATATGGCGAAATTAGTATCTGTACAGTAACTACATATTTGTAATATCCCCCGTGTATATATTACTTGAATACAGAACTGTCCATTTGTGATGTTTTGCACTTGGGAGTCAAAGGAAAAAAAAAGAGTAAGCCAAGTTAACTTGTGGCGAGTGTGAGATGTGAGAGTTGTATAGAGAAGAGTTTTATCACATCATGTGCATGGTGCGAAGCCTGCTGTTTTTATCTATTTATTGTGCTGTGTTTACGGTTTTTGTTTGGTTTTTTGGTTTGGTTTTTCTTTTCCTTTTTTTTTATTTGTACAGTTTTACAAATATTTTTACAAACTTTACTTTTTGCATTGTGTGAAGGAGTTTGGAATGAGGTGATTTCTGCTGTACCTGTGTGAAGGTTTATTTCATCTTTACTCTATTTTTAATATGAATAAATTGTTATTATATAAATCACTTTGTGTTGTAAGATGTCATTGTAGAGGATGGTTCAGCAGAGTGTAAAGGATAAAAAAGGAAATCCATCGGATAAATTTCACCATCTGCAGGATAACCGGCAGCTTTGAACCACAAACTAAATGAGAAATGTTCAGTAACTGGGTTAAAAGATGGTCATGTTTATCTAATGTAACACACTGAATGTTATTGTGTCATTTGCATAATTATGTACAACTCTGGTCGGACTTCCAGCAATCAATGAGTCAGTTTACAGAATGTTAAATAATACGGATGAAACTAAAAGTCTCAAAACCTTCAATGGATATTTAAACTGGTCAAACATATTTGACTCAGTGTGAGGTTGTTTAGTGGCCAATGTGCCACGGTCAACAGAAGAAACACACACATTTAATTCCAGATATGTGGCCTTGTTTCATTTATGTGCCAGACTGGAAGTCCAGCTGTCCATCTCCTGGGTTTCTAAATTCTCTACTCTGGTTGAAAAAACTGTTCAAAAAAGTTTTGTTTTCAGAGAGAAGCTTAGGTAGAGGTCCTGTTGCTTCGTCAATCAGTTTTCTCTGAGAGAAATCCAGAGTTAATATGTAGAAAGAATGTACTCTTTACCCAGCAGAGAGGATTTAGATACTTTTATATTATTTTGCTATGTTGGTCACAAAGGATTAATTAAGGCAAAATAATTGTGATGTTTTGTTTGACAAAAATCAGACCAAGAAAATCTAAAATCATGACATCCCCATTTCATCCTGTCTTTAATCAATCATTCCTGAGCTGCATGAGGAGTCAGTGGAGAAGAAAACCTCCCTCAGAACCAAAGGGGATGACTATCTGCCCCGATTTTTAACTTTAACAGGAAATCTTCCTCTTTGTCGTCTTCCATTCTCACACGACACACTTTCGCTACATCCGCGTAGGAAAGTGGAAGTGAAGGTGCGTCAGTCATCTGCTGGCTGTGAGCGGCTCGGTCAGAGCTTAGGATTAATCTCCACACAACTCCTCTGCAAACACACGGGACGACAGTTCAGACGCTTTGCATGCCGCCTGTTGGAGCCTGACCAACCCAGGTGTGGGAAGCCTGCAGAGGAGGGGAAGCTGCAGCTGCTGCCACAGTGCGCAGCCGAGCACACACATCTGAGACAGAATCAGGACATCTTGACCGATTAATAGCAAAGAAATGTGGCAATATTAAGGGAAATGAGGGCGGATGCAACTTTTCTCTTTTAATATCTTGGTTAATTTACCGGTTATAAAGCATGAATAATAAAACTTTATAAAATAAAAATATAGTAATAAAAGTAATAAACACTTTTCCATGGCTATGTTTGTAGGATTGTAGGTTCTGACGCTTCCATATTGACAAGTAAAATCCAGCTAAAAAGATGCAAAACGAACATAAGACGACTTATTCACAAATATATATTCACAGTAAATAAAGCACTAATGGTAAACCCGAATAAGAACCGTAAACAAAACAGTCAGAAAACTGTAGGTCCTCGTCCTGCTCCGTCAACCTGCCACTGAGCATCCGCACTCTAACTGGCAAACGTATGCACTCTGATACAAGGCAGGATGATAAAACATGAGCAATTTAGCTACGGCAAAATAAACATTACACATTTAAAAATAATGCTAAATATAATCAAATATCTCTACCAAATTATCCATTATTCACAAGACCTGAATTATTCCTGAGAGATATTCAGCACGACTTGAACATAAATTCTAATTGGCTCCAACAATGAGCTTAAATCTGCTGATATCTGAGCTGCTTTTGTCCAATTTAGGGGTGTCCGACGTCACGTCACTGTGTCCCTGCTTCAAGTTAAATGGATCCATCACCTAACACAGTTCTGCACGACTCATTAATATGAGTCGGGTGTATTTAAGCAGTAATACATGGAAAACCTGCAGGATTCTGGCCCGGAAGGACCGGAGCTGGACGCCCCTGTTGTAATTAACCCAATTCAATACTTCCAGTTTATTCAACAATGTGTTTATTCCACCGAGTCGTGTAGTGAATTCTGTCTCTTCCCTATTCAGCATAAAATGTGTTTGACTCAACAGCAACCTATGGCGGAGGAGAGCGAAAAGGGGTCGATCCCCATAGACCCCCATGTTAAAAAGACCAACTTCCCAGCAGAAATAAACATGTTTGCAGCCTGGTTCAAAAACCATTTTAGCTTTAATAGATCAAGTTTACATACAGTAGGGCTGCACGGCGGTGTGCTGATTAGCACCGCTGCCTCACAGCAAGGAGGGCGCTGGTTCGAGCCCCAGGCAGGTTCAGCTGGGGAGGGGTTTCAGACAGCGGCCTTTCTGTGTGCAGTTTGTATGTTCTCCCCGTGTATGCGTGGGTTCTTCTCACCTCCCACTGTACAAAGACGTGTGTGTGAGGTTAATTGGACACTCCCTGTCTTTCGGTTGTCTGTCCCTCTGTTGTTGGTCCTGTCCAGAGTGTACCCCGCCCGTCGCCTGTTAATAGCTGGGATAGGCTCCAGCCCACCCACCACCCAATTGGATTAAGCCGTACAGAGAATGGATGACAACTATGGGGAAGAGAATTTATTCGTAACTCATTTGTTTAAATGTTGTTCAATCTTTTGATTGACAGGTGCAAGATAACCATCAAAAAGAAGCGCAACATCCCTCCCTCCTCACACTCACAGCCCCCTCTCAGCACAACGTTGACACCCATTGTTGTGTTTTCCAGCAGGGACCAGACTTGTGACGCTGCCATGATGGCGAAAGTGGGAACCTGCCAACGTGCCTCATTCCTGCTCTTCAGCTCTGGCTCACATGGTGGAAGGTTTGACCATTAATATTTTAGAGTCAACGGTTTCACCACAAAACTTGTTAAAAACTGAACATTTTTTCTTGTGATTGAAGATGGACGGGGATTTGTCCGAGACAAGAAACATCCTCCAGCTCTAATTCAAAAGTCTGAGAGCCTGAGAGAGAATGAGAAGACATTAAGGTACTAGTTCCCAAACTTTTTGAGCCATGAACCCCAAAATGATGGATATTTGTGTTCGTGATTCTCACCCTCGCGATGACAATTAATTATATATCAGATCGGTCGTCCTGCAGGATCCTCTACATATGAGGCTTGATGACGGTCTGACATAAATGAGGAAGATTTATGTGGATTTATGAATGGATGTGTTAAAGAATTAAGCTGTTTAATTTAGATTTATCCCTTTGTCAATGGTTTCATTTTGACAGCCATGATAAAAATCCCAAATTTATTTGATAAATATAGGGATAATATTTTGCACAATTATCTGGTGACCCCCTAAAATTAACTCGCAACCCTGCATTGTGTCCAAACAAAATTACACATAACATTAGCACTTATCATTAAATGAAAAAATCTTGTGTCACAACACACTCGTTTCTTATTTCTCAGATTCAAACAAATGAAACCTACACCTGGAAGCCGACCACACACTGCATAAGTCCATGCACTGGTTTCCAGTAGAGAATCACGTTTGCTTATAATGCACCCACCATCCTCCTCCCACCTACCTCAGCCTCCCACATCCTTCCACCCTTCATGGCTGCTGTGGTTACTATGGAAACAGAAAGGGTTTGGAGAGATCCTGCCATATTGATGCCAGTGTGAGGGTGGGAGGCATCCTGGGACTTCCAGGCCCTCCTCCTCCTCCGTCCACAGAGGAAATATGAGTTAACCGCATCAAAGAGAGGAGCTGCCTCACAGAGAGGGAGTTTTGTAGATCAGGACAGACATCAGGAAGGTGTCAGGATGTCTCATCCACCGGGTTCCCCTGTAGACTGGCTCTGAAAGAAAGTGTTAGGTAAATAAATCAGAGATAATGCAATGGTAGAAGTCAGACCAATTAAAAACAGAATCATTGTTCTGACTCAACATGATCCCTGGAAGCAGACAGTTAAGCCATCACATTTCTGTAGACCACCTGCTGGCTAATTGTTCCTGGAGGGGCTGACGGGTAACAATGAGCATCGTGGAACAATCGCATGAGTAATTGGTGGAAGTTGGTGACGACTGTTTTCTTCAAACAATCAAAGACATTTGGTCCATAATATGTTCCATCTGTGATTTATATATCCAGATAAAATCCACCTCATAAATATCTAATCATGTAGTGGCAAGTGAGTCTTTAAAGGCTGCAGGAAATGTCAGTGGTGTCCGTATGCTGGGCAGGTCTCAGCTGGAGGATTAACAATGGCAAACAGACGTTCATCTATAAACCTGACAAGAAGTGACATGAATACAAAAAATGTCTGACATAACCTGAGAAATGCTTTCTATAAAGAAAAACCATAAATCCTCTGTCAATTTCTCCGCCTGAAACCACTTCTGTGTTTATACGCCAAAATCCAAAAACTGCTGTTAATTAAAGAACAAGGATCGGCTAAAGGACTGATTACATGTCTGAGTACTGGAGGAACAGCAGATCTAGTTACTTTATTAAACGTGCCATCGGTCAACAAATAATGTGGTTGTAATTATTTTTATGATAGAAGTATTTAATGTGTCATGTTTCTTTGCAGTTTTTGTCCTGAACAGGTTCTGCATGAAATTATTTTCCCTCATTGAAGTACTTCAGCCCAGTGGGTGACCCCTTAGCTTCTGGATGTGATGATGGTGCTGAGCTTTTTATTTTATTTGTGCTCATTAAGTTTCATGCAGGTGATGTCTCTGAAATTAAATTCCTTCTAGACGAGCCCCGATTTGTCTGCCAGGTACACCCAGAATTAATTAAAGTACTCCTCGGAATCTATTAATGAGGAAAGTAGTCATAGGAATAAGTAAAGGAATCCTATGAATGACTTATTTAATCATAGTAATGGTAAAGTAATGCTAGGGACGTTGCATATCGGGTTGTGGGGGCAGCTGCCTAAGCAGTCCAGTCTTCCCTCTCCCCAGCCTCATTGTCCAGGTATTCCAGGGGGATCCAAGGCTTTTCCAGATGTTGCATCGCTTCCGGGTTTCTGTGATTGGTTCTCTTGAAACTGGCTAAGCCCCCCTTCGAAATTAAGACACAGTGGTTCAGCTCCAGGCTCTCACATCTTTGTAAAGTATTCTGTCAAAAGTGTGTTGGCCCTGGTTGATTAGGTTGGGACCCTCACACAGTCTCTAAGGTGACTAAAAACAAAAAGTTTGGCGAGTGTGAGCCATTATGGTATCTACAGAGCCATGGCTAATGGAACAGAAAAGGGGAATATTAATGACAGTTGTCGGTTTTGTGTCAAAAACTTGCGACCACAAGGTGTCATTACACACTCGGTTCAGATATTTGACCGGCCCAAGCAAGGGGAAAACGCTGGCTCGTGTTTTCAGTGTAATTGATCTGTCCTAAAATGTGACGGGGAAATAATCGGGTGCTGCTCCGGAGTCGGACCCTGCAGCATCTAAACAGAATGCAGGAGGATCTGATTGGTCGGGCTAGTAATGGGGCGTGTGTTGGAGGGAGTGTAATGTGAACCAGAAACAAATGAAAACCACGAATTTTGGGTTTTAGCCATGAAACGGGTCACTGTTTGCCTCTGAAACGTTTTACGCCTGGTTTTACCGTAACGAGTGACGAGTTTCCTCTGGCTGAAGATAAATGTCTGCTGCATGTGAGCAAGCTCCTCATCTGCTCCCTCACCTCACTTCTGTGTGTTCAGTAACACAAACAGGAATCAGCTGCAGGAAATGTTTGGTTTGACGCAGGCAGCTAGTAAGAGGCCGGCTGCGATATTTCATCAGAATTCTTCTTAAAAGCCTCTTGAAGTGGAAAAAGTCTCAGTTAGTTTTTGGTCATGTTGCATGTTTGGGGAGGAGGGGCCGATGAAGGAGGTAAACACAGCCTTTGTCACTTTGCATTCAGGAAGTGGAACATGTTCACAAACGTCCTCTCCTCCTTTCAGAATGAGTGTGCACGCTTGCTTATCTGAGTGTTGTGTGATTCCCCTCTGGCTGCTGTCTGACCCAGGACTGGCTTGTGGTGAGCCCGGCCACCTCGCTCTGCCCCCCCGTCTCCAGATCAACCTCTGAAACTGGGGACTTTTTCAGCCTCTTTCTTTGGCACTTCAGGCTGGCCACAGCGGCTCCGCGCCATCCTTCGTACCTTCACGCAGCGATGGGGCGGGTCCTGGGCTGATTGAGGACGTATGACCGAGACGTGAATGCCGACTTATGAAGCATTAAACTTAAATGTGTTCACATGACTCGGGCCTATTTTTAAGATAAGGATAACAGTGGCATGCGTTAGTGGCGTGCCAGAGGAGATAGAGCATGAAAGAATGTAACCGAGCCGCCTGCAGGCATGTTGACGGGAGCCGTGTCTCGCTCCATTATGCATCTGTAAAATTGGTCCACTTAGACTAATTACATTATTTCCTATAAAAAACACATTTCTCCCTTGTCTTCAAACTGTAATTAAATTTGTGATCCTAACGATTCTATTATTGCCGGAGAAAAAAAGCTGACTATATATAGATTTAGAAATGAACTGAGAATCCTTCTTATTCCATGTGTGGAGATTTTCAGCCACAGTAATCATTAATACCCACACCTTTTCTTTCAGGGAGAGGGTTTTCAGTCATGGTTTCCATCAAGGCAAGCCTCCACCTACCCATGTGGGCATTTTGAAAAGTAAATCATGGAAACATTTACTTCAGAGATATACATTTAGATAAATAAATGCATGATAGCGGCCTCTGACAGATGCAGGGAATGGTCTCTGTCATGTTAATAAAAGAGAAATAACGTGCATCTGTGTGCGTGATGGGTGGAAGTCGGCGGGGGCTTGCATGCTGCGTGTATTCTCAGCGCTGCACGAAAGAGGAAGTTTCTGCATCAGTTTATAGTAAGTTTGCCAAGTTTATTGGGCTTACGGAAAAACTAGGTGTGACACAAACTATCGCCAGTGAGTAGGCCGCCTGTGTTGAGTGATTTCAAGAATGTCTCCGCATCTCATGTGATTGTAATCCGGAAAGTCCCGCCATGAGCAGTTTGATTGAAATCAAAGCTGCAGCCTGAGGAGACAGAACTGGGTCTGAGATGAAAAAACCAAATCCTGTCCTTCTGCAGCATGAAGCACTTCTCATTTATTTAATGAATCCGATTTAGTGACTTCCTAGAAAACATAAAGCGAGTTGCAGCGGAGGTCACTGGAGGTGAGATGAGTCCATCTCGTGATGCGATGATGCAACCTAACAACGCTTTTGCTGTTCACTAGGAGCACAACTTGGACTGGTTTCCACGGATGCGAGCCATGTCGCTGGTCAGCAGCGACGCCGACGGGGAGCAGAATGAGATCCGCAGCCTGCAGGAGAAGCTGGAGTCCACCATGAAGCTGGTGACCAACCTGTCGGGCCAGCTGACCGAGCTCAAAGAACAGGTTGGTAGATGTGTGTTCGCTGCAGCGCCTGCCGGCTCCACCAGACCAGCAGTCCCAGTTCACAGCACCTCATCGTCATCATCATCATCATCATCATCATCATCATCATCATCATCATCATCGTGCTGCCTGCAGCTCCATGCAGGCCTCCGGGCCGCACGCTGCCAGCAGCCGTCCAATCCCTCTGCTTTGCTTTTTACTTCCTTAGAAATGAAGGAATTAGCTGATGGTGCATAAAAATACGCACATGTTGCTGCAATCCTCTGCTTCTAGTAAACAGATTAGTAAAACTGTCTCTACCCTCGAAATGAGAACTATCTAAGAGGAAGCGAATGTCTCAGAGACATTTTGACCCAGACAGGGTGGAAACTGCGAAGGACACACAAACAACACATTTCACTCCTCGTTCAGCAAAGACCTGTTTCCACAGAATTTTTATTAGAGAAGTGTTTTTATCACAAATGAATGAATTAATGCACTTTGTTAGAAACAAGCTGGAGATCGGAAAGTTGTGCTTTCCAGAGATTCCAGAGATAATCTGCTTTAATCAGGAAATCGCAGAGGGCCGACTGAGTTTAGAATCTGCGTGATATTTTGCGTCACTGTACACAGGATTATTTCTGCGGGGACACTCATCGTAAGACCACTGCCTCGTCTCGCTCTGAGTCCGCGTGTTTCAGCGCATTAAAGTCAAATCTTTACAGAAAGCTCTTCTCCTGCTTCCTGCTGGTGTAAAGGTTACCGTCTGTGTTATGACTCAGGGCCTTATTGATCTCTGAAATTTCAACCGACGGGGTTTCAGTTTTACTGCTCGGTGCTTTGCTGCTTTTGTCAGAAGATTCAGCAAAGTCAGGATTTCTGTTTCATTTCATCCTGTAGCTGCAGCGTGAACGTGGCCAGCTCCGTTTGTCCGGCGCGCGGCGCTTTGTTAAACCCTGACCTCTCTGTGATCTGCAGATGACTGAGCAGAGGAAGCAGAAGCAGCGGATCGGCCTGCTGGGACACCCCCAGCACCTGAACGTCAACCCCCAGCAGCCTGCGTAGAGGTGCAGCCGGCTCGGCACGGCTCGGCGCGGCTCGGCACGGCTCGGCACGGCGCCGTGTGGGCTGCACAGATTGTGACAGTAACGTAAGAACGGTAGGGAAACACTGTAATATAGGTAGTGATAAGGCAACGTGTAGCTCGACCCCACGCACGTGTTGCTCCACACAGCAACACTCGCCCACCTCATCCTGCTCAGCTCTCTTAGAATCGGTGCCAAATGTTTTCTATGTACCAATGAATTGGATTCGTCAACTCTTGGCCTTCAACGGTTGAACTTGAAACGCCGTAACGCTGACTGGACGGGAGGAATTCACTCCTTTTTTTCTATTTCTACTCCTGGCATCATGAGCAGTATTTAACGTCTTATTTTTGTACGCTGTGCAATATCCCCACTTAAATATGCAACCTTATCGGTGTGTAAATCTGACTCCTGTCTTATTTAAAAGCAGTAGTTTGGTCTCTTTCTTGCCTCTAGATAAACTAGGAAGTGGTGGGCTTTCACTACTGACACAGAAACGTAGATAATACAATAAGCTGGCCTTCTCAACATTGGTCTGTTATTTCTTGACATTGCACGTCAGCTTCACTCAGTAGGGATAGGATATTGTGTGAGAGCAATATAAATAAAGGTAATTTACTTCCACTTGTGTGAATCAGATGGTCTAACTTATATTTCCTGAGAAATGAGCTTTCTTATTTAACCGGGCTGTAAATGTCTTTTAACTGTCCTCCATGTTGTTACGTTGTGTCATTTATACACTAATAAACTCAACTAGTATAACTGGATTTTTTCCATTTGTGCCTGTTAATCTGATTTATTTCTGTCTGCTGAGTCAGCTTTAAGCTCATTAGTTAGTTTTCATGCCGTGGACAGACTTTTGGGTCTTTCCTTCCGGGACTGTGTGTACAGTTTGTTGCTTATTTCTGCTTTTGTATAGTTAAATAAGATGGATGAAAAAAAGTTCCTAAAGAATGTTAAGACTAAACAAACCTGAGCAATGTCAATTTGTATATGAAAGTAGAATTATTTATTAAAATTGATGTAATTAACCTTTCCTCCTTGCACTGTTTTTCTTGCCTAAGTTCTTGGGGAGCTTTAAAAAACTGGAAGTGTCTCACAGACGATGTGTTATTGTAATATGACTCATTCCTGTTAATGCTGCGCTATTTTCAGCTCCATAAAGTGTAATGTTCATCCGTGTGCCATAAACAGAATTTGACTTTCACACGTGTAGTCTGAAGATACAATGCAACTTCATTTACAAAGCATTTTAAAACATCTACAGAAGAATAAAAACACAGAAAATAAGATTCATTAAAGCTCCAAGAAACAATTAAATGAAATAAATGAGGCGATATCCCCGAAGGCCGGGGCGTGCACACTGGACCAGATCCAGAAGATTCTCGGCCCAGGAAATCCCCGGTAGCTTGGGATACGTCTAAGTCCTGGAGCAAGAAAACATGGTTAAAAAGCATTGTACTAGGAAAGAATAAT
>JBAJHY010000002.1:26385222-26395733 GCA_037177095.1 Craterocephalus marjoriae | reverse complement strand
ATTATATAATATTATAATATATTATTTATTAATATTTTTACAGCAGTTATTTACATTGGCCTATGACTCCTTTGACAATTATATATTTTCATAATATTTAAGAAGAAAGACAGATAGACATCATCAATCCAGATTTTTTTAATATATTTCAATTGTCATTGTGTGAAGTACACTGTTAGAGCTGTCATTTCTGAGCTGCATTGAATGCATCAGAACCATCACTGTGAGTTTAGGTATAATTCTCCATTGGTCGGTTTGAGTCGCCTGTTCTGCATTATTTGGAGAACAAGGGTGATAAAATAACTCGGTCTTGCTCAGAAAACACTGTTGCACAACTTTAAAGCTGAACTGTGCGTGAAAGACTCATTCTGTGTCCGTTTATGCTTTGGATGTGCCGGTGGTGCTCGATGTGCAACCGAAAACAGCACAAGAATAAACTGCTCAGGAGCAAAAAAATCTAATCATTTGTTTTTATGATCGTAATTGAGATTAAAATCTGATTAATTACCCAGCCCTGTCTCATGGGACATGGAAGTGTCAATTATTTAAAGACATTAATCAGAAGCATTCAACACAAATATAAAAGTCTCATTACAAGAAAAACTTAGGAAAAACAACGTTAACCTGGAGCCTGACCTGACCGGCGGGGACAGAGAGAGGATATAAAGAGTAGAGAAAAGAACAGCAAAGTAGAAGGAAAGAAAAGAAGGGACATCATATTGAAAACGGTGCAACCCAACCACAAGCTCAGAGCATAACGCTGCGTCCGATTGGTCTGGGAGCTCGAAACTGGGAATGACGTCACATCCAAGTTGAGAACGTTCAGGTTGACCAAGTCGGAAAACTTGCAAACCACCATTGTTTCCTTTTTGTCGGTCGTAATTTCAGAGGCCAAACATTAGCGGTGTGGATCTTTCAGCGACTCACGATTCAATTCGATTCTTGACTCAAACCGATCTTGATTCACATTCAATCCTCTTTTAGTAACGAAACATGCTGATTAACTCTGTTCCTCTATTAGCCAGAAACAGCTCTGAGCAAATGTTTCATTAGTTAAAAGATAACTGATCATTTCCTTAAAAAAACGGTTTAAACTTCGCTAACCTGGCAAAGTTTAACATGTCTTTGTCACTTAGCAGCAGCTTTGAAAGTCAAGCTAATAATTTTTAGCCTTCTTTTAAAAAAATCGATTATTGGAAATTTTGAAATGATTTTTAATTTTGATGAACAAGAATCTCGATTCCTATTAAAAACTTTTTTTTAGCACCCCTACTAAACATGTTAGCAAACAGCTTCTAGTGTTAGCAGAGAGATGACATCCAACGCTTTTATTCAGCGTTTCAAACATGCATTTTGTAAACATTATCTCTGCATAGAAGTTACAAAGCACTACATTCAACTCTAATTTATGTACAGTTAAATAAGACAATTTAACCATAAATCTGTTTATTTCTCGATCTGTTGATTTGTTGGGCAGCCATCTTTATTAGGCAAAGTCGGAGTTGGTGCGACTGCCCCGACTTTCCGAGTCCAATTTCTGACTTCAGGGGGCGTTCAAGTTTTATTTCTAACTAGGAACTCGGAAAATCTGACTTCCAAGGACAAATCGGACTCACCGATAGAGCTCAGCGCCCCCACCTCGGAGATAACCTTGCATCTGCTCAGGAAGCAGTAGAGAGTAGTTCTGTCGTAAAACTCCAACCTTGGTTTTCTCAGAGCAGAACACATTTTCCAACATGGTCTTCTGAAAGTTGATGGATTTTGTTTTGTCTTCTTCCACTTTTTGATTAAAGGTGTCCATACTTATTTATTTTTTTATGCTCTAGCAGATCATTTTTCTCAATACAAATCCAGGAACATTTTTCCAGTTCCATGTTGGCACCATCCATTGAACGTGGAAGTCCGTGGATAGTTCCTGTGTGGATGTCATGTTGGAGACGTTGACCCGTTCTCCGTTCTGTCCCTTAGGTCCTGCATCAAGCGTGGCTGGCGACGCTCCACTCTCATCATGTCGGCTCCTCAGACTTCAGCGTCGAAGGGGAAGGTGATGCTGAAGGAGTACGACGGCCGCTACATCGAGACGGAGCACATCTTCCGCTGGATGACCTCACACGTGGCTCATCGAATCAAAACGCTGCACCGCTCCCAGCAGCTGATGGAGGAGTGGCGTCCCGACCCGGCTCACCCCGTCAAGATGTTCCTGTTCGCTCGCCTGGCGCAGCCTCCCGCCTTCTTCTCCTCGCTGTCCGTCAAGTTCACCGGCAGGATCGAGTTCATCTTCGTGGACGTCCGTGGCTGGGACAACCAGAGCAGCCTGGCGGACATCGGTCTGACGCACAGTCCTGCTTACGTCCTCAAGATGCCCGAGGGCACTTATCGCTATGGCAACAGGTGGGGATTAAACAGATGTTCTCATTTCCCG
Source organism: Craterocephalus marjoriae (assembly GCA_037177095.1). Lineage (NCBI taxonomy): Eukaryota > Metazoa > Chordata > Actinopteri > Atheriniformes > Atherinidae > Craterocephalus > Craterocephalus marjoriae. Next base: position 26,393,311 of record JBAJHY010000002.1, on the reverse strand, counting down.
GTGAATAAATGTGTCGCCTAACTCTATTTTCCACCCCGTTCGGGTCTCTGCAGCACCGGGGAGTTCCTGTCGCTTGCTGCCATGGATACGTTTCTGCGCTCGGTCCAGCCGGAGGTCAACGACCTGTTTGTCCTCAGCCTGGTTCTGATCAACCTGCTGGCCTGGTTGGACCTCTTCATCACCCAGGTGAGGTTCTGGCCTCACGAAGGTTGATCCAGGTTGCCTCTGCTGGCCCAGGATCCCTCATTCCTCTCCAAGCTGCTGCAGAGTCGGACCCTGGTGGTCCAGTTTTGGGGCAATCAGGGCCACCAAACATTTCTGCAGCTTGTTTCTGGTCTCACTGGTGGGTCTAAAATGTGTCGGCTCTGGACGACTTTCATCTGCATGTGTGGGCAGTCAGAATCACTGAGCTCAGTAACAACACCGTGATAGAGGCCAGAGGAGGTGGGTCCTCTCCTCCGATTGGCTCTGATCTGCAGGTGCTGGTTTGAAATTGTGACCAGTGAACATCAGACATCCAGTAAGACAAAGAATAAAACAATAAAACCTGGAATATGGTGGAGTTTGCCCCCATGTGGCTGTGATCTCTTCTTTCCGTCGGTGTAGTTTTGAACCACATGAAGAAGAAAGTCTGGATGTGGGATGAATGAAGTTTAAACCTCTGCAGTTGTCGGAAACGTGCACATTAGATGTTTCCGCTGGTAGAACGAGGTGAAATAAATACATTTCAGCTCAAATCATCATGTTCAGGCCCCGACCTGGAACCCAGGCGAGGAATGCAGCACAATGGGTCTGCTTGGTAAACACTTAGTCCCATATAACGTTATTTACTGTCTTTCACTCCCCTTGTACATCCCTGTTAACAGGTGGAAATGTGGTAAATGTAGCTCGATGCCAGTAGAGGTGGAAAATATCTGCTGCCAATAAACAGATAATGATGCCATTTCCCAGCCCTTTTTGTAAGTTTGACCATTGGTCACACACTAACATATTGAACCAAAACTGACTGTTCCCGCCTGATGTACCATAAGAAAAATCGCAGTAGAACAAACCCATTGTTTTCAGCACCATGTAAATTAAATGTAGACACACCCTGGGACACTCAACGTGATTTTAAAAAAAAAACTAAAACGATGCCACTCACTTGTCTGATGAGTATTTAACGTTAGAACACTAGAGAAGCTCAGAAAAGTCAAAATAGCACAATGGGTCACTTTAAAAGTTGGTTGAATGAAGGTTGAACTTGAATTCAGTATTTGTGTTCTTTATTAAAAGTAGGTCTCTGAGCAATTACATAAAACAGCCAGGGCTGCACTAAAAATTTATCAAAAAATGTATCAATATTTTTTTCTATGTTTCACAGCTGTATCAATTGCTGACAAATATAAACAAAAAATACCTAATAATTATCAAAAAATAACCTGTTTCTCCAGGGGAGTTTCTCTGTCATTTTCCTTAGCAATACTACAAAATAATATTTATATTTGGAGACAATTACTCTAAAATTTCTCAAGATTTCTCCAGAAAAATAATCTTAATGGAACCAGAAAGATTATTTCAGACCGTTAGCTTTCATAGTTTATCTCTATGTTTTTGAAAGAACCATAATCTTGAAGGAACGACTAAGATTTATTTTAGACAAAGGTTAGTCTAACTGTTCAAGAAAAGCAAGGCTTTGGAAAACACAAAGTAAACCAAAATACAACTAACTAACTTACTAACTAACTGACTAAATAACTAACTAACCTGCAGGTCGAACTGATGAAGTGTAATGCTAAATACCTTAGATAGATATAAAGCAGTTGCTAGCTTTTGTTTCTCTCTTTGTCTCCTCATTTTAGAGATTTATCTTATTTAGAGATTACTAATTTTTTTTTAAGTAAATGGATAAAAAAGGAATAAAGGTTTAAAAAAATCTAATGCATAAAAAAGCAATTCAAAATAAAAATTAAACCAGAATGGATAAACAGAAATAAAAAATCAAATAAAAGATGAATTAATAAAATCAAAATAACACGCTTTGGAGAATAATACAAATAAAAGAAAAAGATTAAATAGAACTTCATAAATTAAAAAATTAAATATCTTCATGATTAATAAAAACACTCAAACCTCCAGATGGGCACTTTTCTCCCCACGGTTGCTAGATATAAAGTGCTTTGGGATTACTTTTTGTTGGGTAGTGACATTACATAAACTAAAAGAAGACTATTACTGAACTGCTTAAATGAACTGAATTAAAAAAAGTCTGGCTAATTAGCTTGAACCGTCACAACATTTACAGAGGTGGCATTTCTGTGCATGTGCAGTCAGACGAGATGAAAATCAGACTTCTTTCAACATGCGAAGGAAATCTGGAAGGACACCAGTGGAAAAGTGTGACTTTTGTTTTATGTTCTGACTGTATTTTACATGCAATTCACTTTATTACTGTCTCTCCATTTTCAGTTTTTAGTATATTCTGGATTCATTGTATATGTTTTTTATAATCTATTTTGATTTTAATCTGCAGATTTGCATTCATAGACAGAAATCCATGTAAAACGGGATTTATGATCCCCGCTATGGACTTGTTGGCAGGTTGAAATGTCGCTCTGTGTTTAAAGTCAAATCCTGCAGATGTGAAAAAACACACAGAGACAGAAATTGCTTCTCCATCCTCTCAGCTCACAGCAGAAGCAGCTGCAAGTCTTTTTCTTATTATCACACCCACTTCCTCAATCTGAGCACCCACCAGGACCCTCAGCAACACAAAAAGATACATTAGAATAAATACCTTCTCAAAAATAAACAGCAGCAGCAAATTTACATGTTTTTACAACCACAACCACACGGTTACATGACTGGGAATCACTTCTGGTCTTTCACGGTGCGTTACGGAGAACGTTTGCAGAGGAGGCACGTTCCAGCGTCTCGCTACAGGAGGAGCCTTCTCTGCAGAAAAACCTCAACGATGCAAGTCAGAAACTGAAGTTTCTAGAATATTTACAACGTGACGCAGAATTCCTGGAAGGTAATATTTTAAAGGGATAATCTGTAACTTTTGGCCACTAGGGGGCGCTAAACATGCAACTTCCCACAGGTGCAGGTCACAAAATACAAAGGTTTTTCTATTTCTGGCCTCCTCAGACATTGTTTCCATCTGCTTACAGCTGAAAGCAGAGCCTCTGTGTTTATAGAGCAAAGCGCTGCAGGTCACATGACCCATGAGAGACGGATCCACTCCTTTAAAGCTACAATGTCTGGTTCCTGCAGAGCACCACCACCTGTCAGGCACTGATGACTGACCCCAGAGATCCTCCATTATTACTCCCATCAGGCTGCTGTTTGGCTCATAAGTTACGCGGTATGTCCCTTTAACTTCAGACGTAGACTCTATAAGAGCAGTTTAAGGCGGGCAGTTTAAAGGCGAGCATCAGGACGAGACGGAGCCGGAGTCTGTGGAGTCGTACTCGTCAGCAGACTCGGTGAGGGCGGGGTAGGGCCGGGGCTGGTCCAGGTTCACGTAGGTGATGCTGAGACTGATGTAGTGCTCCCCCTCCAGGCCCGACAGGATGGCGGAGACGGCCAGCACCAGAGTAGCAAAGCTGGGCCTGAGATCTGGATCCGGGTCCCAGCACTGCAGCATGATGCGATACCTGCAAAACCAGACGAAGATCTGAGTCCAGGTCGTTAGAATATCACGTTTTAAACCACATACAGGACCTTCACTTTCTAATCAATTCAGCTTTTTCATGTGGAAATGTTCTCTCACTGTTAAACAGCCCTGAGCTCTACTGTTGTTTTCCTTCCTCGCGTTTATAATGATGCGTTGGACGGTTCTGAACCAGTTTTGTTGGTTCCTGCATCTCTGACATGCTTTCGCTGCTTGGTGCCGATAACCTGGCCCTCCTGGACCACGAGGAGTCTTTCCTCATGCTGGTTTAAGAAATGAGAAGTTAAGTAATTATCCAGAGGAGGCTCCGCCCCTTTTTGCGTGGTTAAATCCAGGTGGAGACTTGTCTGGTCAGGCAGTGTACTTTTCATGACTAAGCAGAGTAAATACTTGTGTGAAATCAGCAATTATCCACTTAAGACAGATTTCTGTGGCTACCTTTTCATCAGGAGATAACCGGGTATATTTTGCACGTCACAACGTAGCATAATCCATTTAGATATCACTCAGCGTGTGCAAGGAACGAAACAAATGATGCCTGACTTACTGCACCGCTCGCCCCACCCTCCACCCTCAGACGGGTGATGTGCAGCGATTTCTAACAGTGGAATGCAAACGCAGAGGGACGCGCCCACAATGTGCACATCCACACACAATGTCTCCACAAAGCTTCACTTAGAGCCTTATTTACAACATTTCCAGCTCAGAGCAGCTGGACTGGAGGCCAGATTCAGGCCACACGAAGTTCCTGGACAAGATTTTACTGCACTGGAAAAAAAGGCCACTTCAAAAAATGGTTAAAAATTAAAACAAGGTATTTTTGCATGAAATAAGAAAAAATCTGAAAATTCACTTGATAAGATTTCTTGGAAAAAGACAATAAATTCAACCCTCACCAGATCTAAAATTAGCTGGAAAAACTTGTTCTTCGCTGTATTTTTCTAGAATTGTGAAGTTTTGTGTCTCATTATAAGTTTGTGGTGCTCAGAGTTTGTACCCCCCCCCCCCCATGTGAGACCAGCAGTCCTCTGAAACATTAACTGTGAGGAACGGACATCCTGTTACCGTCTGGACTTTGTGTCCTGATATTTCACCCTGTACTTTCTAAAGTATAACTTCTTAGTGTTAATCAGCGAAGGAGGCGATATGCAGGTATGATTTCTGTGACTTACAGCGGGTCAGGGCAGTACTGAGGCTGCGGAAGCCTCCTGCCCTTCAGTAAATAGTGAGTTATGTCATAAGGGTCCACCTCTGGGTAGGGGCTGGCTCCCCTGGTCAGCATCTCCCACATCAGCACCCCGAAGGACCACTGCGGCAGGAGAAGCAACACGTGTGACTCAGATAAAGCACAATTTTATTTTCGCACATTTCTTTGGGTCCTTTTCACGCACACACACACACACACAGACACAAACACACACATGCACACACACGCACACACACACCACGTCAGATTTGGAGGTGAATTTCTGGGTTTGCAGACTCTCGATGGACATCCACTTGACGGGCAGTTTGGCTTTCCTGTGATCCTGCACGCTGTAATATTCCTTATCGAAAACATCCCTGGCCATGCCGAAGTCGGCCACCTTCACCGTGTACGACTCATCCAGCCTAAAAACGGGGGAAAGGCGAATTTTAGCCGTGAAATCTTTCCCCAGATTCAGATGGTAGCTGCTCGTCTCCCAACTCACATGCAGTTACGAGCGGCAAGATCTCTGTGCACAAACTTCTTCTGAGCCAAATACTCCATCCCCTTGGCAACCTGCAGCCCGAACCCGATGAGATCCTTAACGGTGGGATTCTAGAAAAATCCAACAAGCAAGCGCGTTATTTAGGAGGTAGTTACCATGCAAGGCCAGTACCAGTACAGCACATTTCCTGCGCTTTACACAACACACTAAAGGCTTTACCGGTAGATGCAATGAAAACATAAAAAGTAAAAATTTTTTATTTTTTTATTATTTTAAAAAGCTAAAATCACAATTAAATGCGTTTGTTTTAGCGTTATACGGCCATAAAACGTTACATTACAAAAAACATTGAAAGCATCAAGGATAGTTGCAAAGAAAGAGTGAAAAGTAAAAGAAAAATCACGATAAAATCATTTTTTAATGAACGAATCTCAAATTTAGCTGATTAAAAGCAAGATAAGTTCAAAACTACAGTGCAGATTTCATGCACAGGCACACGGGAACAGGAACATTTTCACCCAGATTTAAAAGTTTCCACATTTGGTGGGAGTTTCGTCTCTAAGTTTGTTCCGGAGCAGCTTCTGCACGACGGCCGTCCCTAAACTGATGGGATTGACGGGATTCATGTCGCACCCTCTTCTCGCAGCGTATGAAGTGCCGCAGGTCCCCGTGTTTCATGTACGGCAGCACCACCAGGGGGAGCCCTTCCCGAGGCAGCAGGATGCCCAGCAGCGACAGCACGTTGCTGTGGTGGAAACCCTTCATGATGATGCCTTCCTTCAGGAACTGCTCCACCTCCTCCACGTCCGTTATCCCTGAGGCAGATCGTCAGGGGCGGGAGACACAAATCCATTCACATAAATTTCACAAAAAGTCTACTTTCTTTTCAAAATGAAAAAAAATTGAAATATTTTTTTCAAAATTTCATTGAATTTTTTGTTTTTACATTTTTTACTTGTCTTGCAGGGGTTATCACAAGCAGAGTTGAGTTTTCCTCATTTAAATTTCCCCCAAAAAATGATTTAAAAAAAACTTACATTTTCTTTTTTTTTAAATATTTTTTACTTCACAAGAATCTGCAATGTCAAAGAATCACAATTTAAATTAAATCATAAAGCAATGCCAGTGGGAGGCTGTGATCAACAGCTAGCTCGCGTCCCGGCCCTAAGGACGCTTTCCAACGTTCTCCCAGCGCAAGAAGCAAACTTTACTCAACTATTTAAAGACTTGACGGCGCAGTGGGTTCCTCTGTTGTTGGGGTCCGTGAAGTATCCGTGATAGACGGTTCCAAAGTGGCCTGCAGCACAAACAGTGATGAGACAACACACCCGAGGCTCTGCAGCAAGCTGTTAAAGTCAGACGCACGAGAGCTTTTCCGACCCTTTCCTATGATCCGGTGGTGCTGCACGACGAGCATCTCGGCGGGGATGAGCACATCTTTCACCTCTTCCAGCAGCTCTGGCCTGAAGCTGGAGATGGAGATCTTCTCTGTCTGCATGAGGGGAGTCAGGGTTGGATCCAGATTCCCTGCAGCGTAAGCCAGGCCGGGGAAGCCCACTAATGGGGTGGGAGGGCTCAGGGACGTCACTGGTTAGGTTCAGAAAGAGTTAGAGAGGTTAGCCGTCTCCGTACAGCGAACAGGATCCCTGTTCACCTAATCATTTATTCCAGGGCTTGACATTAACTTTTTTCCTCACCAGCCACTGTGGCGAGTGGTTTTCAAAACTTACTAGCCACTCAGCATTTTCACTAGCCACAACTTCGGTGTTGGAAAATTATGTTCAATAATTATCAAACTAACTCAGTGTGCTTAAGTTTACTAGAACTAGATGTACAAACTTTTTAAATCAGTGCTTTAAGTGGAAAAAAATAAGTGCCGATACTCCCCTCAATGACCTGCTGTCAGTGAAATCTGGAACAAAACATGCATGATATATAGATATATATCACCCATGGGCAAGATTTATAGATATATCCTTCCATCCATCTCAATAGTTGGATTGTACATAAATTGGAAAAGAATAAATTAAAATCCACATGAGCCAAATTCAAAGTGTCATGGAGTCACTTTATTAAATTTAAGCTTCATGGCGTTAACATGGACATGGAAAAAAATATTGTGCACTAAAATTAATCTGATAAAGAACAAATGTGTCAAAGTTATGATCACATTGTTTCTAATATACTGTAAATTGTATTTTCATGTTAGGCATCTAGAGAACTGCCTAGACAGGTTAGATAAACGTTTTGTACATTTAAGTTTCATTCCCATATTTGTGGAAAAAAAGCACAAACTTTTTGGAAAAATCTGACTAAACCATCAAATCCTGATGATTTACATCAGGAAGTGAATCAGAAGCATAGCTGGTTAGCAGGCCTCTCCAGAGCTGGATGACATGTGCATGAGCACATTTAGCCATTCCAGGTGTGATGGGGAAGGGATACATCTAGAAGCTGCAGGATAGAAGCTGTGAAAGACTGGACTTGGGCTCCCCTAAATTATATTCTTACCTGGTTCTTCCTGACCTCCCTTTCTCTCCTCTCAATACTAGTAGTAATTATTATTACTAAATGAAGCCACCTCATTGTATTGTCAACCAAAAAGGCAAATAACCAAAAATGATTTATATATAATAAGTGTAGCTGTCGCAAAGAAAAATGTTTTCTTTATTGGTAAAATTTGTTTTAAAAACCTGTTTTTTGAAAAGTAAGCCAAAATATATACATTGTGTTTCACGGAGCT
>JBAJHY010000002.1:26144702-26156169 GCA_037177095.1 Craterocephalus marjoriae | reverse complement strand
TTCCTGTCATTTTCAATGTGAGCATGTCAGCAGAACAGAAATAGCAAAGTTATGCAGTGAGCATCTCGTGGCCCACATGGGGGACCCGACCCACAGTTTGGGAACCACTGCTCTGCACAGACCCTTGGGCTCCTCTGTGCAAAGACTCTTGGTCCGCATGCACAGGACGAGCCTCCTGCAGATTTTAAGGACAAATTTGAACCTTTTTATGTTTGATGTTTGTGTTTTTTTGTTCTCTGAATGTTTTACTTTTGTCTGGTTTTAACTGCAGCACCAACGGGACAGCAGGTTACAGCCAGTTCAGAGCCTGCAAACCATTTCCATTTCCAGTATGAACTGGACTGAACCCAGTTAGAGCAGCGGAGGGGCTGCCGTCCTGCAGGTTTTGGACGCTTCGCTGCAGAGATGGATAAGATGGTAAGACTTATTATTTCTGCATAAAGTGCAGCTCTTTTAGATTCAGCTGGAAGATGAGACAAACTCCACCTACATGTTCCTATGAAGACACTCTGGAATACTTTTCTACTTTAAAAACCACAAGGGAGGCGCGCGTGTGTCATTACTGGATATTAATCTTAACTTGGAGAGAAAAACTGAGCTATAAGCAACATATTTACAGAAAGGATTCCTGGAGAGCAGCGCTGTGAGCGGCATGTTGTCCACACGTAGTCTACCGCTCGCTCTGCATGTGAGGCAGGCCACATGCGGGACGCTCTCTCCACCGAGGATCAGATTTACGTAACAGCCCTCATTTCTTTATCATCCACACATGTAGCGATTCCTTGACTGGCAGCAGAACAAAACACTCAAAGAATTCAACATGTTTCATCACAAAGCTGCGTCAGACGACGATAAAAACATGATTTATGATATTTTTATTCTTCTGATCTTCAGTCCAGGGGCTAAATCTGCACACTTTCCACTGGAAACTCAGCTGATGGGAGAGAAATGGGGAAGGAAATGCGATTACTCACGTCAGTAACGAAGCCGAAGGTCGGCTGCTAAACATTATGTCAGACTTACAGTCAATGAGTCCGTTTGGCCCGAGTTTGGGACGGAGTCCGGTCAGAGGGAGGCTCTCGTTCCTCCCTTTATGTGGGAAAAGCACGCTGGCAAGCATCTACACACACATTATAAGTGTTTTTTTTTCCTTTTTAGGTATTAAAAACTTCTCATTGAGCCTGTAAATAAGTCTGAACCTGGGCGATGGGGCGTAAACGTCCACCGGAGCTGCTCAGCGCCATGTAGGAGCCGCATTTGCTCCAAGCCGGCAGCATCACAGAGGGCATGAGAAACGTCAGGGGCCTCTTCCCGGGCTCTGCTCCGTTCGTCTGCGGCACAAACGGGTCATTTTACCGGCTTCTGACTCGCCTCTTTGGCTGAGAGCTGGGATTTCTGTCACACCTGGGAGGTCTCAGGCGGCGGTTTGGTTTTGTTTGGCCAGACGAAGTCGAGAACGAGGCTGTTGAGAATGATGCCCGACTGAGTTACGATCCTGCTTCCGAACGGGCCGCTCAAGGAACTGCATCATCACAGCAACAAGAGATAAGAGGAGAATGTCACGCTGCCCCGGCACATACCAGACATATCCTGCTGACACGATCCATATCAGCCTGCAGGCACAAACACCACCTCGCAACAGACACCATCAGCTTATCTGGTCCCATGACCACAACTTGTCCAGTCAGCAGCTCCGAGGGGAAGGAAGACGAGTCGGATGAAGATGTTTCAGAGTAATTCCTCCTCTGGTGAGGCGCTTCAGTCAGATTCTTGCTGCAGACAGAGAAGAAAGTGAGAATTATCAAAAATATCAAAAACTGATGCAAACATCAGTGTTTACGTTCATTTACTGTCATATCAAAGATTTCCTGTCGCCAAGAACATGTCAGCAAGCCTTTCTTACTGCAAATAGTGATTTATTTACAGGGCAGTGTGTGTGACAGGGTTAAAAAAGAAAAAAAGGTAAAAGGGAGGATTAAAGAGAAACAGAATCTGTAATTCATTAATTATCTTTTTACAGTCTATGGTAATTACAAATGACAACACTGACATTATCGCAATAAGAGTTATGCTATTAACAATAATGCTTAAGTACAAATCATAATACTGCCAATAGTCATAATTCTACACACAGTAATGCAGCTAATTATTATAGTATTAATGTACTGCAAACGCTGCTAATAATGCTAATAGTAACACCAATTTTAATGATACAAAGGCTAATAACGAAATGCTAATGCTCATAATCTAGTCATGATAATGCTTGCTGATAATAAAGTAATGCTAATATTGCTAAAAATCCTAATGCTAAGTGTACAGATAATGCTATTAATAATGTAGATGCTAAAATGTAGATGAAATGCTTATATGCTAATGCTGATAGTGAAATGTTATTGATAATGCTAATACTTGTATATTGTAAATCTTTAGAAGCAGACAATGTTCTGTGTGGAGCTCCATGAGCAGCTAATGTGCTTTTCTCTCTGAAGGCCTTGGATGAACCGGGAACTCGTCTGTAGCTGTGTTGAATGGAATAAAGCCACAGATGTACAGATGTGTGATTAAAATAATTGTCTGCTGCAGATTCTTTCAGGTATTTACCGGAGTAAGACGGACAGAAACTCGGCCACCAGCGGGCTGAAGTTTGGGTCGCCCAGTCCTCTGGCCATCCCCAAAGCTGCTGTCAGAGCCTTTAAAAAGAAAAAAATATGAGAGAAATCCTCATTTATTTCACATTTCTCTAAATTAACGCAGCGAAACTCGGTACTTCATCCATCCAGCTGTTTGTTTGGTTTTCTGTGACGCTGCTTTTTCTGACATAGCGGCTCTCCATCAGGTTGAGAGCTGCGACCAGCGCTGCACCAGCAGAGGGGGGAGGAGGAACCTGAACTATAACATCTGAAAACAAAAAGCAATCATTCTTTCTGCAGTGCACTGTGCACGGCAGAATGAAACTGTGATATTTACCATCGTAACGGCCTTCGATAGGTTTTTGGACCTCCACGCTGTAGTTCCCCATGTCCCCCCGGCTGAGGACCCCTCCGTTTGCTCGCACCTTTTTTTTGTTAAAGTGGAAGAACTTTATTTCCTCTCATTGCGCCAGATGGTGGAAGTAATCTGAATTACCTCGTCCTCCATCTCCTGAGACAAAGTCCCATGATAGAAATGTAGAAGGCCGGCCTCCAGGACTCGGGCCAGCGCAGGCATTCGCACATACGAACCCGGACCCGGACCCTGGTCGGTCAGGTTAAACAGGTCTCTGAAGCGACCCAGTAGCTGCTCGTCTTTTACCCTGGATATCGCCTCAGCTGTAAACAAATTCAGTACTGCTACATTTATACCAACTTTTCTGATCATAAACAAACACTAAAACTATTAGAAACTATTTTAAAAAAAAGGATAAACACAGCAGAATGTGGGGTCACTGAAGAAAAATATCAAATTATGAGAACAAAACTGAATTCTGACTTTACTCTGAGAATTCAGAAGAACTTTTTCTAAAAGGAAAAAAAAAGTATCCTAAAGATTGTTTTTTAGTTTTCAGAGAAAAAGTCTCCCCTGCTGTTCTGTAAGAGGCTTTATACCAATTCAACTTTTGTCTTTCACCGCCTTACATGATGAAAATGAGACCTAACAGCATCTTAATCTAACTTTCCAACTATCGGTAATGATAAATAAACTGATGATTCCTGGAGAACTTCCTGGGGCCACTTTGGAAACGGTTCAATTTAAACGAGGCAAATCTCGCAGTCGATTCCTTTAGGTCGGTATTTTTCTTCAGGGGGACTTTGGGGCAAAAAGCCAAAGAATGTGAATGAGAGCCAAAGACTGGATGGGTTTTACTTTTGTTCAGCTACAGCTGACTTATTTTTCTCAAACAGCTGAGTGTGATAAAAGGGAATAAAAGTTATGATTATATTTGTTACACTGATGTTTTTTTATTTGGTCGAAAAACCAAAAAGCTTCCATTTAAAATTTGACACTTTTATATTAAAAATGTTGACAAAACTGTGTTTTATTATAATAAAAATTTTAAAAAGGCAAAATCGCTAAATAATTGTAAAAAATAAAAAAGTATCGTTATCGGTACATGTCCTGCATTTATTTGGTATCTGATCGAGGGCAGGATCTCCCAGCCTGATCACAGGTCCTTTAAATCACTCTGAGCAGGTTTTTATTTGGGATTTTTTTTATTTTAATGGTCCCGTTTCTATCCAAGCATCTGCTATAATGTGTTTCCCCATGAACTGACCAATCCCTGTTTTCAATCCCTGTATGGTTTGGTCATCAGCCCATCGGCCATTTTTGGGTTTTCCGGTAGTCAGGTGGTAGACTGGTGACAGAACCAAGATACTGAGCTTTTTTTCAGCTCGTCAGAAACTTCCGGGTCACCTGGTTTTAAGCTCCTCCATTTATTTTACAGTTTATTAGTCTAAATCATCTGAATATCTACAAGAAGGGTAACTAACCCACCGAGACTCTGCGACATGTTGAATCCTCGCCTGGCCACGCCTGCAGCCCTGCTGAGCACATCCTCCCAGGCCAGGCTGCAGAGAATCCACACAGCGACGTTTAACAGCAGGATTACACGCAGGAAAACAGAATAAAACCTGCCTTAATCCAACTGCCTCAGCTAGAGCTCATGTATCCAGTCACAACATTTTGTTTGCTTGCTTCAGGCACATAAGAGAGATAAATCAATCACGAAAAGAAAAATCAATATAAAGTAATTTTTGAATTCATAGCGCTGCAGCAGATTGAGTAAGCTTCGCAGATCTCAGTATAATAGTTCTATCCATATGGATCCTACTGATGGACATGTCGGTGACAGCTGTAACATCTCGCTGTAATGAACCATCCAATCAGAGCAACACATGATTGTTATTCAGCCAACATGAAACCGATGTAGAGCTACTCTGCAAGAAAGTCACAGCCTGTAGCCTGCAGCTAAAGATAGCGCCATTCAACACAGATGAAATGAGATTGGGGTGGGGAGGAAAAAAGGTGAAAATCCAAATGGCCTGGAGATAAAACTGCGCCTGTTGTTCACATTAATGCTTCTTGCCACAGTGATGAGGCCAGGAGGAGAGAAGGACAGAAAAGGCAAACCTTAAGAATGCCAAGGCACCACTATCAATGTTGTTACCTGCAAATGTAGGAGTGCAGAGGTTTATATTTATCATTAATGAGATAAAATAATGCAGCTGTTTGTCCACAGCTTAGCCCTGGAGAACTACATGAACTCAGAGAGATGAGAATTATTCGGTGTGTGAGCACAGTGACACTGGGAACACAAGGAAATAAGCCAAAAATACAGATGAATGTCACACAGATAATGCTTGAAAATACACTTCACACACACACAAGCATATAAATATATTTTTGACATGACAATGGAATGATGGGGCATTGGGCAGTAGGAACAAAAACAAACACAGTAACAAAAATGAGAAGTCACATAAGGTGCCGGTCATCTAGTGGCTCTTTTTGGGTTCAGGAATACAAATTAATTAATATATTTTTATTTATTCAATATCTATTAGAATCTACATGGATGATTAATTTGTACTTTAATATGGGGAAATTAAGTGATACTTAAAATTTTTTGAGTAATGCACTGTGTAACAAAACAAATCAGAAAATAACTGGTTTAACAAGATGTATAGTGAAATCAGCAGGTATGGCATGTCACAACAGCTACATCACCGCATAAAATCTGTCATTTCTGGGGGGGTGGTCTAGCTACCCCAGGGGGGCTACCTCCGCCGGCTAGCCAAGTGCTAGAAGGCGTTAGCACGCGGCTAGTGGGTACTGCGCAAGCTGTTTGTTGTTGGCTTAGCAAGCGATGTGCTCATAGAACATGCCGGTGGAAACGCAGCTGTTTCTGCTGAAGTTTATGCTTGTTGAACAAGTGCCGCTTATTGTCTTCACAAAGGACATGTTTTGACTTTCAACTCGGGAAGATTTTATTGAACTTACGCGTTTGGTCAAGTTAACTGTCTCACTTTTCTCCTATCAGCTGCTGCTGCAAACAGCCCGTGTCTCTCTCTCATGCTGTCATGAGCGTGTCATAGACTGTACAAAGAATGGACAAACCCTTAAACCACGTGACCCATAGGATTCTGATGAGCTGAAGTGATGCACATTGGGCGTTTACTTTCTCCGCCATCTTGGCACGGAAAGCCCATAAATGGCCGACGATGCAGCGGTTTTTAACATGGGAGCCAATGGGAAACATGGGAGTCAATGGGAAATTGCTCTGTTTTGCAGCCAGCACCTAGCGGATGAAGAGGGAACTACAATCTTTTGCACTTCCTCATGGGTATCACTTTTCTAGCGGGAGGTTGCCGCTTAGTTTGTGTGTGAGGAGCAGCTCCTCCCCTCAAGTAGTGAGCGAAACAGAGGAAAGGAAAGCAGCGCGGGGAAGAAGCAGTTCATGGCGCTGTGGGGAAAATGTGCAGGAAGCAAGGGGGGGAGTTCGTCGACCCTCTCCTTGTCTTCGATGCTATATATTTTGATGTATGTGTGTAAGTTTTCCTTAATTGTAATAGTTTTTTTCTCTTTCATTAATTTCAGCTAAAATCCAGGTAATAGGTCCTCGTTATCTAACTGACAGTGGAAGCACATACGATATTTTCATGTTGTATGTATGCACATGTATGCGTATATATGTATATACAGTATATATTTATATTAGGGGTGGCACGATTCTCCCAATCTTTGATTCGGTTAGATTTTCGATTTTAGGGTCACGATTCGATTCGATTCTCGATTTTGTTCTCTTCTTCTTACAACACAGAGGCCTATGCCATTTTTAAAGTAGCCTAGTCTATGATCACGGTTTTAGTAATGAAATTTTGCACAGTAAATCATATTTCAAAAGATGGGGTACATATATAAATAATTGAATTTCATTTTTGTGTAATGTATCACAAATGGCATTAATATCTACATGGATGATTTAATTATTACTTTAATATGGGGAAATTAAGTGAGTCATATTTTTTTGAGTAATGCACTGTGTAACAAAACAAATCCTAAGATAACTGGTTTAGCAAGATATAACACTGTTTTATCCACAGTTAGGCTGTGAACACTCGCAACGGCATCATTTAGTATATTTTTAGAGCCTAAACCGTTAGCCTGTTCACTTCCTGGATGCGCGAACCTGCCCGATGCACGCGGAGCACATGACGCTGGATGCATTGTGGCACACGGGCCCGTGCATTGCGCATCCAGGAAGTAAACAGGCTAACGGTTTGGGCTCTAAAAATATTCTAAATGATGCTGTTGCGAGTAAATTATGGACGCTACCCACTCAGGACACGCGGACTGCATTGGAGGAGCAGTATGGAGGAATATTGACAAGTTGTTGTGGACTTTTTTCACCGGGCTCTATTTAACATCGTTGTAGCAGAGGAAAGCCAAATGGTAAACCTCCTGATATCTCCGGCTACATGATGAATATCAAGACAGTGTTCCAATGTTTCAATCAGCATGAGGGTGAGTAAACGAATGAAGACACATCATTCTGAGGCCAGAGTATCCCTTTAATGCCCATTTATGCTCGGAAATGCAGGCACACGGAACGTTTTGTCCGTCTTCTGCATCAATTACGTGCGTATTTTGTGCGTTTTCGGGCCCCTTTGCGCATCCGTCACTCGACGCAGAAGACTGAGTAATACCACCGGAAACCGCAGCAGTGTTGAGCATAAGGAAGCAGAATCAAACCAGGGAAGACGAAGAAGACAGGAAGAGGAAAACCTTAGAGGAAGGATGGAGACGAGAACAAAAGCATTAGAAGTTGCACAAGCTTTTTAAATAAGGCTCTGCAAGTGTTCAGGGCGTGTTATTGGTTAGAAACAACTTTATAGCCACACATAAGTGCTGCCAACCGGTGTCTATCTGACATCGTATCGCGGAGTTCACGATAAACTCCGCACTGCTGCTTAGCAGAAGTTAGCTGTAGCAACATAAACGACGCATGGAAGTATGAAGGCAGCGACGCATGAAGACGTTTGGAATGATAAATGAAAATATCGTATCAAGCACTGTCAGTGGGGTTGGAGAAAGTACAGCAATTGGTCCTTTGTCAAAAAAAGTTCCTCAATAAAATCGCTAAAGGCTGCCAGACCCCAAAACAAGGAAGGGAAGGCTTGCGTCTTGGAATGGGAGTGCACCCGGTCAAGGAGAGGTGTGGGGGCGGAGCCGGGCTCCCTGTGCGGCTCCAGCTGACTCCCAGACGTAGCAGGATCCAATCCGGCTGCTTTTCCTGTTTGCTCGCGGGTCCTTTCTTCCTCCGTTCTCCCGCCTCTGTGCCTCTGTTCTCCAGCAATCCACCTCTCCTAGCAGCAGCAGCTCGTCCTCGGGGCACACCCACACAACACACCGTCAGAAAGAACACCACTACTTTTCTCCTTCTCAGCTACTCACATCGGGGGCAGGGTTTCCCATGCTGCTGAGTATCTTCGACGTCGTGGTGTTTGGCCCGGACGATCGGGATCGGATGGCTGGTTGCTCGCTTATTCTCCGAAGCTGCATCTCCGAGCTGCGTCTCCCAAGGATGCCCTCTCCCACTGCGCTGCCAAGTGCTTCTTCTATGCTGTTCCGCTTGCCGCTGCACGGGTGTTTTGATGAGCAGGTGTACTGATTAGGCCAGTCACATGGTGAGGGTTTCCATGTCGACCATCGGCGGGAAAACTCAAAACAAAATCCAAAACATGCGAAAAGAACCCCCACAAAAAAATAAATCACACTCTCCCCTTAGGCTGCATCACACCTACACACATACAGATGGTGCCACTTGAGAATGGACGTTTCACTCACGCATTTCGTGTTTCACGGAGCTGCGTGAAAATAAAAACTAACTACAGCCGCTAGGTGGCAGCATAGGTTCACTGTAGCGTCCAGCAGATCAGGGCTCTGCACGGAGAGCTCCGGACGTCACGTGACTCGTTGTGCTTATACCACCACGCTGAAAGGAAAACAAGGGCGGCGCAGTCTTTACATTTACTCCGTTGGAGTTTACGTCTCATTTGAAATTGTAAGAAGCTTTTCATTACTGAAGGTTAGATTAGATATATCGGACCAGTATCATGGATACTTTTCAAAACGTCAGTGGCGGACTCCGCACGTCTTGATTGATTGTGGACATTGTAGTCAGTCATTTGGTAGAGTGGTTTGCGTGCATGACTTACACTGAGGGGACTGCAGGTTCAATACCCATCAATGGGTTTTTTTTCCTGCCCTACCCGTTTGCATGATTTGCACTTTCTGTCTTCTGAAATGTTTGATAAATTAAAGAGGTGAAATTATAAGAGCTGTTTTAGTATGATCATGGGGAGACTGTTGATGTGCGTAGTGAGTTTGGAGTTTCTATAGACCGCAAAAGTGAAGTTATTGATCAATATTGGCATAATTATTGATTAACTGCACACAAAAAAAAATCTAAATTATGTAATAGTATATTTTTTGTATCTGTTGTAGCATGATCATGAGTAGACCATTTGTGTGTGTAGTGAGTTTGGAGTGTCTATACTGTATAACAGTGGAGTTATTTATCAGTATTGGCATTATTGTTGATAATTCGCAATTTAAAAATCAGCAAAATTATGCAAAAGTATATTTTCCCAGAACTGCTGTTGTAGTATGACCATGAGGAGAACAGTGATGTGTGCAGTGATTTTAAAGTGTCTATACTGTATAACAGTGGAGTTATTGATTTTTATTTGCAGCATCATACTGTGGTATTGGAATTTGCAGACGGTCCCCGAACGCTCGCCCGGCTGAAGTCTTTGCAAAGAGATCGATGTCTAGCGTGGAGGACGGCTTTTTCTCGGAATAAAAATCCAAATTTTGGTGCTTGTAGCTCGTGATTTATTCTATTACAAATTGATAGAGGCATCATTTGTGTTTTAAGAACGTCTCAGCTAAGATTTATTGATCCCGGAAGTTTGAATCTGTGAATATCTTTCCAACTTTACATAAGTGATGTAGGCTTCATGCAGAACAATATTTAGGCTAATGTATGCCATTCTGATGAATTTTCAGGTACCAGTCAGAGTTATACAGGGCCCATCTCATTAAACACATTAAACAAACCGATAAGGTAGGCAAATGGTGTTTTTGGACCGCCAAAAGGCAGATCTTGTAATCGAGATGTTTAAATACAATCTAGAGGTGTGTATAGTCGCTAGTAGGCCTATATATATTAATAATATAAAAACTAAGAGAAAAACTTTGTTTTTTCTTTCCCTGTCTGCAGATAGCCTAAGGCAAACTAAATAAAATAAATGTGTGACAGCGTTGTATGTGGTCGTGCGCTTTGTGATTAATGCTGCGTTCTATTTGAACTCGGAGATTTTTTTTCTCCTGTCAGCTGTAAGGAGATCCAGGCAAACAGCTGTGCGGCTCTTCTCAACGCACTTTATTCTTTAAATACGGCCGTTTCATTTCTGTGGATGTAGTAAAAAAGCTGATGCTATAAAACGACGTTTACATGTCGGTTTTAGTCGCTTTGTAGTCAGCAATTAGCCTGAGAAATGCATTAATGTAGAAGCTGCCTTATTATTTTTCCGAGTTGTGAACTATGCTGCGTTCCATTTGAACTCGGAACTCAGAATTTCCGACTTCCGAGTCGGAAATTTCAACTGGAACGCCCCCCCGAAGTCGGAATTCCTACTCGGAAAGTCGGAGATCCTCACAACGTCCGACTTCACTTTTAAAGATGGCCATTCCCGGTGTTTACAGTAAGTTGAAATCCCTGTAATGTTAGATTATTTGCACTTCTGTATAGTTTTTGTTGCAATAAATCAATCCCACGTATAGTTTTAATTGAAATCCAAATAGTGGAATGATGGTGTTGTGTAATTTTATTTCTAACGTGGTATATGTGAACTACACGGCTAGAGCCGTTGAGAAACGCGGGCTCACGTTGTTGTAAAAAAGTATTTTCTGTTGAAACATGGCTTTTTCTTTCTGTTCTAGTGGCTTTACTCTTTTTTTTTTTTCTTTTTCTAATAATTTCGGTTTCCGTCGCCATTCTGTTCCGGCGCAGTTTGCATTTGCTGATATTTAAGGGTGAAACGGTACCGATTACCTTCACGGTTACCTTTAACAATGGTTAATAAAGCCCAGGCAAATATGTCGTGGTTTTTCTACATGTTTATAGACAGGGTTACATATCCCTGTATATTACATGTATCCACCCTATAAAAGTGGATGCGAACGGTTGCAGTGTTAATCTTCTCTCTCCTTTTTAAAACCTATTTTCCTTTTTTCCAGTCTTCCTGTTCTTGGATCCACAATGGAGCACACCTTTTCCTGGACCGTTGTTTCAGTGGAATACCACACAGTGAATATTTCCAAACCCATCACTGCGCATGTGTGCAAGAAATGGACATGATCCTCTCAGACATCCCGGACGATGACACTCCTCTAATCGTGATGGGCGACATGAACATCCATA
>JBAJHY010000002.1:25834305-25844648 GCA_037177095.1 Craterocephalus marjoriae | reverse complement strand
TTGGCTAGTATATATGTATATATGAATGTGTGACAATCAGATTACTTGGACTGATTGTCAGTGAAGCGCCTTGAGATTACTTTGTTATGAATTGGCGCGATACAAATAAAGTTGAATTAAATTGAATTGAATTGAATTGAAAGGAGAGAGAAAAAGAAATAATGAAAGAAAGAAAGAAGAGGGAGGGGACAGAGGGGACAGAAAGGTGTTTGGAGTGGGAGTAGAGACAAAATACACCATACACAAAAACCATGTAATCCACTACTCACAACAAATATACAGTATATATACAGCTAAGACGATCCTATCTAGTAGGTCATTCCACAACTAATAATAATAAGAATTATTATAATAATAATGATTATAATATTAATAAAGAGAAAAAGGTATATTGTAAGAAATATATATATAAGAGAAATATAAGATATTATATCCAAGTGAAACTAACGCATTTAGGAACACATGCAGAGAAACGCAGAGACTGTGTCAACATGCAGAATGTACGGGCATGGAAGGAGTGACCATGCAGATGCCACCTCACTCGAACAGAGGTCAGGCAGAGGCAGGAGACCCCAGCCGGAGCCCCCCCACAGACACGAGGCACCGCCCCCAGCAGGCCAAGACCAGCAGTCCCTGACCCCACGGAGCACCGGCCGACCGGGGCAGACGGGGACACCCCCCAACCCCACAGGCAGAGGGCCAGCACACCATCCGGGGGACCCGGCTCGCCCAGACGGCCATCGTCAGAGGTCAGCCCGCACCCCAGCGCCACCATCACCCTCCCACACATGCACCATGCTCCCACCACCCTACGCCCCGGGGGGACGACCCTAGCCAGGAAACTGGAGACATGAGCCAGGCACACATGGCAGCACCACCCCCCACTCCCAACAAACGTAGACAATAACCGCCCCCAGGCCAGCAGTCAAACCCCCCAGGAGAGCCCGCCAACGCCGCGGGCCCACGTGAAAATCCACCCGGCCCGCCCCGCTTCGGGGCCACCCACAGAGACAGGGGCGCTTTAAAACCCCATCCCCCTCGCCTCCCCCAGCAATGAAGGAATCTTATCAGTGCGTTTGCAATTAAAAGAGAGGGTTAAAATTGAACTCCACTGGGCAGGGGGCGGGGCCACCCTGAGCAGCCACGCACACCTGACCCCACATGTCCCGCCTCCCAAAACGTGTTTGTGTGTCGCAGATGTTGTTTGTGTTCTGTGACTCAGTGGAATTAAAAGCTGGGAGGCAGGCTGCTGCCAGCTGCAGCAGCAGGGCCACTATGATGCCCCCCCGCCCCACCCTGCGTAATAAGCCCACCTCCCACAACCATACCTGTGTATGTAGTAAAAGTGGGGGAGGGGAGGGGTCAGGAAATGTAGGTCCAGAGGGAAGTAAGCCTCCTCCCTGGAAGAAGAGTCGCCAGCAGCAGAGGATGCCCCCGTCCCTCGCTGGCCCTGAAGAGTGGGACAGGCCCAGAGCAGCTGCACCAAGCCAGACACGCCGCTACCCTCCCAGGGACCTGCCACCAGCCCAAGAGGGCAACCTCCTCTCTTCGAGTGGAAGGGTGGCGAGGTGCAGGAAGGCAACCCCAGGCACACAACCCCAGGCCTGGCCAGGCTGCCCCCCAGAGGACACATCCTAACCCTTACAAACACACCAGCTGCCCTTTCTGTCAATGCAGAATTCACCCAAAGACGTCCCTCTGCTGGACGAGGAGGTGGAACGGGCATTTTTATTCATAAAATGTGGAACTTTACTTCTCTCCATCCTATGGCTAATTGCTCATCTCACGCAGTAAAGTCGTCTTAACTCATCACAGCATAAATTCTGGTCATATATCGGCCTCATGGGGGCAATATTGATGAGTCTGTCTCTGAAATGGACATGATACTCTCTGAGATTCCTAACGATGCCTTATTGGTAATTGTCATAGGAGACATAAACATTCATGTTGGAAAAATACAAGCAAATGACTTTCCCTCATTTACTCTTTTAAACTGGTCCCGACTCTTCCAACAAACAAAGCTGGCAGTAGTCTTGACTTGGCTCTGACTACAGTTTGCTCCACAGTCGACCTGTCATTCACCCCACTACACCTCTCACACCAATTCCTGCTCAAATCCTGTGTCAGCACTATGGTGAGCAATTTGTATTTGCCACCGATGTAATGTCAGACTGATGTACGGGTCCACTGTGCCACTCTGTACTGTAAAGGCTGGGAATCAGAGCTTTTGTAAAATATTTTATATAAATGAATTAATACTGGGATCAATAAGCATTGACTAGGCAGCCCCATTTATTTTCATTTTCCTAAAATATCCAATTTAGCAGTATGGGCAAAAATGATACTATTGTCGTTGTAAATGTTGGTATCGCTAAATTTTCAATATATCGCCGACCCCTAGATGCACCTTTAATCCACATCATACACTGCTTCTTTGTGAAATCTCTATTAATGCTGAGCAGGGTTTGGAGCTCCCTTCATCAATAAAGTTATGAAAATTGTGAAACAAAAACAAAAACTGGTCATCAATGATCTGCTAATCATGTCAGTTCTTTTTATTTACATTTGAAGTATGTCCATCTTTCTGAGTTGTATCGGCTGAATAAACTCACAAGGTATGTGTCGATCTCCTCCCGGTCCAGGACTTTTGTCACACGAACGTGGCCAGTGTTTCGGTCAACCACAAACACATGAAAGGGAAACTCATTTGCACCCTTGCCAACCAGGGAGTACTCAATTTTTGCTTCACTCTCATAATCTGAGCGAATCTGAAACAAGAGAATATTTGGTCATTCCACTGAATTAATAAGAAGTGAGATGTTTCTGGTGACGAAGACGGCACTTTGACTTTCTGTCATTCTGGTAGCTGGTTATTGTTAACTTTCATTTCGGATTTCTCAGCTTAATATTAGCTGTACCCATCACTGAACGTCAGTGGATTTGATGCTTGGACTTCTATTTCTGCAAACATGACTTAATCTGAGCTGGTCGCTGCTTCTATCACCAGATTTTAGAAGTACTGGCTTTAAACCCATCTGCTCCTGTCCACTGAAAACAGTTTCTTCTCTTGGTAGCTTCAGTTCAAAACAAGACTTAGAAAATGTAAAGTACTTAGAAATGCACTTCAGTGACTCACCCTGGCAATAGACGTCTCATGAGTGTAGTCCACATTTTCCTTTATAGTTTTTGGAGGGAGGATCCATTCTCTCCTTTTCCTGATCAGATTGTTTCCAGCATTTGCCCTCACCACAGCAACAACCTGGAGCTGGAACAAAACACAAATGGCTCCACATTAAATCTACGACTGACTGGAAGTCAGCTGGACGTCTTTAAAGGCTGAGACATCAGTTATCACTGAGAACCATGAACACTGAACCCATAAAGTCACAATCATTAATAAAATTAAATAAAACCCTGATACTGTTGAATAAATAGTTAAATTCTAAAATTCTCTCAATGTGTCTCTGTGTCTCCTTCCTTAGAGGTTTGTTTTCTTAAAATTTAAAACTCTACTTTTGAATCCCACTATGCTACTTGATTTTCTTCTCAAACACCGAAATCCTGTTTAGACTTGCTTTTGCAGTGTTAATGTTGCTTTTGTTTTATTTAGAGACAAAGAAATGTTATATCAGCATGTGAAACCAGAGAATATGATCCAGATCAAATCCTCTCTTATACAGTTATTGATTGATGAGAAACTGAACTAAAAAAAGAATTTCACTTTTTATTTGTTATAGTCGAACCAACAGACGTTTTTTTTAGCAAATGTGATTCTGTTATTGCTTGAGCAGAATTATAAATATTACATGAGAAACGGCCATGGCAGCCTGATCAATGCAGCCACATTGGCTCAGGAGGATGCTAGAAATCCATTTTCATTCAATGCAGTCTACCAGTGTCTACCACTAGAAACTGTATTACACAAAGACGAAGGTACATGTCAACACTGCACAGAAACACCGGGACCCCAGCTCATCTGAGATAGACAGGAAGACACTGGACGTGTGTTACGTGGTCAGATAAATCCAGGTTTTAGCTGCTTTGTGGAAAAATCGAAATCTTCTATGTGCCAAAGAGGATAAGGAGCGTACAGGCTGAAATCAGAGAAAGCTGTAAAAGCCAACGTGTGTGATGGTACGGATGTGCATCACCTCCTTATAATTAGACAAATCAATATGTTTCGCCTCATACATTTATGATTGCACATTATGATAACTTAATTAATTTTCTTATACTAAAAATATATGAAAAAGCCAAAGGGGAGTCTAAAACCTTTATCCTTTAGTTTTATATGGTCCAACATGAACAGGACGATCAGAAAATAGTTCTTAGATTTATAACTGCTTTGATTGAGACTGATACAGCTGAAATCTTGACTCCTCGTGCAAAACTGCAGATTTGAGTATCCTGAGTTCAACAATGGGTTGGTGATGTAGTTTCACTGGAAGCATGAATTATTATTTCCTTTGTTTTGGCCATGTTAAATTAATTAAACAACATCTAATATTTTTTTCTGTTATTTTCTGAAAATGTTTTTTTTTTCAATGGAACCAGTTCTGATGGCAACAATTATCCCAGCCATTTGTTCTTCTTTCAATAAAGTAGAGTTACATAATGAAGGATGAGTAAACTTCATTTTCTTCAAGAAAAACTATCCATTTGTATTTTTAAAGTGTGGTAGTCTGTGTGAAGGAGAGGCCGACACACCCTACCTCTCCTATTCATTTCCAGGCCAACTATGTAACTGTTCAGACAGGCAATTATTTACTTCAAACTTCCAGTGAAAGGAGCGGCCGTACATGTAGAACCACACAGAACTTCCCTCAGAGCTGTGAAATATTTATTTTACACCATGGTTGAAAGGGTTTCCACTGTGGTATACAGAACCAGCAATTTCTGCTCAAGAAGCGGCAGCAAAGAGTTTAATCTGAAATTCTGGATACCTGCGTCATGGCCTACACCTTTATTTCCCACACTGCTAATAAGTGGGAATGTACGTCAATACAGACCCAGCACTGTAATTGGTTCACTTTCCCTTTGTATTTATATGGCATCTTTCACTCTAAATATAATGAAATATGGCACAAAAACTATTGCTATTACTAATTATTTTAGGTTTTGTCATTATATAAATCCATTGATTACGTTTGTATTTTTCCCCTCTGAGAGCTGCTTCTTCATGTTGGTTTTACAGGAACGTTTTGTTCTGCTGCTGCCTGCATGATCATTATCAGCTTGCTTCCACGGACCTTTAGTGAGGTGGGGGCAAGCAAAGTCAATCAAAGCAACGCTAATGGGGTCTCTTACTTCGCAACTTTCAGCACTTGGGGGAGGTTAGAGAAACACGAGAGGCAAATACCTCACAAGGAATTCAGTCAAAAGCATTGGTTGTTAAAAAAAAACTTCCTTATTTCAAATCTGCATGTCTAATCACAAGAAATGCATTTACGTTTTAAATAAACAGACTGCATTCATGACTTTTATCATTTCTATAAATCTCTGTTTGTTTGCACGGTGAGAGAAAGACAATGTTCATGATTGTCACGCTGCTATTTAGAGGAATGCAGGGAAACATTTTTCCAATGTTATCAACCTGCATCTCATGGGAGTTTCCAGTTGAATTGTCACAGGTTCGAAAATATTGTGCGCATGAAGCATTGCATCACTAAACCCATCAGCTCATCAACGGAAGCTAGGAAAAGACAAAAAGGGTGTCTCGTGCTTCATTAAATCTACCTCAGAGAAACTGAATGGTTGTACTGCTACTGCAAGTTTCTAATGCACACCAAAGTTGATCTGCAATGTGCTACATGACATTAAGAAAAAACAATGTAAAATTGTTTTTAGAAGCAGATTTTTAAGTAACTTTTGCATTTCCTTTCCAACCAACACACAAAAAATATTTAAATGAATTAAAAGCGAATGTGTAACTGAGGCAAAATATGAACATTTGCATTTAAAAAAATTAAATTCTGGTTGTCCATAGTGTTTTCTAAAGGTTTAGCCCATGAAACAGCTGATTTTTGCTTCATTACATTAAAACAAAAGAAAAACGTGGCGATCGGGTCTTATTCTGCTCGCATAGAAGCAGCAATGCACCAGAAATGAACCCGATCGGCTCTCTGAATATGAATCTTTGTTGATCTTAGGACCAGGACGAGTCCGGCGCCGCCCCCTCGGCCTCGGCCCCGCCCCCTGCCGCAGACGGGGCCAACATGGCCGACATTTTCAGCTGCATGCTGAAAGACACCACGTCTGAACACAGGACTCACCTGTTTGACCTGAACTGTAAAATCTGCACAGGTAACCGGGCGGCGCCTCCTCGGGTTTATCTTTTTTATGAAAGATGCGACAGGATTCATGTTTTATTCCCGTTTTTACTTTTTAGGTCAGAGACCAGAAGAAGAGCCTGCAGCTAAAAAAGCTCGACTCGCCAAGAAACCTGATGCAAAGACGCCGTTCCCGTCCAGATCCGGGGACGTCCTCCCTGTCAGCCAATCGCAGGGCTCCACAACCTACCCGGATCCCGGGTCGCTGCCGGTCCCTCCCACCTTCCAGCCCGCCGCCGACTCGGCTGCTTCCGAGCCGCAAGTCTTTCCCGAGAACCTCAACAAGATGGCGCCTCCGGCTCCGCCCCCGGCGCCCGTCACCCCCGCCGTCTCCTCCGTCAGCATCACCCGCAGAGACCCTCGCATGGCCCGGCACGCCTCCGGGGTGAACGTCGCCCCGGCGGCCGCCGCAGAGAAACCCAGCGGCGTTGCAGCAGAACCGGCTCCGGTGCCGGTCAGCGTCCCGGTGGAGGCTGCAGCCAAAGCGCCGCTGCCGATGCCGCCGGCGCCGCCTGCACCGGGAGGGCTTCCCAAAGCTGCAAAAACAAGGTGCTCATGCTCCTCCAGCGCCTGCAGATTCAGTCCAGTACATGAAAAGTGCAATTTTTCTATGTTGTCGATTTCTGTGAAGTTTTTTTGCTAAAAGAATCATTTTTTGTAAAGAAGTTTAAATTTGGAAAACAACACAGAAACCAAACCATCACTCTGCTGCTACAATGTCCAACACGACCAGAAGAACTTTTTTTTTAAGAAATATTTGAAAAATAAAGATAATTTTTTTAAACAAAAAAGTAACATTTAAAAATGTTTATTTGAATGGATTTTTTTCTCCAGCCCTGGTTCTCAGTGTCGTGCCAAACAGCGAGACATACCTAATAAAGGCTGGGTCACCCCATGCTGCAGACCAGTGGCGGTCATCTTACCACAGGCAGCTCGCTCGACATGGATTTAACAATGTTTTAAATGGGGCATGTAGTTTTTTAAAAATTATATCGATTTTCAAACCACTTGAGTTGTTATAAACGTCTAAACTTTGGTAAGAAAATAAACTGACGGGCGGTTTGTATACACGGGGACAAGCATTTAGGTTAAATAAATTTATTATGTTTAAGATGAAACTGAATTGAACAGAATAAGTTACATCTGACAAAATTATCAAAAATGAAATGAAAACGTTCCCGTTTATTGAGTGTGAACTTGCATTCTGTGGCCACCAGATGGCGCTGTGGTAATGTGTCCTGGACGTCTTAAAAGATCAATTCTTGTCACAAATTTCTTTTTTTTTTTTCCAATTTGGTCTCCCACACGTTGCATTGAGCATCACTGCTGATAATATGGTGATTTATTTAACTATAAGTTTTTTCTCCAATTCCAGCTGGACTGTGGTAAGATGGCCGCCGGTGAAGCTTTTAGCCAGTATCATGTAGATCTTTGGCGCTGATGCAGAGGAAAGACACGACTCTACAGCGAGATAATGTTTTCTTTTTTAACGACAGGCCTGTGATGGACGTTAGTGTTTTATCTGCCGTCTCTTTGGTTTTCCAGCACATCCGAGCCGCCTCCCGAGGGAGAAACGGCGATCTTCCTCCACGGACAGGAGAAGATCTGGAAAGGATTCGTCAACATGCAGTCGGTTGCTAAGTTTGTGACCAAAGCTTACCTGGTGTCGGGATCCTTCGAGCACCTGAAAGAGGTCATTTTTACCAGCGCAGCTTTGTTTATTGTTCCTTTTAAATAAAGCATGAAAAAAAGTGATTCTGGCTTCGTATTTAACGTAAAACCCATCGTCTCTGTCAATGTGCAGGATTTACCCGACACCATCCACGTGGGAGGCAGAATATCTCCCAACACCGTGTGGGACTACGTTGGGAAGCTGAAAACTTCGCTTTCCAAGGTTTGTTGGCACGGCGGAGAACTTGGACGAGCTCTTTATTATTTATTTTCCCTTTAACATGTTCTTTATTTTTATTTTTTGATCTTAGGAGCTGTGTTTGATCCGGTTCCACCCGGCGACAGAAGAGGAGGAAGTAGCGTACGTCTCCCTCTTCTCTTACTTCAGCAGCAGGAAACGATTCGGCGTGGTGGCCAACAACAACCGGCGCATCAAGGACCTCTATCTCATCCCGCTCGGCTCCAAGGACCCTCTGCCCTCCAAGCTCTTACCCTTCGATGGGCCAGGTAAGCGGATAAAACGGGTGTCAAACGTAAGGCCCGGGGGCCAAAAAGGGTCCAGTTTGGCCCGCAGGATGAATTTAGTGAAAGTTACTCAAATCAAAATGTGAAATACTGCATTTTTAAAAGTTTTTTGATTGTTTTAGATCCATTGTAATCTGTTAAATGCAATAGTTGTGTGATTGAGCAAATATATAAAATGAAGTAAATAGGTAAATAAATAAATTTTATACAAAATGATCTAAAATTTTGTATAAATTAAAATTTTTAGAAATTAAAAACAAGGTAATTACATTTATTCTATGTTCATATATTTTCGTAAAATAACTAATTTAATTGTTTAATTAATCTTTAGAAAATATATTTAAATGTAAAAAATATTTAAATTAATTAAATGTAAATGTATAACTGAGGCAAAATGTTATGGGAATTGCGTTTTCCTTTTTTTTTATTCAGGTTGTAGTTTGGTAATTTTTTACTTCCTTGCACTAAAATAAGGGGAAAATGGGAAGTTTTCAATATTCTTAGATGGAAATTGACACGCCTGATATAAAACCATCTGACTTCCATCTGGAAATCTTTTACTGATTTACATACTATTTATATTCATATACCAATTAAATTTATTTTGCATTATATTAGTATATATTTAATCTTTGAGGTGAAGTTACAGAAATGCAGCACTTTTTCAGGATATTTTCTAGATAAAATGCCTTTTTGTGTCTGCAGGGCTGGAACCGGCTCGTCCCAACCTCCTGCTGGGGCTGCTGATCTGCCAGAAGGACCGAAAACGTCCCGCCGCTCCGGTGGAAACCGACGACAAGCGCTCAAAGACTCAAACCAAAGACGCGGATGAAACCGGACTTCCGAAGCCGCCCGTCTCCGTCAGAGCGGAACGGAGCAGGCAGAGTCTGGAGATCCCCTTCAGCACCACCCCCCCGGGGTCGCCCCCCTCCAGCGCCGAGCCCGCCGGCAGCAGCGCCGCCGTGTCCTCCGTCCTTTCCCTGCTGTCGTCCGTTAAAGCCTCGGCGTCCGCCGCCACCGGCAAGGACTCTCCGTCCGTGTCGGTGGCCGCCGCCAGCCCTCTGCAGACCATCCTCAACACGCTCTTCAAGAAGAAGCACGACTCGGACGCCTCCAACTCCCCGTCCGACCTGCCGGGGGAGCTGGCCGCCCCCGCCGCCATCATAGACCCCATCGTGCGTCAGTACGCGCAGAACGCCAAGGAGAAAGCGGCGGAGGAGGACGAAGACGACCGGCCGTACGACCCGGAGGAGGAGTACGACCCCGGCAGGGGTTACGGCGCGCCCAAGAAGCCGCCGGAGGCCGGCCGCCCCGAGCTGTCGGAGCCCGGCGAGGCCGACGACGTGGCGTACGACCCCGAGGACGACTCCATCTTTGAAGTGGTCAAAACGTCAGGGCCGAGCCAAGCGAAGCCGGCGAAGGAGCCCGTTCCCGACCCGCAGAAGATCCTGGAGAACCTGAAGAGGATGGGCGACGAGGCGCTGCAGAAGCAGGCGGCGCTGCAGAAGCAGGCGGGCGACGCGGCGAGCTCGGCGCCGCCCACGCCGCTCATCAACCAGAGCAGAGACCCGAGGCAGAGCCGCGATCCTCGGAGCAAGGCCTCCGACGAAACCGAGGACAAAGAGTCGCCTGATCCCGAACCGCAGCCGCCCGCCGCCGAAGCCCTGCCCCCGCACGCCACAGAAGCCCCGCACGCTACCGAAGCCCCGCCCCCGCACGCCGCCCAAGCCCCGCACGCCACAGAAGCCCCTCACTGCGCCGAAGCACAAGCCCCGCCCCCGCACGCCACCGAAGCCCCTCACGGCGCCGAAGCACAAG
>JBAJHY010000002.1:25672992-25683250 GCA_037177095.1 Craterocephalus marjoriae | reverse complement strand
ATGCTGTCATAATGCATTATAATGTGGGCTTCAAGTAAAGTGTTACCGAAGTTAAATTTCTGAAGCAGACAGGATTGAAATAGTGCATGCCTTGCCACAGCTCTTGCTGTGTATTAATACTCCTGGAAAATGCTACTGTAGCTATATGTCATCGGTTATGCTCATGCAGCTGTGATTAAGACACGAGCCAGTGTTGGATGGTGGGGGGTGTTTGGCCACAATCTGTGTGGTTTCAACAGCCCCTCAAGCAGAAACTCTGACAATTTTGAATAATCTGTTAAAATGGAAAACAGCAATTTTACAGTATACAATATGGCAAAGTTCAGAAAAAGTGGAACGCTGCTTCGTACACTGTAACGATGAACACTGTCTGCTGTAGTTTGTGCGTTTAATAGAGGATTTGCTTTTGTGTTTTATCTATAGACAATAACTCTGCACCCATACTAAACCCAGTTAGAGGATCAAGATAACTTCAGTATTTTAATCTTACAGCAAGTAATATTTTCAGCGTGTTGTCTTATCACTGAGCTGCATTCTTCCTCTTAAACAGGCAGCACTAATAATACACGCAGATTTGAGCTGCACTGTTACTGTACTTTTCTACAGTTATTTCAGCATCTCAGAAAGAGTTTATTTTAAGTTGCTGGACAGCATGCTCAGAAACTTGCCAACTGTATTTAACTGTAATGCTGCTCTGATGACTCTTGACCAACTAATTTAGCTTGTACCTGTGCACTGGCTGATGAAAGCAAATTGCTCTTCGTCAGCTTCCTGGTTTCTCAAACTGTTTGAGGGGCACCCAGTTCCTCTCAGGAATGGCTCCAAACTGTATCCTCCCAGTGTGATAGTCATAATCTCCATGTACCTCTGTGTGGTTACAGCACAAAGACTGTACCTTCATCTTATCTTCCAGCTGTGTGTGTTTTGTGTGTGTGTGTGGGTGTGTGTGTGTGTGTGTGTGTCACAAGTGAAAAGAAAGAGGTGCATCCATACATATTTACCTATTTTGTTATTAAGCTCTGGTATAATTTTCTTACACTGGAAAGACTATGGTATGATAAGTTCACACTGCGTAACATCACGAGGGACAATGAGCCTCATGCAACAACATTTTCGTGTTAACTTTCTCTTACTTCTTCTCCTACGATGAGCTCCTACGAGTTTGCCATGTCAGATTCAAGAAACGCTCCTAACGTTAGAGTAATGCGTAAATGTCCCTCGTAAATTTGATGCATCCCACCTGTACGTAAGTGAGCGCGCGTTCACGAGAATTGACCATTTGCATAAATAACGCCCCTATGACTCCATATAAGGCCGACCTCCCACGCTTGTCAAAACATATTCATTCACAAAAATGGACATCAATGTGTTCTGAAATGACACTGACCAACAAGGAAGAAGAAGATAATCCAGCTCATTGATTGGTCAGGACTGAAAACTGCTTGTTCACCACAAGCAAGACCAATTTTAACCAGACTTAAGGTTTCTGTCTTTGGCATTCAAAGATAATCTGCCCAGTAAGAGAAGCAGGAGAGGCAGAGAGAAGTCGGATATTTAGTATGTCACATCCTACATCCTTTCCTCTCTTTTGTCAGCAGGATGGACGCTGTCAGCAAACAGCAGGGTTTAGTGAACCAAAAGCCCCGCGTTTTTTAAATGACCCAGACCAGGGTTTGTTTATTATGAAACTAATAATCAGTGTCTTAAACGTTGATATTTCAGCCATTAAGGACACGAATGTCGAGCACAAACCCCTTTCTGATACCTTTCTGGGCCGTGCTGTGAATAAAAGTCAACTGATGAGCTAAATATAAAAGTCTTGCTTAAAACAGACCTGATGCTGAAATCTGAACGTTTTGTGTCCATCAGAACGATCTGTGGCCACAGACATATACATGCACACTGAGAAATTAAATGGAAGGAGATTATTGATGCCTATTACTAAGAAGTAGAGCAGCATAATAATATGTTATTTACTTTTATAAAATGTACTGTAGACTCTGCAAACAAAGAAAGTAGTATGCATCATACCAGAAAGCTTCTTATTTGCATGTTATACTCTCCAACAACATCACTCTGACCTCACAGTTGAAGACAACTGTGATAACGCCTCCTCAACATTTTCCAAAAGACTCAACTAAACTTGGAATATTTTTTGTAACAAGAC
Source organism: Craterocephalus marjoriae (assembly GCA_037177095.1). NCBI lineage: Eukaryota > Metazoa > Chordata > Actinopteri > Atheriniformes > Atherinidae > Craterocephalus > Craterocephalus marjoriae. Next base: position 25,681,083 of record JBAJHY010000002.1, on the reverse strand, counting down.
TTCTTAAGCAATTTTCCCCATCAATAAAGCATAAAAGGCTTCAATAAAGCCCCTGATGAAACAGCATTTGAAAACCACTTACTGTGGAGGAAGTACAATGCTGGAGAGAGTTCATAAAGAGCCTTCACATCAAACAATAAGCCAAACGTGAACCAAATCCGTCATGACAAGCAAAACTACAAGCAAAAGCTATAAACGGAAATAGTGGGATGCGTAATATAGTACAACAATGACATCCATGAAGTATGAATGAATTCGGAGCCAATAACTCATTAATCAGATTTGCCAGCCAAACTGAGTAAACAGGGATGTGAGATGCTGGTCACAGACGGAAGAAGCAGGCCAATCAAAGCAATGAAGGAGATTCACGGTTCTTGAAGACAATCATGTGCAAGTGTGGTCATACAGTATATGTTACACTCTATGAAATGGTCTTTATGATTCAGTGGTGAAATAAGCTATTTATTACTGGAAGATGCATGAAAATCTGCTGGGAATTTGCTAAGAGACACCTGGACAATCTGAAGGTCATGAGAATCACAAAACTTAAATCTGATTAAATGGAGATTAAAGTGAAGTTTTACTCTACTAGGGTCTGGGAAACAAGTCAGTGAGAAGCTAAAGATGGATTCTGAAAGTAATGATAAAAAATTAAATAATTTGAAAAAATCTGATTTCTTCCTTTTTTAAATGTGATCAAATGAAAAAAACGTAGTCAAACAGATTCTTAATCTAATGCTTTTTATTCACATATGACAAAGTCATTTATCATTTAGTGAAACATTTTAATTTAATATGAAACATGAAACATTTTAGTTTTGTAAATTGTATTCAGTACAGGGTTGTTCAAACCATACAGTCATTAGAAATAAACAGCTTAAAATGCATAACACAGTGCATCTCATCCTCACGAGGGCAGTGCAGGTTCACTTCAGTTTGAAAAACACTTTGAAACCTCTGCACTGTTTTAAAGGTCAAGGCTGTGTAATGTCATCCGTCTCTCATCCAACAAAGTAAAAAGCGTTTTTGAGTACATATTGCAAAGTTTTTCATAATAAGAATGCATGTAGCAATTCACAGACGAAAGCTTTAGACATTTAAAAATGTTCTATTTTAAGAATCGTAACCCTCAGTCCAACAAAGAAGTTAAAACCAAAATCCCTCACATCATGTTTTCAGATCCCAAACCTTTACAGTTTCTGTTTTTCAAGCCCCTTCCTGTTCTGTCTCCCTCTCAACCTCATCACGTAATTCCTCATAGCCTCTGCTTGTCCTAAACCCAGACACCCTTCTCCTCTTCACCATGATAACTACCACAACGATCAGCAGCAGCAAACCCATCACCATCATCATCACCATCATCACCGTCATTATCATCATCACCATCATCATCATCACCACCTCCATCATCATCACCATCATTATCATCACCACCATCACCATCATCACCATCATCATCACCATCATCACCACCATCACCATCATCACCATCATCATCACCATCACCATCATCATCACCATCACCATCACCATCACCATCATCATTACCATCACCATCATCACCATCACCATCATCATCATCATTACCATCACCATCACCACCATCACCATCATCATCATCACCATCACCATCACCACCATCACCACCATCATCTTCCCCATCATCACCACCATCATCACCATCACCATCACCATCACCATCATCATCACCACCATCATCATCATCATCACCACCATCATCATCATCATCACCATCATCACCATCATCATTACCATCATCATCATCATCACCATCATCATCACCATCATCATCATCACCATCACCATCACCACCATCACATCACCATCATCATCATCACCATCACCATCACCATCATCATCATCACCATCACCATCATCATCATCACCATCACTACCATCATCATCATCATCACCATCACCATCATCATCATCACCATCACTACCATCATCATCATCATCACCATCATCACCATCATCACCATCACCATCATCATTACCATCACCATCATCATCACCATCACCATCACCATCATCTTCACCATCATCATCATCACCATCACCATCACCACCATCACCATCATCATCACCATCACCACCATCATCATCATCATCACCATCATCATCATCATCATCACCATCACTACCATCATCATCATCATCACCATCACCATCATCATTACCATCACCATCATCATCACCATCACCATCATCATCACCATCATCAACATCACCATCAACATCACCATCACCATCACCACCACCATCACCATCATCACCATCATCATCACCACCATCATCATCATCATCACCATCATCATCATCATCACCACCTCCATCATCATCACCATCATCATCATCACCACCATCACTATCATCACCATCATCATCACCATCATCACCATCATCATCATCACCATCATCATCGTCATCATCACCATCATCACCTTCATGACCACCACCATCATCACCATCACCATCATCATCATCATCACCACCATCATCATCATCATCATCATCATAATATTAAAAATTAGAGTACTATACTGTGGAATTTCTTGCTTACATATATACTTCTATATCTTTCTAAATGGGAGCTTTCATTATCATAACTCTTTATATGTGCAAACGAGTCCACATTCACTCATGATTGATGAGAGATAAAAATCTGGTTGATACAAAGTTGTTTGTTTTCACATTGACTGAGATTCATGAAAACAAAATTCTATGTTGTAATATATCTACTGTAAACTATTTATATCTAATATCTGCCTTTGTGCTTGCTCACAGAATGTTCGCATAGTTTAAGCATGTGGTTGCAAGACTTTGCCTTTTTCACCCCAAAATATCAAATTAACTTGTGTACTTATTGTCGTGTTGCATAAATCAGTTTCTCTTGAATCATGTGTCCTGATATTTACCCTCCAAATTAACAGAAGTCATCAATAATTCATTGTGCAGGCCATCCTTACCCAGCCGCAGCAACATAGACCCAAACTATGATAGGAGTACTATCCTGTTAAAAGATAAAAGATTTGAAGACTAAGTTCAGCAGAGATGAAAATGAAGGTTCCTCATTGTATAGCAGTAGCTTTTTCTACTCGTTGTCCTGTGCTGAACGCTGTTGCTGTTCAGTATTCTGATGGTGGACTTGTAAACATAAGAGATGGGCCATTAAGTTGCCTATGCTTTGCTGTGATTGTGCTGTTTTTGTCCACTCCTGAGCAGAGTAACAGTGACTTTGAATTTTCTTCATTTGTACACAGTTTATCTGATTGTATTTGGGTAGAGTTCAAAATCTTTTAAAATGGTTTTGTGATTTTTTTTTTCACTGTAGCCCAACATCATCAATAACTCTTTCCTACATTCTCTGAAATTTACTGTTGACGCTCGTACTCTCAAGCATGTGCTCCTAATATCAAACTTTAATAGATCTCAGTTCCCCACAACATTATCATATGATCTTTGGGACAGATCACCCACCTACATCCAAAAATACCTAATTACAGTTGGCCTTGGATTCCAGTTTGTCATGTGGAGCATTAAATACATCGTGCCTTATTAGACACTGTTTCAGGGGGAAATGTAAAGAGGCATGTGTATGCTCTCGTGGACCCGGTCCTGAGCCGCCGCCTGGTGTGTGGCTGGTGCCTGACAAAAGCAGAAGTGATAAATTAGACCATGTCAGGAACAGGTGTGTTATAGCTAAGCAATACAGACACAAGAAAGTCATTTCTGCCCTGTAGCGCTGAAGACTTACAAGGTTTCAGTGCGCTGGGTACCAATGAGGGGGGCCTATTTATAGAGGGCCCAGGCCAGTACTAGAATACACCTGACTGAAGTAGGTTACAGGGAAATGACTGCATCACCGGCAGACATTAAGAAAAAAGGAGGACAGGTAAGGAACAAAAGCCAGCCAAGTTATGGGTAAGTTACGCAGAAGCAGCTTATGATTAATGGCATCAAGTTCATACAAAATTTCCCCAAAAACGTTGCAATTTATAACTAGATTTGGAACTGGATAGATAGCTTCCTACTTTACTTAGAAAAGAGCAATCTTTCAAAGATCATATGGTTGTAAATTTGTTTATTAATGTTACACTCAGTGGTCCGGGTTTGTTTTTGTTGTTGCTGGGTCAGCTTAACCATGCTGTCCATGCTAACATGACCAGTAAAACTGCGCTGATTGACCTGCAGCAGCTCCTTGTTGAGGAAAGAGCTGCCGTGGCACAGGAAAAGGTTACTAGGCTGGTGGAGGTAGTGCCAAGGTGTTGTGCCTACATATGGATCTCTCTGACAGTGTAAAATTAATAAAGTGCAATGTGACGTTTTCTCCTTATTAAATCATCCAATCCACAAAGTTGGTGATTGTAAAGGATGTACTGACTGTATGTTATAAGTGCAGCAGTCAGTGCAGGAATTAAGTGAAAATTGCACAATAGAGTCACTGTTCACACGCCAGAGTGTCTTTCTTAATCCCAGTGGAAAGGATCAAAAGAGGTTAAGGAAAGATGATAAAAAAGAACTTGGAAGGTCTTGGGAAAAGCTTGAGCTGCAAAGAGATTCCAACCTCACTTTAACTGAGCTATGATGCAATTCTGTAGCAGTGAAATGACAACTATTCCAAAAAAAGTAAAGAAAGTGCAGAAGGGACAGTCGATCCTCTCATGTGGCTCAGTGATGTTTCACAGAGATCACACCATAGAGTCTAGATCATAGAAAGACTGTAGGATCTACTATGAAATATTGATGCTCATAGTTTTTTGTGAACGGATTTTTAAAAAAGGAAAAAAACAGAAACATATCATTTTCACTGCTGGCCTACGCTCTATCTGCCCTTACCATGTATTTGAAAATCCATTTCCAAAAATAATTTAAACATTTTCTAAAATGGAGTAAAGAATTTAATCTGTACTCTGTTCAATCTCTTCACATGCAGTTACAAAGGAAATGAAATGGCAAACTACAGAGAAAATCTGAGCAAATCTAGAATTTGATGCAAGCAACATAGTAAAACAACTGTTGGAAGAGAAATACATTTCCCACTGTATTACATCATCAATACTTGTAATTACACCTTTAAATGTTTAGGTTATTTAGATACCAACTGGTGAACTTTTGCAAAAGAACCCAGTCTTTTCTTGATGAATACATGATTTTAGCTGCATAACAGTGTCTTGTCAGATTCTCTTCATAAGATATCCTACATTTTCCAAAGGAGACACATCTGGTGTCATGGAGCCACACTGTTAGAAGATGACAAAAATAAAACAACCACAGGTCTCTAAAAGTACAAATGCCTTATTGATATAACTCTACAGCTGTACAAACATTCAATATACTCTAAACTACATATATATTATACTAAACTGAAAAGCTCACAGAACTAGCGATAAGCGTCTTTCTATCAAACTGAAGTCAAGTGTATTTTTGTGTATTGCTTCTACCTTGTGTAATACCATTTCAGGCTGCACATCTGGATGTGGCTGTTGAATAACAAACATTCTTAAAATCATTTAAGAGCCTATAAAGGAACAGAATCTTACAAGAAATTATGTTGTGTAGAAGTTGAAAGAACAAAGATGGTGTTTGGTCTAATTTAAGATGATCTGACTGGGTCGAGCACAAAGGGATGAGCCACAGCTTGCTTGGAGAGCCAGTGAGTGGTGCTCCTTCTACATCCGATAATGACACCCTCATCTCTCACCAGTTGTTTAAACAAAGTAGCTTCCAGCCTTTATAAAACTGTCTCCTTGCCTCCTTCCAACCTTACTGAATTACTGGTATCACACTTTGAATTGTATGTAATGAAGTTGACCAGTGAACTGTGCTGAGAAGACTTTTACATCCAATTTGCAGCCCTCCCTGCTTCAGTGTGTTCACCTGCCTGAAGGTCTGCGTGAACTTCTCCTCGCACTCTGGAGATTGTATCCGTGGTTCCAGGGACAAATGCAGCAAAAAGGGGGACGATGTTGACAGGGGATGTCCCTTTTCTCAGTCTGATGGAACATGGTAACCATTGCATACTGTAGATGTGTGTGTGTGTGCTTGATCTTCCCTCTTATTTCCAGTAATCTCACCACACACACCACCTCCAGTCAGAAGCAGGGCCCTTGCAGGCTGCATTCTAAAGACTAAAGGCAAAGCAACATGAATTTCAATGAATTATTAAACAGGATTATTTATTTACTTCCTCCACATCCGAACCACCTAGCTTTCAAGTCTACATAGCGTTTTTTTTCCAACCTGTGGCACATTTGTTTGGATAATGTACTGCCGTGGCTGAATATTTTCTTTAGAATGTGGAGTTTAGTCTGTTCTCTGTACTACACCTTTGGGAATTGGCCCGGTGGACTTTCTGATACTCTAATGGAGTCTGATGGCGCGCTGCACCGCACTTATCCTCCACACCGAATCGGAAATGACAGTTTGCATAATTCCTCTTGTTGGCCATCATACGGTGCCTCTGAATCTTAGTTTGTATCGGATTAAATGATATTGTGTGAATCAAGTGGTATTGTGTGGTGGGTGTCTGAGTGTGGAAATGTGTGTGTGTGTGTGTGTGTGTGTCAGACTGTGGGAGAAAGAGATGAATAAGCGAGCAGAGGACTGGAGCCCTGCCAGGCTGCGAGACTCCGACGCACTGCAGATGAGCCAAACCTCCATCCATTCACATGGAGCCCTCTGGTAGCCGGGGGCGACGGCTTGCGCGTTTGTCAGGATCTGCGTGCTGCTGCCGTTTTTTTTTTTCCGTCTTTACAGCAACTGAGCCGCTTTTACAGTTGAATTAAAAATGCAACTAAAGCTCATGAACCAACAACCTTGGTTTCATTCTGAAGCTTTAATGAGAAAAACGTATCACTCCCATGGCAGTCGACGTGTGTATTTATAAAACTCTGCCTTCAGTCATTAATGGCACAGCAGGCAAATATGGCACCTCAACAGAAAAAAAGCAACTAAAGAAATCCATGTGACCTCCGGAAAAGCAGAGGAATGATTTGTAAGTTTTCCCCGACATTCTTGCCTTTGGGAGCAGTTTTTTACGTTTTCGTCCGTTGCTGATGATGAGCAGAGTCTGCGTGATCCGAGACAACAGATATGGGTGATGGAGTCATACTGCTGCCAGAGGGGCGGCATGTGCCCGGGGACACTGATAGAGAGCTGATAGATCGGCTTTTTATTGAGCTGAATCAGTTAATGAATAGACCACTCTGGGAAAATAAATGCATAGAACTGCGATGTTTTACACACACTTCGCCCAGGCTCAGAGAGATCATCGGGTTTTAGTTTTTCTCCAAGTTGTACGGACCTGTTGTCTGTTTTGCTGTTGGGAGTCCTGCAGAGGCTCTGACACATGTGCACTCACATATATTTTAGTTATAAAACCATCCTCAGCAGGTCTTCGTGGTCATACACGCAGCATCTCCATCCATGCACAGCCTGGCTGGCATGATGTTAAAGCAATTGGAGGCATTTTAGCATATTATTTAGCATATTTTCTATCCCGTCAAATATCCGTAGCGTCATTTTAAATGTCTGTTGAGAAGTCGGTTTGCAAAATTCTAAGTGGAAAAAAGACAAAAAGTCAACAACAAATTTCTTTTGCTTGGATTTGGATCCAAAAGTTGTTTTTTTTTTCAGTGGGAGCATGAAAAGCCAGAGATGCTTCCCACTCAGAGCGAGAAGCAGAATCGCGTGCAGCTGCAGCTGAACAGCAGCATATGGCTGCCATGATGACAAAAAGAACAGGCTCATTTTCACCGTGCCGTGAAATATGAGTCGCATGGAACACACCAGCACAGTTATTCACAAAAGTCACTTAACAAACATGAAAATAGGTTTGTAAATAATAAAACTTGATGTACAAATAAAAAGCGATACAATCTTTTCCCTGGATCAGACGACACAAATTCAGCCCGATTTTGACCTGAAAGACAAACGTCGTGCTCGATTATGGGAGGAAAAATAAGTTTAAAAAAAAAGAAAACAAGGAGTTTTTGCATAAAAATCAGTTTAAGTACACATGTACTACCGGCCGTTAATGTTTTTGGACTGTATGTGTTCATTAGCTAA
>JBAJHY010000002.1:25583048-25594121 GCA_037177095.1 Craterocephalus marjoriae | reverse complement strand
ATTCAGAAGTATAAAACAGGTAGATCTAGATATGTCCTCAAAGTGCAACACAAATAAGATACAGGACCGTCAAAATAAAACAGGAAACAGCCCCCACACAAAGGAAGCGGTCTTTTCAAGGCCTTGATGATGTCAGCGGAGGGTAGCCGCCATCTTAATAATTATTATTATTTGGTTGCAGATTTGATTTAAATTGTGATTCTTCGATATTGCTGATTTTTGACGAGAATATTTACATACTTCTTTATTCTGTCAAATCTGTGAGGAATCTTTGCTCATAAAGAACTGAAAGAATTTAAATATTTTGGTTTTTTTTTGTTTGTTCTAGCTATTTCTACCTTGAATGTGATGTTTGTGTGAAATCACGCCACCTGCATCATGAATGTATTTCAAATGCATGTTTGCATCGGCCGTGATGCAGAGCACTAAAACAAACGTGTTGATTCAATTTCACAGACAACCTGAGTAAAATGACAGTAATCATTCTGATAATTATGAATCTGCTCCCCTGCAGCCGAGCAGAGCAGGTAAATGTTACAGAAATGAGAGCTAATGAGTTATTTACCATTTCAGTAGCTGCAAAGCTAATTCACTCTCTGCTGACAGTTTGCATGAATCAGGAGGATTCATGTGGATTTATGCAATAAACAAGCTCATTTTACATCTGCATCAATGGTAAAAATCCCAAGTTTATTTGATAAATATAGGTTATATATGTTTCACAGTTATCTGGGGACCCCTGAACTGATCTTGCGACCAGCATTGGGGGCCCAACCCCCAGTTTGAGAAGCACTTCTCTATGGAATCAAATAGCTGGATGATCTTTCCTGTGTTAAATGTGGTGAGCTCACACTGACCGGGATGTTTTCCTGTATTCAGAGAGCCCAGTTACTGATCAGAAGTTCTTATTTTCCACATGTAACAACAGTTTCACATCCACCACTTGAAAATGCTTCTGTACACTGACTCTCTCCCCCCTCTCTGCTCTTTTCTCTTTCACCGGGTTTGAGTAGCTGTTGGGGCTGAAAGAGCAGCTAATGGGTTGTGAAATGTCTCCAAAGCTACAGCAACAACAGAAGCTAATTTATAAAAGCCCCCCTGAACACACAAGCAGTGAAGAGCCATGCCGGTGCACAGGGGAGGGGGAGGGGAGGGAAGGGGAGGGCAAAGAGGCTGTTTTTATACACTTAATTGTGGTGAAGCTTTTCTACTCAACCTGGATGTAGCTCATCAGGGATTGGCCGTCTGAGTCTTTTATCTGCAGAGTGCTGACTGACAGAAATGCTGCAGCAGATCCGGCTGCATGCAGGCCAAGCTCCGCCTGCAGTTTCTGCTGTTTGCAGGTGGATCTGCAGCAGCTCTGCTCTCCGTAACGCGTAACGTGTTCACTGTAAAGATCAGGTTTTTGTATTGAAGGCAGATTTCTTGATCCCTCTCATAGCTTTTCTGTGAAGTGTGCAGAAACGTGCGGCCCTCCCCTGCCTCCCCCACTCAGCACCAATTAGAGCTGTTTTTCTGCTGCAGATCTTGAGCTGATGAAGACAGCCACTAAGAGTTCTTGAAGCAGAGTCACAAAGGGCCTGCATGGCAGATGGTTGTGTGCAATACGATGAGCAGGCAGAGAAAGCAAAATGCGAGGGAAACAAACAAGCATGGCAGCCGCGTCTCCACTGGGAAGCACCTATTTTCTACCCAATTTAAGATGTACAATTTCCAAATTTTCTAACTTTCCCCTCAAAATTGCTGTCAAGCCTGTTGGAGGCCAGGGAGAAGAGAACCCTTTTTTCCTTTTTTTATCTTTGCACACCATTCTTTCAAAAACTATCCAGACGACTCAAGTATAGGGGGAAAATCTGCTTGATCCGGCAGCTTTGACCAGCTCTCCCAGCTGAACGCAGGCAAGCTTTGCTCCGAGACGGCAGAGAGTCAAAGCACGGAGGACGCCGCCTCATGGCCGCGAGTCTGCCTCTTCCCTCAGGATTCCATGTTTCAGGAAGATAAAGCTTGATCTGTAGTTTTCCAGAGAAAAAGCTTCTTCTTGTGCTGCACATGTGAGCAGACAGGAAAGTTGCTGCAACCAGTGAAGTTGGGAGAATCCAGAGAAGGACACGGACCGGCTCCGGTTCACTGCACACTTTATCTTTCAAATCCTCATTTATGACTTATTCTAAAAGAAGGGAAGGAGTTGCTGTCCTGCTTGTTTCTGCATGCTGTGTCTTTATTAGCCCGCCATCATGTACATTCAGCCAATTAGTCCACACTTCATCTGAACACCCAGACTGAGACTAATGAAGGCACATTTCCTGGGGTTAATTATACTAACATTTGGTGATATTATGAGGAACAGGAAATAGCTTTGCTCTCTTTAGTATCTCTCCCTTTGATCGTGACCTCCTGCCGTGAGACTTCAGCCTCTCCAGCTCTCCCTCCATCCCTTCATATATCTCTTTTCCGCTCGGCTCTTCCAGGCACATCCTCCCCTCCCCTTTGCATCATGTAACACACAGTGGCATTAAGAGCCGGAGACAAGGCAGGCCGAGGTAAATCCCTGCACAAATTAGAGGGTATAGACCGTTATTAAAGCCAATTGCAACTGCCTGTTACCAACAGTTAAATTACCATGTCTGCTAAGCAAGAAGATAGGCAGCTAATTAACCCCCCACGCCCCCCCCCCCACACCCCCCATCTCTCTCCATCTCTGGGAAAGAGAGGTGCTCTGAATCTGTGTTATACTTCAAGATCAGATGACGAGGCCTGAACCTCAAAGACACTCGCTTGTGATTGGTGGTGTCTGACTTTGTGCAAAAGAATTAATGTTTCGCAAAAAAAAAAAAAAAAAAAAATATATATATATATATATGCTCAACTGAAAGGCAGGATGTTTTACCGCACGTTTTACCTCACACATCCGCTTCTGGAAAAATCTCAAGCATGCTTTCATGTGAAGTAAACGGAGGAGACGTCTTCGACTTGCATTTGCTGCTTTTCTCAGCCAAATGGGTATTTCATGTTTCAGCAGAACGATTTGCCTGTCAGTCACGGCCAGATTAGTCAGTCACACGTTCCTTTGTTTCTTTCAGGGTGTCCTAAATCTGTGTGTGAATGAGCCTCGTTGGTAGTTTGTGGATGTGTGCCAGAAATTTCGGTTCCTGCTGGAGCTGCCTCCCTGCTTTCCGTATCCACATCCCAGCTGACAGAACCTGCTGAGCTCCTGTTTTCCTACATTTGTTCTAACTGCACTTCCCTCTGTGCAAGCGAATGAATATAATCGACCCTAGCTCCACACATTAATATCATTTTAACGCTTTTTGACTCATTTCTGCTCTGCTGCACAGGGGTTTGGGTATGTGGAGCTCATCCGGTCTCACTGGGCACCTTCCCTTATCGATGTTACACTGTCGTGTAATTACCGCTCATCTGCAATTAAAAACTGAAACCATGAAGATTTAATCAGCGATACTGCTAAAGCTGGTTTTTGAACTTTTTTTAACTTTAAGGTGCTTTAACACTTAACTAAATATTAGGTTAAAGTACATTTAATCCCTTTTGTTTTAACAGCAAGGCCACCGCAGTGAAGATGTTCCTCTTTTCATCTGGAGGCTGTAGACAGTAGAATAGCTCCAGGACTACTACATAATGTGATGCAAAGTGCTTCCACAGAGGGAAAACGGGGAAATGCTCTTCAAAGTATTCTCAGTGGGAAATTTAAAGCGCCGTGCTCTGTGAAGTCTGAGGAGGCGTATTTTTCTCACCTATGACAAACTCTTAATTTCCTCTCCTTCCTCGGTGAGGAGCTGTCAAAATCATTTTGCTGTTTGCACATTTTCTAACTCATCATCCAAAAAAGAAAAACAAGGAGAAGATCCTCTGTCCAACTCTGAGCCAAGCAGAGCAGGATGTGGCCGGCGTCTCAGGCACGGAGAGAGGAGTTCTGATGCAGGGAACCCCAAAGAGCTCAGACATTCAGGATGTTTTGTTTTTAAAGGTCGCAGCTACAACTTCTTCTTCAAAACAATTATGTTTTCAAACTCCACAGAACATGTAGAGGGGAGCAGGAGAAATGTTTCATTTTACCGAATTTTATAAAAAATTGTGTATAGATAATTGTGAGGGGTCCAAATAATAAAAGTATTTACATCTAGTTACCATTGCAACATCTAGGATTCTATGCCTGTTGCTCAGGAGTTGCGTAGAAACATATCTACCAGACCTACAGCTCTAGTAGAAACATATCTACCACACCTACAGCTCTAGTAGAAACATATCTACCAGACCTACAGCTCTAGTAGAAACGGCTCTACAGTACCAGACCCAGATTTAATTAAAAGAAATAATTTTGTCTGGCAGCTTCAGTCCCTGAAGAGAGAAACATTTCGTTATGACATCACAAATTTATCTTCAGTTTTAAGTAATTTAAGGATGTTTTATTGGATGTTTTGGATCATTTATTTATTATTTAGTATTTGAGTATAATAAAATCTGACCTTGGTCATACTACTGTTGCTGGTATGAGAGGCCTGAGGGGTTACCCTCACAGCAACGCTGCCATCTTTCCTGTCCGAAGCACAGATATAAACCAAACAAGAGAATTTACATCTCTTTTTGAACTTGTTTTTATTTCATTTCCAACATTTGTTTTTATGATGTAAAGCACTTTGAGATGCTTCGTGTATGAAAGGTGCTATAGAAATAAAGTTTGATTTCATTTGATTTGAACTGTGTCCTTACCTGCTGCATGACGACTAGACTGGAATCACATCTCATGAATCTTAGTTTTCCGGAGATGTAGAACATCATAGCTGTGGAGCAGTGGAGGAGGGGGGAACTGCTGCCCCTAGTGGAGGAGGGGGGAACCGCTGCCCCTAGTGGAGGAGGGGGGAACTGCTGCCCCTAGTGGAGGAGGGGGGAACCGCTGCTCCTAGTGGAGGAGGGGGGAACCGCTGCCCCTAGTGGAGGAGGGGGGAACTGCTGCCCCTAGTGGAGGAGGGGGAAACTGCGGTGTGGGACTGACTCATTGCTCGGCTGCAGGTTGCTGCTTGTCATGTACAGATGGAACAAACAGGGACCACATGATTCATAAGTGGTTAATACCACATGTGAACCATGTGGAAAGGGTCCAGGAGCACATGTGTGCACATCAGGCTTGCATGTGCATGTTTACTTGACCACATGGACAAACTGAAGCGATGCATCCTGCTGTCCGTGTCCTCTACAGTGGATTGCTTCATGTTTGCTGGCAGAGTGCTCATCTCTCTCTCTCCACCGGGGTCTCGCTCGCCACCAGGCTCCGGTAAAGTACCTCTTGCACTTCAAAGGAACTACATCATCCCTTCAGGTTGTTATCAATTACCTGTTGCTGACGTTCAAATTCTCTAAGTTGGATTTCTCTGGTAAACGCCAGGTAATGCTTTCGTTGGCCTTCCCGTGTCTTACTTCACCGCTTTCCATGACTTATTATATCGGTGGCCGGACGGTGTGCGAGCTGTTTGAGCCGCTCTGCCCTCCTGATATTTGTCACTTCAGAGTCAGAGAACGACAGCACATCACTGCCTCAACCTTTCCAAACAGCTCCTGTCCACGCACGTTTTCTCGGCTCGCTCCTGCAGCTCCACAGATCCCCTCTGCAATGTGCAGATGGAAGAATGAGGCCAGCTAGAATCAAACATTAATCAGCCGCTGTTTTATAAGACAGAGGGAGCGCCTGCGTTCCCAGGGTCCCCCCCCGCTTTGTGCCCCCAGCCTGCCCTGCCACCCAATGTTAATGTGACTGCCATTACTCATTTATGAGCCGCTCAGTGCGTGGCGTTCGGGCGCAAACTGGCATCATGGGTAAAGGAGGAGCCGCTGGGTAGGGCACAGCGTTCAGCTGCAGAGGAAAGGCAGGCGTGAACACGGTGTCATATTTACAGCCGATGATACACAGAGGAAGCCAGCAATTATAGAACAACTGGCTCATCAGAACTGAAAAGATCAGTCACACGGACATGACCAATGCCAGTTGTTCCGTATATAAACTCTGTAAATGGGCCGTATGAGGTGATGTAGTTGCATTTTGACGGTTGCAGCTTGACATAAATCTTGCTAAATTGCCTTCAGAGTGAGCTAAGTACCTCTCTGTGTGCAGAAAGGCAGCTTCCAACAGTTGAAGCTGAGTGGTTGTTGTTGGTATCCAGGACACCGTGCACAGCAGGTGTCATCCTTATTCTTAGCATAGTTACATCAATAAAGATGCAAGTGTGCACAAAGTGCCAGACACACACAAACACACCACTTTCAAAGTGTTGCCTTGAGTGTCAGGTTGGAAAGTGGAAAGTAATGACACAGGGAAATGTGAACTCCTCACGTGGATCGGGAACTGATGTCGGGGAAGTTAACGGGGAAATGTTAAAAAGATGCAAAATGCAGACGTACTTTCTGTGTTTGATGCCATGACGCCTCTCTGTGCAGCACGGAGCCTCAGCCTGGAAAAGCTGTCATGACCCGCCGTCTCTCTGCAGGGACAACGTGCAGCATGATACTTTGCTCCCTTTAAACCTCCCTGAAAGGTTTCGCTCATCTTTTCATCATCATTTACATCATTTTACATCCGGGACGTTAACCTCTCAGAATGAAGATGGATGAATTAATGCCACAACTCTGTAATCTACAAGAATAAAATCACATTAGATCAAAGTTAGGGCTTTACTTTTTCCCTTTAGTATCTCACATCCCTGAAGAGCAGAACTCTGTGTTCCTGCCGTGCTCTGCCAAAACAAACCACATTCATTCATAGCAGACTCTTTGGCCGTCAGACTCTGGATCCCCGTGCACTATTCATGCACGTTATATTAAACTGTCATTACATGCTGTTTCAGTGTGATTAGCAGATTATGTCTGCATGTTTTGGGACTGTTCCTTTTTGAGGGTTTACTAGTTTTTTATTAAATGCATTTTTTTTTATCAGAGCAAGCATGTGCAGTTATACTGATTATTTAGGCAAAATAGAAAAGAATGACTGCACCAGATTTAGCATTGTGCTAATTTCCATCTGCAGGCTTTTGAACCTTATAGGCCTCAGATGTGGAGCTTTTTAGTCTTTACATATTCCTCATCAGGCAGATTATAGCGACGGTGCAAATAAACATCAGAACCTGGACTACAAGACTTCAGAAACCTTTTTAAAATGCTCCAAACACAGGTCAGATCATAACTAGAGGAAATACAGCTCATGCAGGGGGCGCTATAACAACCCATCTGCAACATTTCCGTCTGCACAGCCGCGTTACTGAATCTGTAGAATTTTTAAGGCCTGATGGTGAAGTGATCTAAGTGGGGTTAATAAGCTGACCTGAGCTGATAAACGGTGTAAGAAGTGGGACGGGATCTGTGCGTTTCAGTGGGATTTTGCAGCTTCAGGTGAAAAGGATTTCCTGGTGTGGAAGTTGGCAAACCTGCATTTTGGCACCCTGTAAACTTTTTCCTGTGTTTTTTAATTAGATTTGTGGAAACTTGGATGTGTTGGGAGAAATACGGGCCACGGTTACATGATGCTTTTTCATTCAGAAGTAATATTTCAGAATCTAATCCTTCGGGTTTACTGGAAACAGTAAGTCCTCTTGGAGGTTTAGACTGATTAGAAAAGGGACGGACGTGACATATTAATGTCAAACTCCATTTCCTGCTTCTGTTTCTTTCTGGCAACAACATGGAAGTCCAAATAATGAGAACCATTTTCACTTTATGTGGCTTCCAGCTGTGAAGCAGCAGCTGGATGCTAGAATGCTACTTCACTTTTACTTAAATAGTCTCAGCTCCGGTCCAGCACTCGCTTCAGGTGGCATCCTGTCACCTGGCTGCAGTAGCAATAGGACCCAGAAGCAGCACGCTCACAAAGACTGGTATTGATTTAAAGTAGAACTAACACAAACATGATGGAGGATTTATTCCATTCAGACTTCAAAGCAGAATAAACCAGACACTTTGTATTTCACTTTCATTGGTAATTAGTCCTTTTCACAGTCATTTCTAATCTTTTTTACTGCAGATTTAATTTCCTTTCCTCATTAAAGAAGAATGAATAGTAATATATCATTGTTTTTTCATTTATCAGACACAGAAAAAGCAACAGTTGTAGCAACACTTTGAAATGAAACGTGTTAAAACGACAAACTTTAATTTAAAAAAGTTAAAAATGCAGCATCGCCTCAGACAGCCGCGACTAACTTACTGTATGATTCCTAAAAGAGCAACGTGTAAAGAACAATTTACAGCTGAAGAAAATCCATCTACATGTGATAAAATCATTTTATTTGCAGAGACAGGCTGAGATGTTGAAAGGAGGTGTGCGTGCAGACGGCGGCTACGACCCGACGGGGCCGGTCTGTGCAGCAGCTTCTCCTCTGTGCAGAAACTCCAGGAAGTTGGGTTTTTTTTGTGTGAAATGTCTCCTGACCTGAGATGCAGCCCTTCTCCTTGTCTCACCTGTTTACCCGTGTGTGTGTGTGTGTGTGTGTGTGTGTGTGTGTGTGTGTGTTGCTTCCAGAAGTTTAACCTGTTAGTGTTCACCTCCGTCACGTAATTATATTTCTGTGTCTGTGAACTCGTCCTCGTAGTCTGAACACAACAGGGAAGCTTTGAACTGTGTTTTCACACTTTGAATGTGTTAAATATAATCATCCAGCGGTGTTGTACCTCAGCCTATAAGCGCCCGTGATGCGCATGAGGAGAGAACTCACAAACAGCGTTTCATGTTTATTTTAAGAAAACTTGCCCAAGGAGGATGTCTGCTCCTTCATCCCTCTCTTGCCGATGGAAGCTGGTGTATTCGTGGCCTTGGGGGAGTTTCTCAGCATGCAGCAGGAACAGGAAGTGTGCAGCCTGTGGCTAAAAGGTACATACTTCTGAGTGATACCCAGCGCACATACGTGCATGTATGCTGCTCTCCTGTGGGAGCGCTAATCTCCCCAGAGATGAAAGGAGATTCCCACTGCTCTCTGATCCCTGCGTCCCGCTGCGGCGGCTCATCTGCTGCTCGCTGGAAGCAGACCAGTCCAGCTGATGCTCCCTCACACCGTGTCCTGACCCAGGTGCAGCCATGACTCAGACCCAGCCTCATGCTGATCATCATGCTGATCCACAGAGTTCCCCATAAGAAATCCATGTTTGTTTGCCACCCCTCCATTTGCCTTCTCTTTGTGGTGCATCACCATGGACAAAGGAAGAGAAAGAAGAGTCGAGGGAGACCTAGATAGAAAATGAGAGATGAAAACTACTTTATTAGTCCCTGAAGGGAAAAAATAGCACATAGGTTATTACTTAAACTAAGTTATATTTATGGAATCATAATATCTCCTCTGTATTCCTGGATCATACTCTTCCTCCTGGGAGCGCAGGGGTTAATGCTAGTTTTACTATCTCCTCTTCATTACTGCAGACACAATCTGCTTCTCAGCTTGGAAGTGCTTTAGAAGTTCATGCAGAGTCCACGGGCTGAGTCTGCCGTCTCTGCGTGAGCACGAGTGCACGTTTGTTCAGGGCGTATAATCAAGTGTCCCTGCACTGCAGGCACAACAAAGTGAACTATGTGGTCCTGAAACGGGGCGGGGAGGGTGAACTATTCCCCGGCAGCCGGCTCACTGAGCCTGCATGTGGTTGGATTCAGTAACAGCGCTCGCCCTGCTGCATCCTTGACCAGACTGCGAGCTGCAGCAGCTGACTGAGTGCTGACTGTCTTTGTGGTAGTTTCCCTCAATGTCATAAATTTCAAAGACACTAAACTCCAAGGGCCCTTATTCAGCACAACAGCACTTAATAAGGGAATAGCCTGCCGATGTCCTCCACGTTTTATCACAACTACAGTCCAGATGGCTATCGTCAGTTCTGATTATATCCTTAATTCTCTGCTTGACTGCCGGACTAAATGGGAAGCTTTGTGCTCAGAAAGAAAATAAAAGAATCAGCGAAAAAGGAATCGCTGAAGGTGTCTTTACAAAGGTCTTCTTTTTTTTTTACACTTCAAGTCCTTTGAAAGAACCTATTTTAAGCCTTTGGTGCAAAAAATCCTGTAGAACTAAAATTGTCTGCAGACTTTGCTTTGAGTTATTCAAAATGACTCAAAATGGCTTGAAGTTAAAATAAAACTTTATCAAAGCTAGTTTATCATATTAGTTTTGTAGAGACTTGATGCTCTGAGACACTCGTAGCAAAGCTTCAGACTGGATTACAGTCGCTGGTCATCATAAGGGAAAGCCAAATTACATAATTTCCTCCTCAAACTTTGTCCCAAATATCTGAAGCCTCATGTCTTTCTACACATCTGCTGAGCGCTCCCGTCACTGAGATAATCACGGTGGAGGGAAATGAAAGAAGTATTGGTGAAATGACCATTGATTATGTAATTTTGGAGAAATTGTTTTTGAAATTTTGGTCATCTTTTCTTGGCATTGTTAATGAGAGTTGAAATTTTGACTTGAGTTGAGATTTACCCCAGCATGAGGTCAGTCAGTGTATGGATGTGATATGTGATAGTAGCTTCCACCTGACATGGAAATATGTCTCATTTTTGATAGAGTTTCTAAGACCTTTTCTATCATTTTACGGTCAAAACTTTATTGTATGCAATCTGATACTTGTCCACCAAGGGGCAGATGACTTCACTGCACTAATTTGGAGATATCACGCAGTAAAATGCAAGGAGGTACTCTATAAGATTCTGGATACATTTTTTCTATTCATTTATTCTCATTTTCTTTTTTAAATGGAGGTCCTGATCTTACCCATAGTACTGATCTATGGTTTAATTGTGGTTGTGTGTTGTTGAACATTATTACTTTTTTTTTAGGCCTTGAACACAGTGTTGTAAAATAATATTATTAGCATGGGGGGACAAGGCTGGACTCATAATTATCTGCCTCCAGGGGCGCCAGAAAACGCCCCTGGTCTTGTTCTGGTTGGCATGGGAGATAAAATATGCAGAAATTGATCATTTAGGTAAAAAGTAGAAACAATAAGTCTTAGTGACATTTGATTTTATGGCCATGCTATCATCTTGCGATGCTACTGTATCAATATTTCAAACCACAATATAGCTTTTTT
>JBAJHY010000002.1:24998622-25011840 GCA_037177095.1 Craterocephalus marjoriae | reverse complement strand
TTTATTTAAACTCAACACATATTAAATCCAAACCTTTGGCTTACTGATTCACAGGTGCAGATCATCAGTTCATCACTCAAGCAGTATTTAAACTCCAGTCTCCCCAGATTGTTCCCATACAACTTGTGGTATTCTGGCAATTCTAGTTCAAGTCAAGTCAAGCCTTTTGAGCTCAATATTTTTCTATTCCCTCCTATAGAATCGTCAGCAGCCCAATCACCTTCCGGACCTGGTTACCAAATCTACCGTCCGCTGAGCCTGCATTTCCAACTTCTGTCTGCCCGCCTGCCAACTTACCACTCCATCAGCTTTCCTTGATTACTTACCTTCAATAAACATCAGATCTTCTTCTAATTCCACTTTTCTGACTGCTCCTTGGGTCTGCCATCTTATCACCCATGACACAAAATGTGAAAAAAAAAGATTCTCATGTATCTACCATTTGTCAAAATGATCATAGTGTTGTTTTGGGCCCCCTGGCATTCACTAAGGGGCAGAAGACACACATCAGCTTGTATACAGCAGGGTTTTGAGCAAAGTTTTTATCATAAAATGATGCAAAAGGTCTCAGAAAATGTATCAAATAATGTACTTGCCATACAGCATTATAGGGTTAATTACTTTCCTTATTTGTGTTAATTCTAATCAAATATCAGAATTTAAGAAATAACTCATTTGTTCTTACCACATGTAAGCACGGCTCCCAGTTATCCATCAGATAATCTAAATTGTGTTTCCCCATAGCTTGTACGTTTTAAGCAGCTATCTGTGTCTGCTACTTAGTCCTGTTGTTGCGTGTCTTTGATCCAGGGTCCCCTACCAGTGCTGCGTCTTGGCCAGTCCGCGGACATGCGTCCAGGGGAGTTTGTGGTGGCGGTGGGAAGCCCCTTCTCCCTGCAGAACACCGTCACCACTGGCATTATCAGCACTGTCCATCGCAACGGCCTTGAATTGGGCTTTAAGGACTCGGATATGGACTACATCCAGACGGATGCCATCATTAATGTGAGTGAACAAATACGCACAAATAGCATTTAAAAACAACTGTTGTTCTAAGTGACTTCTAACTGTTTTGTTCTGATGTGTTTTTTGTTTTTTTTTGTTTTTTTGGGAATTCATAGTACGGGAACTCAGGCGGACCACTCGTCAACCTGGTGAGAGCAATCTCTGTATTTATGCTTTTTGTATTAAAATATTGGATTTAAGTTCATTCCTTCCACTTTAACACATTTTAGTTCCTTCAGTAACAAGACTGGTGAACAATGAGCTACTGTGTGCGCATTGATGAGTAATGGATTCCACTTTTTCCTGCTGTTTTCTCCCTACATCTGTCCCAGCATATAAATCAGCGAAGACCACCACTTCACAGCTTTCCTGCTATTTTCTCTTTAACAGGATGGAGAGGTAATAGGCATAAACACACTCAAAGTGGCAGCAGGAATCTCTTTTGCCATCCCAGCAGACAAAATACGTCAGTTTCTAGCCGACTTCTACAACAGACAGCTCAACGGTAAGTGTGATCCCGCATCAGCCACGATCTGCAGGACTTAGTTCATTCAGTCTTGGAACCGTGGCATCTTTTCTACGCCTCTAGGAAATGCGGAACCAAAGAAGAAATTTTTAGGCATACGGATGCTGCAGCTCACGCCATCGTAAGTCAGCAAGTCTTTTGTTCGTTCATAATTTCTTTTTCGTCAGTCAATTTTTTATTTGTTTCTAGAACAAACACAAAAATTAACAAAACACAAAATTGGCAGGTAAGTGCTCATCATATAAAAATACGTGTTAAAAGAGTAAATGCTTTTACAACCACTGCTTTTACAGGAGGTCAGAAAATAGTCAGCTTACAAAAGAGGAGAAATCCATAGATATTAAATACACGTAGATGCCGCATCCGATGCTGCTGTCCATAGGAACGATGCATTGAAGGGGCTGCCATCTCGGGCTGGGGGAAGCGGGGTCTAACCATAACAGTAATCATCAGAGGCAGAGATCTGTTTCCAATTAAAATAAATTAAAATTAAAACTCACTGAATTTTCAACCAATTTCTAAGCTACAACATAGATTGATTTTTTTTTATGTGACATACACACACACACACACACACACACTCACACACACACACATGCTTAAGACATAATGCATTGGTTCCATCAGACAAAGAAGGAATTTTGTTCTCAGAGAAATATTGATGATGCTGATGGTGATATGAAAAAGGGATATCAATTATATGTATAAATTATGAACAATAATGATAATTGTAAGTAAAAGTTAAAATGAAAATAAAGGAATGGGGGTTTTCTTTTAAAAAGGTTAAAAATGAAAAAAAATATGTTTAAAAATGGACAGAAAAAAGAGTGCCGTGCAGGATACAAATAAAGATATCATAGTGAGATCAATAAAACAGATTATGGGAAACAAAAATTGTATATTTAATTTTAAAAGTGTGAGTACATCTAAAGTGGAGCTGATGTTAATGACTTGCAAAGATAAATCACCTGGTGTCGATTTTCTATATGGAAGGTTGTTGAAACCAGTTCTCATAGCTCCAGTGATCACACATATAATTAATCTATGTTTCACAAAGAACAGATGGCCACAAGCATGGAAAATTGCAAAAGTTGTACCAATACCAAAAGATAAAAAGATGCCATTCTCTGAGTTAAATAGTCGACCCATAAGTCTTTTACCAGTTTTAAGTAAGATTATGGAAAGAATTGTTTATGAACAAATTCAGTTTTATTTTTCTAATAATAATTTGTTCACTAACTTCCAGCACGCTTATAGGGAAAAACATTCAACAGAAACAGCATTAACACAAATGGTGGATGATTGGCACAATAATATTGAGCAAAGGAAAATAATTGGAGTTGTGTTTCTTGATTTTACCGCAGCATTTGATATCTTGGATCATGAGTTGTTACTGGAAAAATTAAAATGTTATGGTTTCTCACCCTCTGCATTATTGACAATTCAAAACTATCTGTGTGACAGACAGCAATTGGTTTATTTTAATGGGAGTGAATCAGACATCAAATATGTTAAACATGGAGTACCTCAAGGAAGTTGCCTTGGGCCTCTTTTGTATTCAGTTTTTACAAATGATTATTTCAAATGTTCATTTTCTTTACGTATAATGTGTATTCATAGTTGTTGGGAAACTGAATCTCAGCAATCAAGAGGCAGTGTACACCGTTGGCAGGTTGCATAGAGCCAAGCAACCAGTACGCGCTTACTTCCGGAGAAAATTGTGTGACCAGTTAACCTAATATGGATGTCTTTGGATGCTGGAAGGAAGAGTACCTGGAGAGAACCCACATACATACACAGAGAGAACATGCAAACTGTGCACATACAGGCTTGAACCCCTCCCCAGGCAAGGCTCCAAAACTGCTAGACCCAACAAAACTGCAACATACACTTAAAACATTGATTACGACATGTAGCATGTTCATAAGATTATGTTCATGCGGTTTTTGCATTTAAGTTAAGGGAGAAACGGGGCGATGGAATCAGTGAATGTGGAAAGATGTGTAGGGGTTGCAAACACAGAAACTGAACAGTTGTATTTGCAAGTTTATGCACTCTGGAACGTATTTTCAAAAATGAGCAATTCCAAACTCAAAATTCTGTGTCCATATCCGGCTCAAATCATCTCGAACTGGTTTCCTAAACATGACAATGAGTTCACTGTATGCCAAAGGCCTCCACAGTAATCAGATCACAAATCAATGGAGCACCTTTGGGGTGTGGTGGAACGGGAGATTCTTAACACGGATGTACAGAAACTGTGTGATGCTATCATGTCAATATGGAGCAAAACCTCTGAAAAACTTTCCCCATACCTTGGATCTAAGTCTCCAAACACAGTAAGACCATTGTGAAGGAAAAAGCGGGTCCAACCCTGTACGAATAAGGTGGTTTATTGTTTCGGGTTGTATAGTTACACCTTACACTTATAATTCAAACGAGTATTATCCATTTCTTCCACCGCTTTTTGAAACAGTACGAAGGTGAATTACGTTGATAAAAGAGTGTAATGATGCTGAGAGGACTTCGACACGTATCATTGGCTTCACTCATCCCCTGCCGCCGGTGGTTTTACATGCATACAATTATTGCTGTTTCTTTCCCAGCACCCAGAAATATTACCAGCCTTCGCCCATCAGTCCTGATGCTGTGGCTGAGATGACAGCCCAGCAAGGGTGCAGCAGGATGGCACAAACACACACAGCCAGACAGCCAGCGTGGCCAACCCAGGGAAAGCTGAGACTCTGTGATGGAGGACCGAGGCGTGCAGTGTGAGGCCAAGTTAAATGATCTCAGAGACACAGAATCTCCTCGGGAGGCTAAATGGCCATCTGTGATCCTGTAGACACAGGCTGGCTCTGCTCCCCCATTTTCACTGTGACCAGTTTTCCTGTTGGAGTGATACCTTTATATTAAGCAAAGAGGCAATTGGTCTTTGTTTTACAGATTCTGTTTAAAATTCGGTCAGAACTGCAGAATTATGTGGTGCTTTCCCCAGTTTTATACATATTTACTGTGACACCCATAATTAAGCTGCTGATGTGCTGCTTTCATTCACTGTTTTAGCCCTCATGGGTTACTTTAATCTAAATATACAGTTATCAGCACGTGAACACAGTGGAGCAGTAAACTGAATACACAGTATTGATAGAGCCCATACTTAGACGGATAATTATTTCATTTATATATGATAGCATCACTCATAGCACATTTGAACACCATGCTGAACCCAGAGTGCATCATATTATCGATATATGAACACCAAGAAATCAACATTTAGGTTTTTAAGTTGATATAAATTCTATGCTTAATGGAAGTACTTCACATCACATGCTCAGATAGACTGGAATGTTTAGGCCCCATTAACACCCAGGCCAGGGCACTGGTCGGTGCACAGTGGCCTGAGCTCTGTAAGCACCACAGTGAGTAAAGCTTCTCCACAGACAGCATTGTAGCACAGACAATTTGTCATGCTCATTTCACATCTGCTTGTCAGACCTGCCCCAGGTGGTGGTGACAAGATCTTGTCCCACTGTGACTTGTCTGCTGATGTTCTCTCTTATTTTCTAATATAAGTTCGTGCCACGGCCATATATCATTTAGCGTTTCACAAACTGCAAATTCATATGAGATCATTTTTCAAACTTTCCGACCCCTGTGAGGGTAAACACCATTATCAAAGTTATACTGGTATGATGCAAGCTAACAACAGAAACTTAAAGGAATGGGTGAAAGAAATGATCAGCCACCAGTTAAAGTTAAGCACTGGTGGTGCTGAGGTGGTGGTGATGGGTGTAAAGGCATGTTAAAAAGGCGAGACAGAGCCCTCCTGACCAAAGAGTTAAAAATACCTTTTGTACTCTGTCCAAAAACAGATGCATCCATGTGGCAAAATAATTAAAGTTTCAGCAATTTGGATACTTTAAGACCTATTTCCAGAAAATTCCCACATTAAAGAATATACGCCTGCATTCAGTTAGTGCCAGATCTATAACAATGGAACAAAATGACCAAATTCTTTGAATAACAAAAACATTAGACGCTGGCTAATCAAGTAAGTGGATCATAATAGTGGACACACTGTGGTAAATCTGATAATCGTCTTTTAATCATTTCATATTTCATCCAAGTCAAGCTGCACTTTGATCTGATTATAATGGTCAATTCAGGATTATCCTATTAAGAACTTTACTGTGAATGCCAAATTTAATTGAAGTCCTTCGAAGTAGCCTATTATTGAAATATTATTATCACATAGATGTTTTGCTCATGGTGGCCTTAGAATAAAAATCAATGGATCTCTATATGTAAAAGAACTCATCGTTGTGGATCTATGCCAAATAAAACAAAACAGAAACACATCTGTTCGGTGCACAAACATCAGCAGCTGCAATACAAATACTCATAAGACCTCTTGTGATTAAACACAAGATTGTGAGAGATTCCGTGGATCATATTCTGACAGAGAGAGAAGAGAGGAGAGGGAGAAAATCAGGGCAACTATAAATAGCATCTTAGTGATGAGCGAGAGAGAAGATGCCACAGAGACTGTGAGGATGGGCATTTACAGAGATTATTTGAAGAACAGGATTATTAAGATGTTTTTGTGGATGCACAGTTAAGGAGTTTTATACAGCAAGTGTGTGCTGGCAAAAAACCAACAACAAAACATTTAACCTTCAACCCCCATCAAAGGTCAACAGGTTGTCTGTCAGGAGGGAATGACATTTATCACCCCGATTGGTTCTGAGAGGAATATTTTCAAGGCCACAGTTTGCAGCCTGACTTTAGGTCACTGTCAAGTATATTTTTAACCACTTACTCTATTACAGCTAATGTTGTGGTACCTGTCAAAATGTGGCAGCTGGAAATGATTGTTATCACCATCAAAATGAACTAGGGCAGTGATGAAAGATGCGTTCAGAGCATTATTGTCACAAGGACGGAATAGAAATAGACTAGATAATGGAAATTGGATCTGTCGGTCATGAGTCTATTTAACATTCCCAGGTTGTCTTGTTCCAAATAAGCTGTATCAGGCCATGTTTTTGTTGAGTCAACACACATTTTCAATCCATGAAAAACAAGTTATTTATTACAATTCCATGAGCGCTAAATGTGTTTCTGCCACTTTGTTGTGCTTATATTCGGGACTCTTTGCAGGCATAAACCTTGAAAGCTTGATGAAGACACAGTTACTATCAATGGCAAATAAATAGTCTTAAGTTCATTGGTGAATAGATTTCCTGTCTCTTCCGTACAGCTTGTGGGTCCTACAAACTCCCAGGCTGCACAGTGAACTCGTGTCTACAAACGTTGATTACATCATGAAAATATTGTCCATATTGTGTGTACTTGTGTGTATGCGTGTGTGTGTGCATGGGTGTGTGTGCGCGTATTTGTGTGGAGGTGTGTGTGTGTTGGTGTGTGTGTGTGTGTGTGTGCGTGCTGAATGGAAAGACCAACCAGCAGTGTGTCTATGCGACATACGTTCTCGTGTTGGTGCTCACCTGTGTTACATGTCATCTGCAGAGAAAGCTGGCACCACACGCATACACACAAACACACAGAGCTGGAGAAGACACCCCTGGGTTCTCTTCTGACTTTAAGCCTCTCTAATCCCTGAGAAAGATTTGCAACAGTTTGACGTAATCCTTTTGCATTTCAACCCTCCTCACTCCCAAATGCCTCCTCTGCCATAGCTTCGCCAACAATGCACGTTTGATAGCTTGATGTAATTAAAGTTGTTAAAGGCTCTCCAACAATGAAAGTGTTTGCTTTTTTAACACTGCATGTGCACACAGATCTCTGCTCCATGCAGTTAATAGGATGTGTTATGGTTCATGTTGCAGAGTGAACTGGGCTGAGAAGTTCCAATGCTTCTTATTTACTATATATGTGATAAAAGTGGATGCAACCGATACTCCTGATTAATTATCATGAGCAGTCACATATAAAATCAACCCTCAATAACAGATTACAGAAGACATCCCCAGCTCTCTTTGATTCCCAAGGTGTGGCCAACACAGCATTAATATGTTTTTAAAAGGTGCAGCGAGGGACTAACAGATGTTGTCTTCTCTTTATTCTGTGCCACAGTGGATATTAAGCCAGACGTGCCATTGGCTGTCGAGTCATTATCTCCCTTGGACCTGCGCACAGATCTGAGGATGCTGGGGCCAGGCTCAGACCCCGGACTGTGGGAGAGGCAGCTGCAGCAGGAGTTGCTCCTGATTCAGAAACAGCAGCAAATCCAGAAGCAGTTACTGATCAGCGAGTTCCAGAAGCAGCATGAGAAGTTGACCCGTCAGCACCAGGCTCAGCTCCAGGAGCATCTCAAGGTTAGCATTGCACTGAACACTTGTATGAAGGTCAGCACAGCACCGTACACTGTGGCACTGCACAAAACAGTGGAGCGCAACACAGTAGGGCGTACCGTAGAAAACTGTACACCTCAGGACAACATTGCAAAGTGCAGCATAAGAAAAACAACTCAGCAATATGAGTTTTGAGCAATTCAGTCCAGCTCAGCATGAGTTTGGTTTCACAGCAAAGTGCAGACTTGTCCATGCAGCAAAAACAGAAACGAGGATTTCTACAAAGCTAGTATGACTTTAAATTTTTGTTTATCAGTGTGCTCTCTTCATGCTGATGTGAACTCTGTGCCTCTCAGCTTCAGCAGGAGCTCCAGGCCATGAAGCAGCAGCAGGAACTTGCAGAGAAGGAGCGTCGTTTGGAACAGCAGCAACAACAGAACCAGCAGGAGAAAGAGCAGGAGAGGCATCGACGAGAGCAGCATGTCTCCAGCCTGAGCCTCAGGGGCAAGGAGCGCTCCCGAGAGAGTAAGAGCTCGACACCGCCATCATCACCATTTCCTTACTGTGAGGAATTGAAAAAGATAAATAAAAAGTAGTAGTAATACTAATGAAAAGTTAGTCGCCACAGGCGATATAACCTCGGAAAAGCTTTTTAACAGCTGAACGTTCCAGTGACTGAAAAAAGTGCTTAGAATTCCCTCTGGGCCACGCGCATGTTCTTTTATCATTACAAAGACCTTCAAGTTGTGTGACAGAAATGCCTTTGTGGCCATATTTAATTTACCCATAAACATTCTTTTGTGGTAAATCGACTGTTTGGCTGTAAAGACTAATTTTGGTAAATGTCAGATTACTTATTTAAGTTTCTGTAATTTGTTTAAATAACTAGTATATGTTTACAAATAAGATCAAAACAAGGATCAAACACATAAATATTAATCCATCTTAACCTCAGTTGTATCTGCAGTAGGTACAAGAAAACTGCACAAATAAGCAGGAAAGTACTAGCAGATCTTTTGTTCATTATTTTTTTGTCTTTTTAAGTTTATGCTATTCAGCAGTGAGCAGTTGAAGTCTAATGCATTTTAAGTTTGGCTGGTTTCCCTTGCAGATGTGTCTCAGAAACTGGGCAAATGGAAACTAATTATTTGCATTTTATCTGATAAGCTGCCCTGTAAAATCATCTCCTTGTATTTCAATGGCTCATGATCATTTTAAGAAAAAAAGCACAAACTGAAGAGCTGAATGTTTGCTTTGTGAGGAGAGGTGGATTCCTGCAGAACAAGGGAGAGAAATCATTTCAGTGGTGCAAAAGCCTGGGACAAAGTAAAACGACATTGCTTTCTTAAATGTTTCCCTGCAGCAAAAAGCTCCTGTGATACAAATGTACAAGCAGCTTTGTGTCCCAGCTGTGGCAGAGATAGGATGAGATTCAACAAAACTCTAACACTTTTTGACTTCACTGCGTTACCACTGCATCTCTGATAGATAGACTCCAACCATATTTTTCAAATAGGTGTTTCACATTTTGGGAAAGAGGAGTCTTTTTAAATTAAAATCTTATGATGACAGTTGCTTTTCCATGACTTTGTTACTGTCCATCTTTGATCCAGTACTCTCATTTTAAGCAAAGCTGATCTGACTTATGATGCGTTCCCGCTTTAAAATTGCATTACCAATTGCTGTTTTTTGATTTATGGAGATTTTTTGTGACTTTTTACAATTTTCTGTAGTGATTTGAAACATATTGAGTCATCTTGAACCTGACCTCTCCCTCTGCTCCTCAGTTTGTCACCTTTGTTCTATTGACCCTGTTTGAGTTGTGGGTCAAAGCTATAACTCACACTCTGTGAGTTGAAGCGGCCTCATCAGCACACCACTGTATCCTTATTCCAGTCTTTCCCCAGTGTATGGCTGCTTTTGATCACTCTAACAGAAATGGATGGCATTCATATGATTCTTATATTAGACTTTGTGAAGGAGTAGTGGAAGGGGTTCAAGAGAGCGTGATGTATGTCTCCGCTTTAACATCCTGAGTGGTGGCCATTTACTACTGATTTGCCCTCAGTTGTGATTGCTGTTTCCAACCTTAAACCCACTGGCTGATGAGATGTTCAGGATTGTATCAGGCAACATAGTAACAACTAAATCACTGCATTCTCGCTTCAAACTTGCTACATGCTGAAGCCTGGGCAGGAGCCCCAGGCTTCCTGTTTCAACACTTTTTTGATTATCCATTCATTAATACAACTTGTGAGAAATTCTGCCTCCTCCTTTTACTTTTCCAAGATTTGAGACAACACTGCAGGCTCAGCAAAGTTTTTATTTGGAGTAATTTGTGGGTATTTGATGGCAATTATTATTCACCCTCTACGGTATGTGTAAGCCGATGGGAGTTTCCTTTGAGATGCACTGGCAGTATCTGTCGTAATTTATGTCTCCAATGTTTTTTCAAGCAAAGTGAGTTTATATGTATAGGACATTTCGCATACAGGGCAATTTGAAGTGCTTCACATAAAATGTTAACAGCATTACAGCTGTGTAAAGAGGTAATTTAAAAAAAAAAGAAAGAAAAAAGGCTGAAACAGAGAAAACGTGTTCTGGAAATGAATCACGGGAAAAAGGCGAGCAGAGACATTATTATAAGATCGATGGCGCAAGTCTGAATCACAAATAACGACCATGGAGGAGGCAGGTGAAGTGGCACCATTTGTTGTTAAAAATAACTTTTTACTTTTACTCAAAGTGCATTTAAAATTAATAACGTTTTACTTTTACTTTAGATTTTTTGACTGGTAACTTTACTTGTACTTAAGTAAAATCACATCAGAGTACCAGTACTTTTGTACTCTTTCCGTCTCTGCTAATGACATGATACCGCCTTGAACAGGTAAATCGAGATTAATAACCTTAACTCTGATCGTTGCATAAAAACTCTGTAGATAGCAGTGAAGGCCTCAGGCCACTGATGGCAGGCAGAGTGATGTATGGGGGGGGGGTCACACCAGAAACACACCAAAGTTCAACAAGGAGCAAGACCTCTGCAGGTGTGGCCTCCTGTCCTGTCTCACACTCCCTTTCACTTCATTGCTTGGTTTTTTATCCTCACATCGTCTCTGACGGAGTGGAAATTTTATGCAACGTTCATCTTTCACAATGACAGGGATTGTAAGGTGCTGCCGAGTGATACGGGCAACAAAAAGTGGATTCAAGGATAAATGTAAATCCTTTCTTCCATCCCCCCCCCCACCCCCCCTAATCTCCCTCTGATTAGCCAAGGCGGTGTGGGGTTATGGATCGGTTGGGCCGGCTGACGTAGCGGTAGACAGATCTAATGTGCGCTGTCTGCTTCATGGCGACTTCTTAGTTAGACCGTGAGGGTGCAGGGCAGGGTGAGAAGGGGTGGGCAGGAGGGACTTGCACCGTGACCCAAGGATCTCCACGGCCTCTGTCAGCGGAAAATTAGATTACAACAGTCCGACCAAGCGAAGGGGGGGGGCGTTGACTAAGGACGGGGCGTCAAGAAGTCTAAATATGGAGGGCTCAGTATGTCTATAATCACTTTATACAAGTTAGATGAACAAAAAGACTTATCTCCTCCTCGCTGTCCAGATTGCCTATGCTGTGTGGAGCGAATGTGTGTGTGTGTGTGTGTGTGTGTGAGGGGAATCAGCTGGAGAAAGTGGAGCACAAATATTATATGGGATGTGTCTGAATGGAGGATTTTGATGGAGTATTAACTTAAACGGGCCAATTCGGCTGGTGCCATTCAGAATGAAGAATTCTTAGAAACAGGCACAAATACGATAAGCAGCATGTCTGCTTGGATTACTATTCAGGGTAATGAAATTATCAACCCAAGGTGGATAATTGATTTCGAGTTTTTACTGAGATCTTGAAGGATGCACAAACCGTGCCTCCTCTTCTTCCCCGGGTCAAAACGTAGGATACAAATAACTGTGTGGCGACTCGGAGGAAAAGCAGATTATTAACTTTTTCTTTGATTCAAAAGTCACATGTACTGTACTCACAGGAGCTGAGTTTAATAGTCAGGAGTTTAAATGATGGAATTGAGAGAAAAACCCAGGAAGGAGAAGGCTGCAGGATGGGCAGATGAGGCAACAGTGGCAGGAAAGAGAGGTGGGGAGGGGGGGTGATGGACAGAGACAGAGCAGAAAACTGAAGTACATGTAACATGACACAAATGGACAAAAGTATTTAGCTAATGATTTATTATTAAACAGTGCAGGCAGCCTTCCCTGCCCAATCCCCCAGCCTAGCCCAGGCCCTATTGTAGAGAGATGGAGGGGCAGATAAGAAGGGCTGTAATGGTAGTCAGATGGCAGGTGGGCTGGTCGAATCCGGGGTTAATCACTGCTAAGTGCTGTGGAGAGGAGAGGACACGGGGCCTGGATGAAACACTGTATCCTGGGGGGCATTGGGAGGCCAGGTAAGTCAGCCCAGGTAACTCGCCTCGGCGGCTCAGGGAGGCAGCTGGACCCGCGCGCCGGTTGGATAATGGTGTTAACTCCGGAGATGTTACACACTCTCTGTCTTGCTCTTTCAAACCATGTTAAGCTCTTTTGTACGAGCTCCATCCAGCCTTATTGCTTGGATCATTTCCGAGTAACACAAGTGATTTAATCTGCGAGGAAGGAGAGAGCGCTATGTAACACAGTAACGCAACGGGGAGGCCGGTGAACCTTGAAACAGCACTCGATCTGGAGAAGAATGAAACAACTTTCAGAGATTTTTCTTTCACGGAGGAAGGGAAATAAAAACCTCATGGAATGCATATTACATTTTTACCTATTTTTTATTTTGTCATCATGGTAAGATATAAATGCTTTTATTAAGGCCTCTGAAAAGGAGCAGGAAGAGGATAATCTTATAGGACCTGCCCCATCCTGAACATATCCATTATACAAACACTGCTGCCATAAACATGAAAGCAAAAAATTTTCCATTCATCATCCAATACATAAGAACTCAATTTTTCTTTTCAAACATTTTCTTAAGCAGAAGATTCATTTAAAAACTCTTCAAGTTATTTAATGAGTTCCATCATTTAACACCTGTAACACAAACACACTTTTTTTTTTCAGAGTCCTAAACAAATTCTGTAAATATTTTGTTAAATAACTGTTCTATACTTAAAAGATTATCATTAATTTCTGAAGCTCAATCAAGTCCATTATTTTCAATAAACCAGACAATAAAAGTCTGTATGGTCTCTAAAACCTATGAATTATTCTAAGGGCTCTTTTCTGCATTTCAAATGTGATGCAAAAAACTGAAAATCAGACTAAAATCAACACCAAAACCCAAAATCCTGACTATAAGCACTTCATCTTTCATTTCCATTCATGT
>JBAJHY010000002.1:24431274-24446523 GCA_037177095.1 Craterocephalus marjoriae | reverse complement strand
CCGTAGCATGTTTTAGTTCCTGGATGACGTCACCAAAGTATGGTGGCCACGGTAGACCAAACCATACGGGAGTGCTTGCAGCCCCTGTCTCTGTATATATATATATATATATATATATATGTATGTATGTATATTTTTTTACATTAATTTAATTTCATTCATAATATGTGTGTATGCATTTTTATTTTACATTTTTTATCAAATGACTTTTGCCAGTTAGCGTCGATTTGAGGGAATATGAATTTTAATTAGTTTCTTCATGTTCACTTAACAGATCATTATTAATGGATGAGAGCATATATTCTTTATGTACTTTGTGATTAAGCTGGCTGTGCAACTTCTTAAATCTGTCCATAGAGGTAGTGATAATAAACGTTCCTTTGAGGCATTTTAAGTATTGGATGTTTCTTGTGGCTCGTGTAATATAGATCAGAGGAAATAAATTCTTGATGAGTTTGTAGTTTTATTTTGTACTTTAATTCACTGGTTCCCAAACATTTTCTGCAAGGCCCCCTTCTTTATTTACAGTAATGTCAGGCATCCCCTCTCCTTCCATCAAATGCACCCAAACATATGAAGACATGAACAAAATAGTATCATTTGGCATAGTCCTGTATCTTTTCTCTACTGACTGATCCTTTGGTTAATTTTAACAATACTGTGTGATGACAGACTTTTAGGATATTGGTTAGGTTTAGACCAATTTTCAGCAGATTACTACTGAAAGTTTGTTTCAGATATCTGTAACCCTTATTGTTGTTATTTTTCCCACTTTACTCCTTTGACGTTGTTAGTATTACTTTTTTTGTCTTGTCTTTGTTTTGGTGGTTTATTGTAATCTGAAACCCTTTTTCCATAATTTTGTATTTTATTGTCTTTTTTCGTCTTATGCATCCCTCATCAATACGTGACTCCTTGTAGCCTGTAAAAGGTTGCATGAAATCTGTCTCCAGACTGATTAAATTCATCACTCATATGTCCAGAAAAGGAATCAAGTAAAAGGTCTGATGTGTTCATTAGGTTAATGGGGCAAGCTTGTGCTTGAAGTTCAAAGATCACATTATTTGTCGACCTTATACTGCCTTCCTGACACAAAGCAAGCCCCCAAGACCAGCCCTCCATCGATCTGGTAACTAGTCGGCCTCTTCCTTCTCTCTGGAGACTTTTATTGGTTTCCCTGATCCCTCTAATACCTGAGCAAACCCTTAATGGCTAATTGATATGCTGCTCTGTTTTCCTGAGCTCCATCAAAAGTCAGCAGGGCAAAATGTCAGCTATGAAGCCATTGGTCGCCCACCCTTCCTCTAAGACTGGAAAAAAAATACATTTGCATATGAGGGCAGCGCACTTCTCTATTTGAGTTTTGAGCACATTAGAAATGTTCATGTAGAAGCTCTCTGCAGAAAAAGCGGGGGGTGGAGGGAGGAAACAACATGGCCAATCAGTGTACGTATCCATGCTTGGCTTTTTGAAAATGAAACCCTGATTGTGCCCATCCGTTTTGACCAGGTTTAGGTTTTTCTGGCAATTTAGCACGCGCTTCTCCCAGACCTGGTTGGACCCACGGGGGGATGCGGGGCAGGGAGAGGAAGCAGGACTGGAGAACACATTGTGTCTGTTCTATCAATTTCTAAATTACTCATTAAGCCAAAGCTGAGTGGCACGGAGACGCGGCCATCGCCGTTCAGTAAATGCCATGAAGTGGTCTCTGAGAGTAAAAAATAAATCAGTGGGTTTTTGGAGGGGAGGTCTGAATGCGGACGCTTGTCTTTCATCAACCTCCTTTTGTTTACTGTACATTAACCATACTGTAATAGCACCAGCTACAGTTTCTTTAACGTGCATAAAGAATGTAATATGTAATTTTCTCTTTCATGTGCGTATGATTTTATAAAATGAAGTCAAAAATCATAAAACACCCCCACCCCGCTGCATTTCCTCACCATGTTAAGGGGTCCCAGAGGAGCTGTATCTTCTCAGATTCTACTGTAGGACTGAATAAGAGGAACTTGGGTGCAAATTGGAATTGCAGTGGTACTTATTCAGGAGGAGTGGAGGGCTTGTAAGGTCCACAACTGAGACTACAGAGGTTCCATAAACATTAGCTTATCGAAGAGTTTACAAACAGCTACTTTTACTGTAAAATCACTGTTTTATTACAGCAGCTTTGTATCAATAAACCCCCCCAAAAGTCGTTGTTTTACCTGTCAAACATTTAATGTAGCAACACTTATGTTTTCCTGCACGGGTTAAATACTGTTTACTGGAATGCACTTCAAAGGTGAGCGGGTCGCTCGCACAATCGGACATGGAAATGTTCGGGAGGTGACCAAAAAAAAAAGAGGGTCGGGGTGATGATTTGCCTTGCAAAACACACCCATCTGCCCTTTCAATGGCTCATTGGCTCCCAAGATCAGGTGCAATCCGAACTGGAATCATTTGGATAATTGACCTTCTGTGTGCATATATTAGAATAAATTAATTTTGATTGGCTGTGTAGCATTAGGAACAAAGTGGGAAATGTTGGCTCTTTTATATTCAGCTGCTGGTTTGTTGTACCCAGTCTCTGAGGTGATTATGCATGCCATTCCCCTACTATTATGCATTTCTCCAGTCTAATAAAATAATTCTTGCTCTGAGCAATGTAGAGCACAACACAGCTTGAAAAGACTTGCGTTAAACTTTTTGAGGAAGGCTTCGGTCTGACTTTGTGAAAGGTACCCCCACAAATCTGTGTGGGTGTTCTCAAATGCTAATTCCTGTGTGTCTCTCAGGTGTGTGGGTGGGAGGTGTTTATTTGTCTATACGTTTCTGCTCATGTAAATATTTCTAAGCAGAGTTCTTGTTTTTGCCAACGGCTGCTTGTCTCTGCAGTGCTTTGTTTGACCTTGGTATTCCAGTAAAAGTGACCATACTCTGTGTCTCCACCCAGCCTGCACAGCTCCGTGTGTGCCACGACAGTCTGATGGACAGCCATTAACCCTCGGTGAAGAGGTTGAGGAATATTTATGTCTGCTTGTCAGCTGTGACACGGCACCCTCCGGGAATGAATAATATGCCTGCCCTGTTTCGGCTCCCAATTGTTGAGTCCAATTCACCATCAAATGGTTTGTGTGGGCATGTGAGTGTTTGTGTTGGTGAGTGCGATTGTGTGGGGAGGGAGGGGAGTTCAGGGGCATTGCGATAGCCTGAGGTGAACAGCAGGAGGCGAGTTGTACATCCCTCACTGACATCTGACAAACCCCCTGCTCTCCAGCTCGCTCTGCAGCCTGCATGGCATCACTCTGCTGCCTCCGATCTGCTCGCCTGTCTCCTCTGTCATCTGCTTCTCCCATAGTTTACAGAATAAAACTGTAACAATTTTTTTATCTTTTCTATATATTTATCTTATTCTTGAATAGGTTTATATTCCTGCTGAGTGCGTTGTACCATAAAGTAAAAATGGTTAAAACAAGAGAAAAGTTTGGAGTTGTAAATGTTTTAAATCGACAATGTATTAGTTGTGGTTATTATTTATATCCACAACTAAAATATCTTAATTTTTCTCTTCTTTACATAACTCATTAAGAAGCAACCCAAGTTTCTAAACCCTTTTTGTCTCATTAGTTTTTACATTTTTTGTAGTATTTATCTGGTCAAAAGAATTGATCAATCAAGTTTAATTTACAAATTTGACACCTCCTGATCCTGAAATCAGGATAGCTGAACAAAAACGATCATTGCGCGTGATGCCATGTTGCTTCGGTGTGTCCTGTGTTATAAATGCTGCACACCCTTTGCAGCAATGCATTTCATTCTAAGTTCAGGACAGTGAGCTCATTCTGGAAGGGAGGAGCAGCGGCTCATTTTTTAAGTGTTTTGAAAAGGTTTTTTATTCATAGCAAGGAGGTTCTTCGTTAAAATGATTTCTAATTGCAGCTTCCATGGTAAGCTTGTGAGGGTGAAAAAGTGAAGTCCAATAAATGTAGGAGTAATTCTTGTATTAAATAACTGAATACAATATTACTGGGAAAGCCACAATCCTCTCATGTTTTCTCAGGCCCCGCTGGGTTAGCACAGCATTCACTGGAGAAACAAAGACTTAAGATATGAATGATATATAGGTTAAAATCATAACTAGATTAATTTAACACTTATTTTATGCAAGTTGCAAACATAATTTTATTTTTGAAGCTGTAGTTTAACTCCTGCAGCAGACGATGCTGCAGCAAACAGTAACAGGAACCAGTGAAATAGTTGTTCCACAGAAAGATTTTTACCTATAAAAACCTGTTTGTCGGGGAAAATTACTATAAACTTTCAAGAGTTAAAGATTGGAGGATGACTTTAAAGGTGAGAACAAGAGAAGTTAAACAGACTGATGATGGCTCTATCCTGCAGAAATAATTTTACATCTGTCGGAGAAAAAGTTTGGTTTATTGGGATTGTATGACAACATGAAGCTAAAACTGTTTATGTACTACTACATTATAATATAAACATATGTATATATGGTATCATAGCTATCATACAGTATATTACATCTGTTTAGGCATTATAATAGAAATATGATTATATCCTGATTAAAATCATACCTCTGGGGTAACTTTTCATCTGCAAACGCATCCAATCAGCTCTAAGAGCATATTTTCATACAGACCTTCCTCTTTGGAAAAATCATATTAACTTTCTTGTCAGTCTCTTAAGATTAATTTGCAAATGGAGGATTTTTATGGATGCTGTTTTATTTTTATTGACCATCAAAGGGCCATTTCTGTCTTTTTAGCCATAAGCGGTTTATAAACCTTGTATGTGTCAAACAGAATTAGCTTCCCTCTCTGTGAGGTTCTTTATATCTTCCGTCTGTTTGCTGTACTTACTGTAATTCTGTAATTATGACTTCAGTTAAGCTGATTGACTCAATCAGGGTCTTTAAAAACTCCCAGCTTGCTTTTACAGCTTCATATCTGTACCTTGAACTTAGTCAGCAGACGTAATATCTCTGAATTAATCCAGCGTCTTTTCCCTCCGTCACATGATCATAGTGACTCAGCCATCAGCAGATTTGAATCTGAACAGGTTGCGCTTCATTTCATCGTCCAAAGTATGTTGCTCCGGCTCATTCTGACTGACATTTATGCTTTTTCGCTTGTCTGAAAATAGTACTGGAACAGTACATCCAGATAATTTCCTTCCTGCATACAAAAGACTTAATCTGGCTTCTTCTAACATTTCTTTTATCTCTATTTTAATTTTATTTAATTTGCACTGAATGTTCCTTTAAAGAAAACATGTCAAAACAGCAACTACTGAATGGAAATATCAGCTGAAATAACCTCAGGACCTCCTACCTACTGAACCGATAAAAAAACTAACAAAGAGAAAGCCACACCTGTGCACAAACCGGTTCTGTCTGTTGATGGTTCTCGTTTTTAAAGAACTAAACTCCTGAAATATCGATCTGAATGCCTTTAAAAGTCATTTTATAACAGACTTATGATCAGCTAAATTAATTGGAAATAAATTACACAATTACGCAAGCTGTTATGTCAATCTGAAAAAAAAAAAAAGTTTATTGAGTAAAGAAAAGTTTTCAAAAACAAACAACCTCATTAACAGTTTGGTGAAAAACACAGCAGATCTCAGAAACAGCTGACAAACAATCACCATGCTAAACAAAGGATGCTCCCTGCTGTTTCCGCCCATGTTCTTGTCAAATATCGTTTGTAAAAATCAACCTTTCCATTTTTTGAGTTTAGGCAGACAAGCTGCGGAAAACATCTTCTTCCGTTCCCCGTCTCCCGTTAGATCCCATCAATCGGGCAGCGCCCAAAAATAAACACAAAAAAGCTGAAAACTTCATGATGATGATAGTACGAACACCGAAACCTGCCTCATGTACAAAACACGCAGATATTCCTAAATGTCAATATATAAAACTTTTTTTTTTTATCACCAGCATTAATTTGGTTTCCTTTAAATATTTTGTAATTAGTGTTGATTTAAATTGTGAAACGTGGTTTCTTTAGGAGTTAGTATTCACACAGATCATGAAATGGATTTTTACTTTCAGTACATCTGTGCCATTTGGCAGAATCTTAAATGTGATAAGAATTTGCTAAACCTATGCAGGATAATGACCCTTATAATATTTTTTTTTCTCGAGAAAGATACAATATACAGGCATAAAATGCAAAAAAGAACTCAAACAGAAAGCCATACACCTTGAAAACAGCCTTTTGGCTGCGATAGCTGGTCAGTTACACCTTCCAAAGAGTCTAGACACAGAGACTGGAGTATGTTTGTATCTGTATTAACAACGGCGCCGCAGTGCGTTCAGTCTCTCCGGAGGTTATTCAGACGCTCCTCCAGGTCTGCGTCGATGCCGGCCACGGCGGCCTGCGGTTCAGCTTTCTTTCCTGCAGCCACTGAGAGGCTTCCCCCGGTGCTCGGAAGAGCTGAAGGAACAAATTAAACATTAAATGTTACAAAAAAGGAGGCATACGGGTAATAAATCTGTCGCTGTGTTTGAGGCGCTGCATTTTTCTTACTCGATAGTTCATCAGAAAGGTTCAGACCCAGCTCATCCAACACCTGGGATACGATGGCGTCGCTGCACACGAAGCATAAAACATCGTTAAGGAATCAGACTCCATGCAGAACAAACTGGGTTTGCGTTACACAGGGTGTGTGATGATAGAGGTGCTTTCTACTCTTCTACTTATCTGAGAATCTTGTGCTCGGTGGGAAAGTAAAAGCAAAAATGAAGGAAGTTTTTTTTTTCTTTAATAGAATGACTTTAAATAATTTAATTATAAGATTAATTCATGAAAAATCCTCATAGTTTGACCTATCATTTCAAAGATTTTGGCTTCTTCTGCATCAGGACATTAATAAACAAGCATTTTCTGAGACTTGGGAGCATTTTGTTTTCCAAAAAACACAAGTAACTCTTTATTTTGTTACTAGGGGTGTGAATCTTCAAGCAACTTGCGATTCAATTCAATTCCGATTCTTGGGGTGACAATTCGATTCTTAATAAAATCAAACCGATCTTAATTCACATTTAGTCCTCTTTTAGTAACAAAACGTGCTGATTAACTCCGTTCCTCTTTAAGCCAGAAACAGCTCTGAGGAATTGTTTCATTACTTGAGGGAAAACTGATTATTTTGATCAAAAATTGTTTAGACTCAGCAGAGTTTAACATGTCTTTGTAGCTTTGAAAGTAGTCAAGCAAATCATTTTTAAGTCTATAAAAAATAAATTCTTGGAAATTTTGAAAGGATTCAGAATCTTGATTCTGATGCAAAATGACTTTTTTCAGCAGCCCTATGGAAAACATTTCATACACGGATCCTTCTTGCAGAAGAGTCCCGTTATCGGCACCAGACTGTCTCTCTGTCCTGACTTTCATGTTATGATTGTTTCCAGCTGCTGCTGATTCATATTAGCTGGACTGCTCATCAACTTCTCTCCAAGCCTGCCCACGAGTCCCTCATTTGAGTCAGACTTGTTTATGGAAAACCCTAATGTGAAAATGAAAATAAACCAGAAGATACGGAAATACCGAACACACTTAAATACAGTATTTAGGTCAAAAATAGAAAATAAATATATGTAAGCAGAATAATGAAAATACTATTAACAATTTAAACGTATGATGGATGATTTAGGCTTTAAACAGATTACCAGGTAGAATCTTATTAGTAAAAATATGGGATTTTAGATCTAAAATTAAAGCTATGAAAATGTGAAACTGCATGTTCTCTTTTGTTTCCTCAAAACCTGCAGCTGTAAACCTTTATCAAGTTCTCTTGCACATTCAGGCCTCTGCCTGATGACACAATAAAAACAGAAGTTAAACAAGCACATCATAAAAACCTGCAGAAGTCCGAGCATGACCACGCCGGTTAGTAATCTGAGTATCTACGGTGATTATCTCATCAATACATCTCGTAAAAAGATTAAAAGCGTCAGCAAACTGCAGCCTGAGTCAACATGCTGAGAGCTGAGTCACTCTGGGGGAAAACCATCAGGATTACGTCACTTCTCTGTTTGATCAAGACCAACAAGGTTTACTGAAACACTCCTGCTTGTCCTTTTATTCACTTTATTTACCTGGAAGCTTTTATTGTTTTACTACTTCAGATTCCTGTAGAAATGATTTAAACTGCAGATTTTACACACAAACATCAACTTACTGAGTTTAAGTCTGCTTTTTCTGAACTTTGCAAATTTATTTTTTTTTAACCAATAAGTTAAGCTCTGCTGGTTTTCAGTGAATCAAATCTTTCTAAACACACATCATTAATGTGTTTGCTTGTCTGGAAACGTAGTTCTTACTGGGCCACATGGTGGACAGAGGAATCCTAAACAGCGTGGGCGGGTTTAACTTCACATCAGATCAAATGACTGCAGACGAAAATCAACAAACAACTTTATTTATTCAGAAAACAATTTATTAGTAGAGAAATACAAGTAGCTATTAGCGGGTTACAATCATTTCTAAAACATGTAATAGCATAAATACTGTGTTAGCAGTAGAAATATGAAAAATAAGTTTGGAAGGAGAAAATCTGAATTCTTTTAGCGTTGTTTAGCTTTTTATTTACACCAACACACACTCAGCAGGTTGTTGCTGAGCTCTTTAACTCACGGTATCGGAGTCATTTAGTGACAAACTTTGGTTAAACACGGCCTAAATGCAGACTGAATGAATGATTTGGACATTTTTCAATACTCCCTGTAAAAGGAGAAGTTTTTAAAAAAAAAAAAAAAAACATGGACCTATTTTCTAGCATGAAATACGATCATTTACTCCCCCAGACAGGTTTGGTGTGACTCGAACTCCTTCAGGAGATATTTAGATCCACTCGGGATCGGCGGACATCAATATAATTCTGCTTTAAATCCAAGGGCTGGGAAGGGCTCTGATTGGTTGGATGGTAGGGGCCAGAGGTCACGTCATTGAAGGGGGTCGAGGTTGCATCGGTTGGGGGGGGTTCAGAGGTCACCTCAGTGAGGAGGCATGCCGAGGTTGCATCGGTTGGGGGGGGGTTCCCTCCATCAGTCCCGCTCTCCTTCCTGCAAACACAGAAGCACAAACTGCAGCACAAACTCCATGCAGCTCAGACGGAGTCGCAGCACGTTTACGGATAAACAGACAGAAAAACTCCAACTTCAGCTTCACTCACCTCCTCCAGCAACACCCGGAGAATTTCCCGCGTTTGCAGCGACGAAACCCGACCACACGGAGGAGGAGGAGGATGATGATGATGCAACAGATTCCAGCGATGCTCGGCAGCCATGATGGATCAGCTGTCAGACAGAGACCACTTACAGCAGCTAGCAGGGACCGCCGGGTTTTAGATGTTTCCCTGCTCCAGCACACCTGGTTCCTGTCAGGTTAGCTGGAGCAGGGAGACAGAAAGCTGCCTCGAGGATCAGAATTTCACACCTGGGATTTTTTTTCTATTCAGGTCAAACCTCAAAACATTTCTCATTTATATGCATTTCATAGAAATTGTATTTTAATAATTAGTAATTATTTTTTCGTTGTTATTTATGTGACGGCCCAGGCCTTGTTTTTTGGTTTGTTTATGTTTATTAGTTGAATTATGTTTCTTCTTCAGGTTAGGTTGATTAGTGATAGGAAACAGCTGGCCACTGTCTCCTCTACGAAGATCTGCCTCCTTGTCATCATTCTTTGGCCTGGCATTTTGTTGTGTTGTTTTGGTTTGATTAAGTTGTTTTTGGAATTGTAAGTTGGTAAAAATGTATTGTTATCAGCTATTTCCCTGCATTCTGCCTTATTTTGTTATGGTCCACGAGCCGACCACAACATAAATAACTCACATCTGCAAAGTGGTTCTAACAAAAGGTAAAAGTCTTTATAATAATTCAATTACCTGGATATTTAAAAAAATTAATAACAAAGATAAATGTGTTAAATCCTAATTTTGTGAAATACAGTAAGACAATTCAATTCAATTCAACTTTATTTGTATAGCGCCAATTCATAACGTCACAAAATATTAGCTTCGCCAAACAAAACCAACAGATTGCACCTAATCTTGACTTCGATCAAATCCCCCACCCTGAGCATGGTAGGGGCGACAGAGAAAAGGAAAACTCCCTCTCAGGTAGGGCGGCCATGTACCTCGACCAGATGGGGTGGAGAGGACAAAAAAAAGAGACATCAACACAAATCACAACGTTTATTCAGGAAGATCTCCTGAGAGAGAAGAAATACATCAATGATACCAAAATGAAAAATAAGAAGCAGAGAGATGAAGAGACAGGATGTGAGAAGGATGTTGGATTAGTCCACATGGGTTGCCAAAGGATGGAAATCTTGCTTTAAGGCCCATGTACGCTCCCTTACGTACGTTAATAGTGAAGTCCTTTTCAAATGTTCTCACGATCATCGTCCCCGAGCATCTTTTACTCTGCCTTGTTTAACCTCCACCAGGGGGCAGAGGTGAGTTCAGTATCCAACCAGCCAACACGCCATG
Organism: Craterocephalus marjoriae; assembly: GCA_037177095.1. NCBI lineage: Eukaryota > Metazoa > Chordata > Actinopteri > Atheriniformes > Atherinidae > Craterocephalus > Craterocephalus marjoriae. The sequence continues at coordinate 24,436,029 of JBAJHY010000002.1, read as the reverse complement.
AAAAACTAACTTCAATTTCGTTGTTGTCTGTTTTCTGCGCCAAGCAACGGATAGCTAAGCTCCCTGGAAACTAACCAAATTATGCAGGAGACATACGAAACCATGTCCGACCACGTATCTGTCTTCATTATGGGATAAATAAGCCTTTAGGCAGTTGGTTCTGTAAATGTGCTTTTCTTGACTTAACTCTTAAATCACGCATTGCGCAGAGCGCAGAGGCCTCATGAGGGATTAAACATCCTCTAGGAATCACCTGCAAACTCAGGAGGTGACAAAAAGATGCCAAACTAAAACCCTTTAAGGTTTAAAAACTACCATTTTTGCAAAAACGTGACAAGTTTGCAGGTATCACAATTACAAGCTGCAGGAATACCAGTTGAAAATAACTTGCATGTACTGGTATCAACCCGAAAAAACAAGTTCTGGAGCCAGTGGAGATTATGAGTGATTCAGCCAATGCAGGAAATCCTAACTGGAAGACTGGGACGTTAAATCTCTGCAGACCAATCATGCCCAAGTTTTTAATCCGCACATTGGACGAGGCGAAGTGATGAGTCTTTCAGAGAATGTTTCAGGCTGCAGCACGGAGCGTCTGGATATGCTCGGGACTTCCAAAACGTCAACAAGCTCACACCCTCTCCATAGCACGAGAGGGGAATCACGATTCCTGCACCCACACAGCGAGCTCTGCTTATTTAGACTTTTCTGTCCCAGTTAAACACCGTCTGCAAGCTCGATGCAGAGCCGGAAAAGCAGGTGTGTGGTAGACAGAACTCCGAACGTGGAATAAAGTGGCTCCAGGGGACTAGAGGAAGAAAGGTGCGCTTGTACTTTGATTTATCGTGTGTGAGAAAAGCTGGTTTTCAGACAGCGATGAGTGCGACGAGGGCAGAGAGAGGAAATGGGTTTCGTCTTTGAGCTCGAAATCCCACAAACTAAGGTGTATTAAAGCATTAATCAGCCGGTCTGCTAAGACCCCAAGAGGCCAATTAAGACATTTAAAGCTCCTTGACTAAATATTCCCTGAGTATGTCACAAAAAATCCCCCAAATATCCTCAACATCAGCTTTTTTTTTATCAGACATTCAGTATTTAGAGAAAAAGTGCAAACCTACCTGATGCAGATCAAAGAATCAAAGCAAAGTTTGCCAGAACAATCCAAACATCCACCATCAGAGCATCAATCCAAACAGACCGATTGCGCCTCTTTACGTCATTTTTAACCAGACGCAAGTCGAGGAGCTTTGAAGTGAGAATCTGGGAGAGCTAATCATCCCCGCCTGTGCTGCTGCTGCACAATCCACAACAAATGAGAAGATACCAGCTCGATGGGAGAGGAATAAAAGTTGCCAGCTTCTCCCCGGCTGGGCGTGTCGGCCACTCTGGTGCGCTTTCCTCTCGCTCTTCATCACAGCGCTCAGCGAATCGCCTCCCAGCCGTTGCTCTCACCTCAGACGCCTGCACAGTCTCCTCCTCTTTCGCTCCGTTTCACTCCATCTCTGTCTCTCTGTCTCTCATCCTCTTATCTCCTGAATGATATTCCCTCCTTCAAGGCTTCCCCCTCCCTCCCCCAGACTCTCCTCCTATTAGCTGCGCTGATCGCCGCTTGTTGCACAGCCGCTCTCCTCCTCTCTTCACCTCTTTCCCTTACTCGTTTTCACTTTTCACACACCGACAGCAGCACATATGCAAACCGCCCGTAACACACATGCCGATAACACACATGCCGATAACACACAAGCTATTTTAGGGAATGTAGAAATTGTAAAAGCACCGCCTGACATGCTTTTTTTCGTGACACGAGATTTCCTGATCGTTGCATGTGTGAAACGTTTGCTCACCAAGGGGGTGAGGAGTGGTATTACACAACTATTATAGGTGAAAGCCACTGAGCCATGATGGAAACGTCTGCCCACATGAAGTTATAAATGTCCTTTATTTCTGCATCAGCTTGTTTCCAAGGAGGAAAAAAAAGATCCATATATTTATGAAGCAAAAAACTAATGGGGGAGTGATGGATAAACTCGCTGATAATCAAATTTCAACCGACCACACATTCAGAAGACTAATTACTTTGCAATAATAATTAAAGCCAAAGAAAAATATTCAGTTTGTCTGCAGTTTGATGGATTACAGCCTGAAAATGGAAAAGGTTCTTGCGTGCTGGCAGCTGATTTTCACTCAGTTCAGACAGCCGTGGTTCACAGCCTGGGGTTCGGGACCCCCCTCAGGAGCACAGGGGGTCCCAAAACTTTGCCCATTCAGAGTAATTGGGATTAAGTAAAATAAGCTGAAGTCTGTCCACTCAGGTTTTCGTTCGAACGGAATTGAAAACACGAAATTCTTAAACCAGAACTCAAAAGTGAATAAACGGGATAATCAAAATCCGTTTTACAATATTTTAACTCATGGATGCTCAGACCGAAATAAAAGTAGGAAATAAAAAAATAAATCAATCATTTAGGTCAGTTCTGGTCCACGTAGGTAGCAGGGAGCAGGTGGAGCTACTGTAATACTTCATGTCCATCCTAGTTACAGGGGTAAGAAAATTGAATCGAAAACTCGAATATCGGGTTTTTTTAATTCACAATTTTAAAAGATTTTTTTTTTGCCAAAGCATCGAATATCATGATTTTTTTATTTCAGAATTTTAAAATTAATATTTTTTTGTTAAATAATCATTTTTCAAATAAATGCAAAAATGTTTTACATTTTTTTATTTCATCTTTGTTATTATTTATTTATTTATTTTATTTGTCTTGTGCATGGGGCATTATAGCAGCTGAGTGTTGGTCTGGCTACTGTGTTGTTTTTTTTCCAAATTGATATTAAGAAAAAAAAAAAAAAAAAACTAGCAACAAGATTTTTTTCTTAAAATTTTGCTTCTTTTTCTCTCCACAAAAATTGCCAATATCGAAGAATCACAAGAATCACAATTTAAATCAAATCGGCACCCAAAAAATCTGACCATAGGTGACTGGTCTGCACTGAGTGCTTTTAGTTTCATATCGTAGGATTTTTCAACTCAGTTATCCACCTCCCCCTGCTTTCAGCATTCCTGTTAATCTAAAGTTAATTATACGATACAAATTACAACTATAAAAAGCAAAATCAATCACTGAATTAAACCAGCATAGGCAAGAGTGATTAGCATTTAAACAACAACAAACAACTATACTATGAACACTCTCCTACCACTCTCAGTGGATTGTGACACATCTCTCTTTCATTTCATTTCTCAATTACTTCCCATCGCCTAACCATTATTTACTTTGGTCATCACATGTCAAGTAGCTGGGTGGTTATGGAACTTTCTAATGCCATAAAGTGCATGTGATGATAAAGCATTCAGGTATTAACGGGTTTAGCTCGCTGCTGAGACTCACATGAAAGCCTCTAATGGAACTGTGCGCACAAAATGTATTGCAGGAGTGCACATAAACACAAACCCAACACACACAAATGCATTACTGGCTCAATAAATGGATTTAGTGGGAGTTGGGGAAAAAAAGGATGCAGGCTGAGACAAAAGAGAGCCAGGGAAGTTAAAGGACTTTCTATCCATTTCTATCCTTTATTACACATTTCTTCTAATCCCAGGGTGTTGGTTCTGGATCACAAGACATGATTTTCTGTCAGATTCTGCTCATCTCATCATAATTGAGGAGTCACTACCTGCGGTAATAGCAATTGAGAACAAGAGAGCAGATTAACTCTGGGTGTATCAGTGATTTAAGCGCCATTTCCCATCAGTGCTTTTGCCAATAACAAGTCCATCTGCTGTGATTTACATGAAATGTTGAAATCTCATCCTCGTTTTCTTTTATTATCCTTATCCAAATCCCGTCTAGATGAATTTAAACGGTCTGCGCCAATGAATGAATCTGTTGCCACACAATTCTCCCTCCTGACTCATCACTCAGTCAGTGTGTATGGGCGTGCTTGTGTTTCCTGTGCACATCTGCATGTATGCCTGCAAACTAAATTTGTCTAAGGAAGCATGAAAGAAAATATCTGGGATTTGAATGTGAGCCAGGTTACCTGGGGGAAAATGGGGGAGGCGTATATAAGCCAGCACCTGAGGCTCCAACAGCTACTGCTAACACTCACTAATAACCCTGAGGACCCTGATGGAGCTCAAGGACAGGGAGGTCAGACGGCTGGGCTCTGTGCCAACACCTGAGTCACCTGTCCGGGGAAAGCGGTGAGCCGGAAGCAAAGGTGGATGGGGTGTGGAGCCAAAAGGCCAAAAGCTTCAACCACAGAAGCAGTTCGGAAGAGAAAGCACTACCACAGCTTTAAGGCTGTTTTTAAACTGAGCTTGGGTTGAACACACTCAAAACACACAAAGTCAGAGCCAGTGCCACAGTAATGAGAGTAGGAGGACACTCCTCTGGAGAGAGGTAGGACTTTCAGCCAATTCTCAGCGAGTGATTCCATGCAGAGAGAGACAGAGCAGAGCCACCGCTCCTGCTCTGCATGCCTCAGAATAAATGAAACTGACATGCCACTCAGAAGTACAATTCAGCAGTAGACCAGTCCTGTCACAAACATGCAAACAATCTAAAGGAGAAAAGAAGTGTGAGCAAAGAGTCCGGGCCAAAGGTTGGTTTAAAAAAAAAATCTAGAAATGCCTCTCTTAAATGCTCATCAAGGTGGTAATCACTTAAAGAAAGATTTAATGAGGAGACACTAATTATTACTAATAATCCTGCAGAGTGTAGCTTGTGTTAGCCACAGCGCTGTCCCAAAACA
>JBAJHY010000002.1:24239833-24250978 GCA_037177095.1 Craterocephalus marjoriae | reverse complement strand
CAAACACACACGCACAGGAAAACACACACACACGCACAGTAAAACACACACACACTCACAGTAAAACACACACACACTCACAGTGAAACACACACACACTCACAGTAAAACACACACACACGCACAGTGAAACACACGCACAGTAAAACACACACACACGCACAGTGAAACACACGCACAGTAAAACACACACACACTCACAGTGAAACACACACACACGGTCAGAAATGTGATCCAGCGCGGTCTTCTCCTCTGCAGCCTGATTCAGAGCAGCAGCTTCCTGTGTGACTGCCAGCTCCAGTGGCTTCCCGGCTGGCTGCTTGCTCACGCTTTGCAGGGGGGGGTCAACGCCAGCTGCGCCCACCCGCTGAGCCTGCAGGGCACCTCCATCTTCCAAGCTCCGTCCAGCAGTTTCGTCTGTGGTGAGTCATGTGTGCATCTTATACAACACATGATTTACCCCCCGGCTCTTTTTCACACATGCCTTACCCCCCCCCGACCCCTTCAGATGACCTCCCCAAACCCCAGATCACCGTTCAGCCGGAGACCACGGTGACCGTCCTCGGCAGCGACGTGCGGCTCACCTGCACGGCGGCGAGCAGCAGCTCCTCCACCGTGACCTTCTCCTGGCGCAAAGACCAGGAGCTGCTGCGCCACGCCGAGATGGAGAACTACGCCCACGTGCGCGCCCACCACCGCGGCGCCACGCCCGACGCGCCGGGCGCCGGTGGAGGCGTGATGGAGTACACCACCATCCTCCACCTGCGGCGCGTCACTTTCGCCCACGAGGGACGCTACCAGTGCATCATCAGCAACCACTTCGGCTCCACCTACTCCAGCAAGGCGCTCGTCGTCGTCAACGGTACGGCGCCGCTCAGCGAGGAAACATCCACGCTGTTCTGCTTCCAACAGGCAGGATTGTTAAAGGGATACTGTGGAACCTTAAGCCTCGACTTACCCCTCAGAAAACCTACATGTATGACCCTCCAAGTAGACTTTTTTGTCCACTTTCTGAAGGTTGGGCTTTTGAAATTTCAGACAGGATGACTCTTCTTCACCAAAAATCAGCTCCGGTGAGCCGGTGACTGTCTGTGAGGGAGTTTTGAACTTTTGAAGTGGGCAAAAATGTCCAGGGGGCAGCCAGTGGTTCCCAAACTGCGGGTCAGGACCCACATGGGGGTCGTGAGATCATTTCAGAGGGTCACCAGATAAATTGTGAAATATCTATAAAAACTATATTTATCAAATACATTTTGGACAGGATCCTGCAGGACGACCGGTCTGAGAGATAATTAATAATTGTCATTGCAGAAGAGAGGGTCCCATTTCACAGCTCAGAAAGTTTAGGAACCGCTGCCTTAAGCCACACCATAAGATGCTAAAAGAAGCCTTCATATTTATTTTTTCCCGTGTTCCAAACATTTTGGAGCAAAATGTTTCTGGGGAGTTTTTTTGGAGATGGTCAGAAAAACCAAAAAGGCGGATGGGACACAACTGATCGCTAAATCTCTGTAGCTGAGAGCGTTAATGAAATGAATGAAGATGTTCATGTGACGTCATGTTGTCCATCCACAGTGCTCCCGTCGTTTGTGAAGACGCCGCGGGACAGCACCATCCGTATGGGACAAACGGCGCGGCTGGAGTGTGCGGCGGAGGGCCACCCGGCGCCGCAGATCGCCTGGCAGAAGGACGGCGGCACCGACTTCCCCGCCGCCCGCGAGCGCCGCATGCACGTCATGCCCGACGACGACGTCTTCTTCATCATGGACGTGAAGCCGGAGGACATGGGCGTGTACAGCTGCACGGCCAGGAACACGGCGGGCACCGTCTCCGCCAACGCCACCCTCACCGTGCTGGGTAAGGAAGAGCCGGGCGGGGCCGCCGTACTCCTGCAGCCTGTAAAAAGCTGCACGCTCGGCTGGGAACGGGCCAGAATGACCAGCTTTATATTTTTCTTTTCCCGGCAGCTGCGGCCGGGCCGTGGGTCAGGGGTCAGGGGTCACGCTGCGGGGTCAGAGAGAAGGGGCGGGGGCCTCACAGAGGGGTGTTTGTTAGGCATTCCCACCCCCTCCTCTCGGCCCGGTGGGAGGGACAGTCATGGCTGCTTCACTGCAGGCCCCAGTGCTCCCAGTTTATTGGCTGTTTTACTCTCATAAACAAAACAGAGCTTCTTTGCTACGTCTGAGCACAGAGAGGATCTTTGTCCCCTCTTTCTTCTCAGCAAAGGAACCTCTGGAGAGTTGGAAAATAAAACTTAAATAGCTCAGGAGCATCAGTTTGGGTTCATATGAGAGTTTTCAATGGAATGAAGTTATTCTTCTTCAAAGAGAAAAATGACATCATAAACAGGTAATTCCCAATGAAAATGGTAATTTCCAGTTAGACTTCATTCCTAAGTGGCTGCAGTATTCCACCTTTAATTCCAAATGAAATTATTTCTCATTCTGCTTTAAGTTAGTTCCCTAGTCCTGTCACCATGATGGTATTTAAAGTGCTTCCCGTCCGAAACAAACCGAGTCAAAGCGAGTCTTCTTCAGGCGACGTAGCATGCTAGCTACTAGCTGCTGCTTCACAACTAGAATCATAAGTTAAAATGCTTCTTATTCTGTGTTTTTTCACGTTGGAGTCGGAAAGAAACGAAGTAGGAAGCAGAGTTTGTTTACTTCCTGTAGATGGACATACCTCACTTCCTCCCCCTGTCCAATCAGAGCCCTTCCCACCCCTAGATCTAAAGCAGAACTAAGAAAACATGTTTTACATGGAAACATGGAGGAAAATTATTTATTTTCAAATGATTTAATTCAGAGTAATTAATTCTGAATTAAACAACATCATGTAACGTAGCAGCTGCATGATGTGTGACGTCTCTGCAGTTCAGTGTTAATCCACCGGCCGCTGCTGCATCGGCATGTTTGGGTTTGAGACACACAGAGAGCGAGCGAGCGAGAGAGAGAGAGAGGATGAGGAGGGGGATGGATGCAGTCGAGGGGCCCCTGTCTGGAAAAGAGAGGTGGAGGGAGAAAAATGGGAGCAGAAGAGGAACTGGAGTCTGTGAGTGTGTGAGCGGTGTTTGGGATTTAGAGAACAGAGGAAGATGAAGGAGAGAGAAAAAGTATTGATAGAGAAAAGAGGAGCGACTGAAGTGGGTTAAGTGAGATCTCTTAATCTGTGAATGTCCCACTGTGAGGGGAAGTCTGAGTCCACACACACACACACACGCCAGTCCAGCTGTGTGTGCAGCCTCAGAGAAACATGAAAACGTTGTTCCAGAGAAATCTTTTAGCGATAAAAACGTAAACGATGTCAGAAGTGATGCTTGAGGTGTGTTTGGTGCCACAGAGACGCCCCACCTGCTAGAGGACCTGGAGGACCGCACCGTGGCCGTGGGCGACACGGTGGCGCTGCAGTGCAGAGCACAGGGCAGCCCGCCCCCCCGCATCACCTGGCTGCACGACGACCAGCCGCTGCGGCCGTCGGACCGCCACCACTTCACCCCCGGGAACCGTCTGCTGGTCATCAGCGCCGCCCTGCTGGAGGACGCCGGCCGCTACACCTGCCTCATGTCCAACACGCTGGGCACGGAGCGCGCCCACAGCCAGCTGCAGGTCAGCCAGCACGCCGGCACGACCTGCACGGCGCCCGCCGGCCCCAGCACCGTCACCATCGGCATCATCGTCATCGCCGTGGTCACCAGCATCGTGGCCACCTCGCTGGTGTGGGTGTGCATCATCTACCAGACCAGGAAGAAGAGCGAGGAGTGCAGCGTGACCAACACGGGTGGGTGTGAGTCCGCCGGAGTCCGGGCTTTACCGAGTCTCTCTGCCGGAGCTCCAGTCTCACTTTCCCTGCTTCCGTAGATGAGACCATCGTGCCCCCAGACGTCCCCAGCTATCTGTCCTCGCAGGGCACGCTGTCCGAGCGGCAGGACGCCTGCCTCCGCGTGGAGGCCGGCGGCGGACCCCAGCCCAACGGCCACGTCGTGGACCCCTCAGGTACCCGACGCCGACCTGCTCCGTGCAGCTCCGCCTCCTCAGCGTGCCTTTAACGGAGCTATACCTGCTCTTATTTTAATCTTTCTAAGAAAGATGGTATAGCTCCTTTAAAGGGGACATAGCACGCAAAATCCACTTTTTTAAGCCCTTAAATACCTGTTTTTGTCTTTTTCGAGCATTCAGGAGTGCAGAAAAATGTAATTTATTCACTTCCGGTGCCGCGTATACATCTTATTATTCTTTTTGGGTCATATTTTTCAGTCTGTTTAGTTTTCTCCATTCTCTATTACGTTTTCCTATTTTTTTATCATTGTATTTGCTGCAGTTATGCTAAATATGGTCATGTTATTTTTGAAAACCATTGTCTGCCGATCGTTAGCAGCTAAGAGGCTAAGGGGGTGGAGTCGAACCGAGAAAAAACGCTCTGTAACCAGGAAGGGTGAAATGTCTGTTCAGATTTAAAGAGACAGCATCAAATCACGCTGCTCTCATTGACTGTAAAGAAACACCTCAGAACAGGGGTTAAGAAGTGGTGTGTGGAGCTATACTAACAACGATTTCAGACCAAAGGATTGCAGTTTTACTTAAATAAACCATAAAAAAATAATTTAATGATTTAAAAGCATGATATGAGCACTTTAAGTGATCATTAACTCTTTAATCCACCCTGCAGGGTTCGAGGCAGCGGTCCTCTGCTCCGACTGCATGGACACCGGCAACCTGTACTCCAAAGATCCCGACTACCTGGCTCACGGCTTCGCTCCGGCCCGGGGCGGCGAGTACCAGCAGCAGTTCGTCCCGCCTCCTTACTCTCACTGCTACCCGGGGGAGGAGTCGCGGTCGCATCCGGCTCCTCCGCTCTGCAACGGGACTCCCTACGGGCTCCGGAGAGACGTTCAGGAACCCGCCTTCCCCAAAAACCACAACACGTTACAGGAGGATAAAAAAGGTGAGCTGCCTGAGACCGCGTGGATTTTTTATCGCAGATCCCGAAGCTTTGAAGCAGTTGTGCAGCTTCGAGTGAAGGCATCAGATTCACTGTGATTCCTGGCGGATCGTCTTCTTCCTGCATCTCACTGCTGCAGAGGCCTGAGCAATTCCAACCTAATGTTATATCTCAGCCATTTTGTCCTGAATCACGACAAATATCGGTTTATTTCTCTGTTAGAGACAGTTTTCATTTACAGACTTCGGTACTGAATCCACGTTTATTAAGGATCAATGGCAGGTGCATTAAAATAATTACTGAAATGAAAGTAGATGTTTATTAAAATACTTAAATGACCATGACAAAATGCAAAAGATAAGATATTCCCTCATTTTATATCTGTCTATTATGTTTCTTTTAATTGCGAAGGTTAAGATTAAGAAAAAATTGCACTAATATCGTAGTTGTCCTGGTGTAGACTGTTAGTCCTGATTTCCGAATTACCTTGAATGCAACTACAAAGTTTAAGTTTCTTTTTCTGCTCTGGGATGTAGATCCTGTAGTGAGGATCTACATCAGCAGAACTGGCCCTGAAATGGTGGTTCCCAAACTGCGGGTCGGGACCCACATGTAGGTCTTGGGATCCTTTCAGGGGGTCACCAGGTAATTGGGAAAAATATAAAACCTATGAAAAAATTTGGGATTTTTATCATGGCTGTCAAAATTAAACAATTAACGAAGATATAAATTAAATTTAACACCTTAATTCTTTAACACTTTAATGCATAAAACTAGTTTAATCATATTTATTCATGAAGAAAACTGTTTTCATTAAGAAAAAACATTTTCACGCCGTATATGTAGAGGATCCTGCAGAATGACCCGTCTGATATATAATAACCAGTGCCATAAAATACCGTTTCCCACCTCGACACACACATTCCACCGCCCAGTTTTCCTAGAGCTGAACACGTGTTTTACTTGTTTCTCATCCCGCCTTCTTCTTCTTCTGTCCATCAGGAAGCAGGGGGGGGCCGACGCCGGCGAGCGCGCCGCTGCAGGAAGACTCTTTCCACAAACCGGTGAAGCTGGTCGGCCACGGCTGCCTGGACACGGACTGCGAGCCTGAGCTCAGGAAGACTCTGCTGTCAAACGGACACGCCCTCAGAGCCTCTCAGAGTGAGAGCGCCCCCCTGAGGAGAGCCAGCGACTAGCAGGCGCCCACTTCAGCCCAAAACGTGGACTTCTTTTTTCTCTCTTTGCACTGGGAAATAAACTGCTACCTCATAGCGAGGGGGAACGGTCCCCAGCCTCACGGATGCGGACTGACGCAGGAGCGCTGGGGGTGGGGGGAGGAGGCTTATCCGGAGTTTGAAGGTGGAGCTTGAGTGGGTGGCGTCCCATCTGAGCGTATCAGCTGTACATAGTTTAAAATCTTCTTTTGGGAGATGACCGGTTAAAGAAAAAAGAATGAATAATAATAAAAAAATCTAGTTCCGAAAAAATGTGACTTGCATTCGAAGCATGTAAATGTAAGCAGTCTTGTACATGGGGGGGGGGGCTTTAACCTGGGACATTTGACTGTACATAAGAGTTTTTCTTATATATTATATAACTTTTACAAAAGAGTGTTTGAATATATGTGCATGACAAAGTAAGGAGTGATGATATTTTTATTTTTGTTAGGAGAAAAAAACGCCTTATTCAGCTTTTACCAACATTCAGCTGCAGTGCCTTATCGCTCGATCAAAGAAAAGTCTACCTGTAATAGCGTTTATCAAGATACACGGTTTTTTAATAGCAAACAAACACTTGATTGCACTTGAATGTTTTTTTTGTTTGTTTTCTTTGAGACAAACTGTGCCAGCTGCGGCCTGACGGAAACAGACGCCACACGCATCGTCGTCCAATGAAGGTTGAGCTTTGATGTGAATTATTTCGGTACGTCAGATGGTGCAAAGTGGGACGTTTTGCAGCGGGTGGAGGTGGGTTTAAGCACTTTTATTCTTCATAAACGAGCAGAGCGTGCGTGTCGTTTGCCAGCTGGGATGCGGGAACTTTCAGCTCATGGCGTTCCAGCCGTTTTCCAACACATCGCTGCTCACATCTACTTTGGGAGAAATGCTTCTCTTGGACCATTAAGGCTACTTGGGTTTAATTGGATTTGTAAAAGGAAAAAAAGGGCGTGTGATTGTGTTACTGCTGTAGTATGTGACAACATCCAAAAGGCCAGTCTCCCACCTGAGTTCCGTCGTCGCTGCAGTTCAGTTTCATCGCCTGTTTGATGCAGTCAGGCTGGGACTCCGGTGGGGTGTCCATGTAACATGCATGTTTTTCCTCAGTCTGAGCTGTGCTCCTCGATGCCGTAAAGTGGAAGACCGATCACACCTATCAGAGCATTTTTACCTGCGTGAGAACGGGCTAAAGGGACAGGACGGAGCGGGGTGCAGCTCGTGCTCTAGGACTAATTTATTGACGCAAACTGAAGCCGTTGTACCAATGTCGAAGCTAAAACAGTGAAGTGTCTAATAAAAGTCACATTTTGCTATCAGCATCGGTGTCATGCTTTGTTTTTGTTGCCGGCAGCTGAGTTAGCACTTAGCGCCGCGCTTGTTGCCGTGGTTATGGAGAAGCCATCAGCTCAAACGGAGCTTCGCACCACGACGTGAAATCCGGAGAGCTTGATCTTCAAAGCCGTGGACGAGCTTGTGGCTGGACCACAGACACACAAAGCTAATCTTCCAACCAGGAATGTCTCCTGGCTCCTTCAAGCTCCAAAGACAGCAGGCATTTTTACCCCCCCCCCCACTTCTGCAGTCTGTTTAAAATATTTGCTATTGACTGGAGGCCGACTCGGGGCCAGAATGTGCATTCCAGATGGATGTTTGTCACCGGATGATTGACATGCCCCTGGCCATGGCCTCCACCAATCACACACCAGCCATTGTTGTTCAACAGGCAGCTTGACATACTGTCCCACCTGTGAGGCCATTTGTCTCAGAGGTTACCCAGTCTTTACCGACTCCTGAAGGACAACAAAGCCATGTCACTGAATCCGAGAAGAGGCACCCTAACTGCTCCTCCACTCCATCACTAAGATGTAGAAGCACTTTGTTAGTCCTGAAGTCAGCTTTGGAATACGGCTGCAGAGTGGAAAACATTTTTACAGCATCACAAATGATCTAACACACGTCAGCGATTCGGTGAAATCTGGAGAAATCCTCTCATTAAAGTTCATTCCAGGCATTCTTGGTATCTTGTCCTCGTTGCCACATCACAAACGCTGTGCGATGGCGAGGCGGGAACCACCAAGTGGCCGTAACGTGAGACAAAGACGCGTTTGTCTCAACCTCCGGCTGATCGTCGAGCAGCTGATGTCTCACAATCAGAAACATCTGCTTGGCCGGACGCTGGCCGTAGGAAAACTCATTTTCCTTTGTGCATTTTTATGTGCGTATTCACCCTTAAATGACGCCGCTCATGTTACACTTTAAAATGTAAACCTGAAAGCCACTTTACATTTCTGCCTTTCTGCCTCGTTTTGTGTAAAAAAACCAGGCAGAAAGATAAAAACAACCACAAGTGTGTAACTGGAGAAGCTTGTTCAGTCAAGTAAAAAAAAAAAAAAGTCATGACGGGTAAAGCCGGAGCTGTAATGAAGACGCTCGTGCAGAACACCTGAGCCTCCACAGAAACCTGCAGCCTCGTTAATTTAACAAAGTGCTCCATTGTTAGACGCATCTTAAGAAAAGAAGGGAAAAAAAGGCGGCTCCTGCAGGTGGATGAGGTCAGTTGTGCTCTTGCAGGAATGTAACAATGGTGACATATTGCTGCGTCTCCCTGGTGGGTCTTATCCACAGGTGGCTCGGCTTAATAGAGGAGAAAATATGGACTAAACAGTAAAAAAAGGACATTAAACCAGAGGAGGAATGGAACCTCGAGGGCTCTGCAGGGAATGAGGAAACCACCAAACTTCAAAGTTTATAAAGACAATCTTTAATTTCATGACTGGCTCACACACATAAATAAAACGATAAGCGCGTAGCTTTGGTACTGCAGGATCCTGGCTTCTCGGCCCGGCCGCTCAAGTGCTGCGTCCACAGTCTCTCCGCCATGTCGGCTCAGGGATTCCTGCTACAGTAAAGTGCGGCGGACCTTCTCGTAGGCTCCCAGGAAGATGAAGCCGCCCACGCTGATGAATGCCATCCTCGGAATGCTGCCCGCAAACAGGCTGCGGACAGAAAGGGAAAAGAGACGGACTCAAACAAAGCAAGCCTTAAGAAAACTTTTAGGATCTACCATGTTTGTGTAAACTGGATCATATCTGATCGTATCAAGTTAAACCCGCACAGTTGGCTTTCATTCTTACACTTCTTAATACAACTGGAAATAATCTTATAACTTATTAAATTGTACAAACGAAACATTTTGCCTTTAAGGGTTATTTATTGAACTAAACAGGGAATTCAAAGTCGCCATGTTCAACTCTGGGAACAGAAACTGCATGTTTATTATCAGGTAGTTAAAAAGAATTTTTACCAATTTCATTCAGTTTTTTTTAATACAAACCCAATTACCAAAAAGTTGGGCTGCTGTATAAAATGTAAATAAAAAATGTCACCAACCTGTATTATATTCCTAACAGCATTAATGCTAAAACAGACATTCTATGTGAAATATGAACTGAGTGAGAATCTGATGTAAAAAGTGGAAAAGGAGCAACAACAACATCTGGAGGAGTGTTTGACAACTAATCATGGTTCATCAGATTCAAGTCGGTCACATGACTGGGTATAAAAGGAGCATTTCAGAGAGGAAGAGCCTCTCAGATGAATCGATGGACAAAGGTTCACCAGTCCGAGACAAACTGAGACAGACAGACTGAAGAGCCCACCGTCTACAGGGTGAAACGTCAAAAGATGCGAGACTCAGGAAGGTTGAAACTGGATGTTGCTAATTGCTCTGAATTCCACACATGCAGGTTAAAGCTCCATCGTGCAAAGAGGAAGTCATACATGAACAGGATCTAGAAACAGAGGCTACATGGAAAAACATTTCAGGGTCAGATGCATCAAAGGTTTTATTTTTTTGGAAACCATGGAGAGAAAGAAGAGAAGGACCCTTCAGCATCTCTGATGGGATGGGCTGCATCATCAGAGCCTGTGGTATGTGCTGCTTTCACATCAGTGCTGGAAAGTAAATGGAGGTGTTAGAGCAACATCTGCTCCCATCCTGACATCGTCTCTGTCAGGGAAGGAGTTGCACATTTCAGCAAGACCATGCTGGACCACAGACTGCATCCACACCTGACCTGCTGCAGCCAGGACTAAACATCTGGAGCAACTGGTTTAAAGGCACTTGTTAAAAGCAGAGGGGATGTTACCCGATGGTAAGCATCAACCAGTCTGCTGGGTTCTCTGGCCTTGTCCTGTGCGCACAGAGATTCCTCCTTACTCTCTAAATCTTTTGATATTATTGCCTATAGATGGTGGGATCATCAAACTCTTCATTATTTTACATTGTGGAATATTTTTCTGAAATTGGTCGTAATGTTTAGACAGTTTTTCATATAGTGGTGAATCTTTGTCCATCTTTACATCTGAGAGGCTTTGCTTCTCTGAAATGCTCCTTTTATAGCAGTAATGTCACTGATCTGTTGCCATTCAACCTAATTAGTGGTCATCTGCTCCTCCAGTTGTTTTTTATCCATGGCAGTAACTTTTCCGTGTTTTTGGTTGTCATCACATTCAAAATGTGCTTATATTTTCCTTGCAGCTGCAAAATATCTTATATCTGATACACTGTTTCTGTTCCACTGGATATAGAATGTTATTTTCTGAACTTTCTTAACCATTGCATTTTGTTTCCATCTACTTTTACACAGCCTCCCAGCTTCTGTGGACAAGGAGTTGTAAAATGTGAAGCTCCACATGTGCTGCATGACTTTAGTTTACATGAGAAATACTCCAGGTCAGTTTTCACGTCTTTATTTTCCACAAACATTAGAGCTGTAACAAAAATACACGTATTTTTTCTTCCAATATGATCTCAGACATTTACATATTCATATAGATGCACGAGTGAGAGCCAGTGAGCAAAAGTGCTTTAAAAAAAAAAAATCATCTTTGAATAAGGATATTTTCATCATCAGAAAGATAAGTAAATAAAGAAATGAAAAAAAAATTAAATGCAACAAAAATAGCTGTGAAACATTAGTTATTGATT
>JBAJHY010000002.1:24227150-24237354 GCA_037177095.1 Craterocephalus marjoriae | reverse complement strand
TGAGAGAATAAACTTAATAATCAAAACACGATCAGAGAAGTTTCCACTCTCAGGAAATAAAACGTCGTGGTGCAGATTCTGTAAGGGATCATCAACCCGATGACACACCTGTACATCAAAGTCCAAGCAGACTGGCTGTGCAGCGATGGCGGACTGAGAGGTGTGTGAAGATGAAAGCGGCTGGCAGCTGCTGTGATTAGCAAGGCATGAATTTTGTAAATGCTCCAAATAAACATGGAGACTAGTCAGAGGTTGTTGCCCTGCCCTTTGAAGAGCTCTTTCCATTTCATCACAGCTATCTATTACCGTCTACCAAGGCCACGGGACTGATGTGGGGAAGTACTGAACGTTGCACAATATCAAATACAGCCAAAGCCCAGCGACAGAGTTTTAAAAAAAGCCAAGAAACAAAACAACGGGTCCCGACAGATTCCAGCGAGTCTTCTTGGGACGGTCTTCACGTGTGAGGAATGAACTAATTTTAAACCCAAGACTGTTGTTGTGTCTCAGCTCTCCGCTGGCGTTACATTTCCTGTCTGGAACCAGGCCCACCTGCGGACTCTTGAGACGTTAGAGCAGAGCTGGAGCGCAAATATTCCCTCCTGCTTCCCCCGGGTGCCCTGACTCATTCTGACATCACAGCCTGGCCGGCCACTGAGACCTGTCATCCCGCTGCTGTCGGCCAATCACCTCTCCTGAGGAAATCAGGCTAAATATAGTTTGCAGAACAGCGGTGAGCTCAGAGGATTCATCGGCTACATTAAGAAACAGCTTTAAATTTAACAATCTCACCAACGAGGGTGGGTCTCATTAACTTTACTGGGAAAAAGGGAAATAAAAAACTATTAAAAGCTTCAACCACAAAATCAATACTTAGAGGCTGCTATTGGGAACGGGGAAGAACCAGTTTAAGCCAGCAGTAACCTTCATGTGTGAATGCTTTACATTAAAAACTGGAACCAAAATAAAGTCTCTAAACATTTAATCAACTTGGCACGGTGTCAAGTTAGTTCAAAATTAAACGCAAGTCAGTGTTTAAATTCAGTAAAACTTCAGCTTAGCTTGACTTCTACTCTATCTGGACCTCAGTTAAAGCAAATTCATCATATGAGCCACATGAATCCAGTTCAGAATAACTGAGCTCGTTCAGGCTAATTCATAAAAAATGAACTGTTTTCCAGCAGACAGCCTGACAGGATAGCAGAGAGGATGCTGGGAAATGAGAGCTGTTAGTTTTACGTCTAATAATCTCTATGATCTCTAAATGTGCTTTCTTTGATCTTCCACTGAACCCACAGTTGAAAAGTCCAAACAAGTATCCAGTGTGACCATAACTTGCTGGTTTTACAGAACCTTTCCACTTCTACAAATCATAGTTTGAAAGATTTGCAGCCGCTCAGTCATCTTGGTCAGACTTTTGAAGGGATCGGGGTACGTCAGGAGCTCTACTAAACCAGCTGTG
The DNA here is from genome assembly GCA_037177095.1 of Craterocephalus marjoriae. Taxonomy (NCBI): domain Eukaryota; kingdom Metazoa; phylum Chordata; class Actinopteri; order Atheriniformes; family Atherinidae; genus Craterocephalus; species Craterocephalus marjoriae. Next base: position 24,235,892 of record JBAJHY010000002.1, on the reverse strand, counting down.
AGGCCAGGTAAGACATCTTTCCAGACCTGCTGCAAACTGGCAGGTCTTCTACCCACTTCAGTCACACAGGAACTTTCCAAGTTCTCGGTCATCCTAATACACAAAGAGCAAGAAAGAGCGTGCAGCTTAAAACGTGTAAATCCCTCACCTGTACAACAAAGTGCAATCTAAGTTTCAGCACATGCCTGCAGAAGCTGTCCTCTGTTGTGTGGAGCGGCCGTCTCCCATGTTGGCGAGCAAAGAGGCGGCCAATCAGAAAGCCTGGAGGACACGCTGCCTGCTAACCCGGGCTCTCTGGAGCATGGCACACACATGGAAGCACTTTAGAGCTTCACTACACTGCAATTGGGCCTATTACCATAATTACAGCTTTAAAGCCCCAGCAATTTGTATCAGGCATGCACCAGTGCAACAAGCAGGCCTTTGGCCCTGCAGAACAACAGCACAACCCCCTACCCCCCCACCCTTTTCATTTTTCTTACTTTCTACACACCCTGCTTTGTCTGTACATTCACTCTGACGCATTTTCTCCTTCTTCACCTTCTCTGGTTGCATGACAATCAGAGGAAGCGCTTGTCGTGTCGTGCAGCTTAAGACGCAACGGGCCGTGATGAGGTTAGAAAAAAAGGAGAGAAAGAGAGTAAAAGAGCATCAAATGTTTCCATGTGGCTCAGAGGAGGCGGCATTGCCACTCCGACTTTTTTCCAGCTCGCGGCTCATTAGGACCGCTCTGTAGTTCCAATCAGTCGTCATAAAAGGCGACTTCCAGGCCGCTGCTGACGCTTAAAGGGAGTTTTTTGGCGAATCCTTTTAAACACAATGCTGATGTGTAATTTCTCTTTGATTAGATTCCAGCACTAAAGCCTCTCCAAACAAACAAAACCAAACAAAAAAAAAAGACGTGTTTGTGTTTGTGAGACAAAGAGGAGGATGTTCTGGAGTCTGGCTCGGCCCCAAACCAAATCTGCTCCGAGCATTAAGCCTTTACGCGTCCCAACGAGATGATGGCGGCTTGTACACAAGCGGGCCTATTACTCACCGCAACTGAGGGTTTGCTTTAACGCTGGCAGCCCTCGGCGGCCCCATTAGACCTGCCCTTTTGTCCGGTGCGCATCATAAACACATCAAACCATTCAAATAAACCCTTCCACTTGGCCCTCATAACACCTTAATCAATACGACGCTGCAGCGAGTGGGCAGGAAAAGCTTTTATGCATCTCATTTTTCAGCCGCGGCTGTAAATTCCCGCTCCCCAGAGTGGCCGCTCTGTCATCAAACTTCATTACGTGAGGGATCAGGCCCAGTTAAATCAAATCATGTACAAGAGTCTTTTTTTCGCCCCATAAATGATCTGGGATAAAATGTTTTATGCACAGGTACTAATAGGAAAATTAAAATATGCTGGAAAAGCTGTTTTATTTTCATAAGTTTCAGGAAATTCAACATAAAAGGTGAAACAAATACATTTTATGTACAGATGCAAGTTTTTAGTTTCAGAGGCCTGGCATTTTCCTATTTAAAATCCATTTCTCTTAGCAATATTTTTATTTTCTGAGTTTTTTAACTATTGGCTTTCTGAAGCTGCAAATCTTGGTCAGCAAAATATAAACAAATAAAAGCTGAAATGTAGTGATTTGCTAATTATTTGTCCATACTGTATGTGTACATTTACTTTTTGAAGTTACAGGTACTACTCGGAAAATTAGAATATCCTGAAAAGTGCTACAATTCGTGAATTGCTTGAAATCAATAAAAAAAGTGTTTTTTATACAAAATGTCAGTAAAATCTTGCATCTGTACTTAGTCCATAAAATGTGTCGGTTTCACCTTTTATGTTGAACTGCCTGAATAAAACAACTTTTCCAGCATATTCTCATTTTCCCAGCAGCACCTGTAGAATAATTATAATAAAAAAATGTGTTTTTTCTTTCAGATGGAAGCGCTCACCCTGGGAGGCCTCTGGTCCTCCACACATCGTACAGCACCAGGGGGATGTTGCCGCTCGCCGTGGCCGAGCCTGCCTGGAGAAACAGAGAGAGCAAATAGAGGTGTGATGACGGATAAATCGTCTCCCTCGCTTCCTGCTCCTCACACACACACACACACACACACACACACACACACCCTGTTTAGTCTTCCTCATTCAGCTCTTTTTTAGCTCACGGACAGCTGTGTCAGCGCAGGTGTCACCCACCCAGAAACCCTCCACAACTTCTTCTTAACACCCCCCCACCACCCATCAGTCCAGCTTTTATTTACACAGCACGAATCAGCCAGACAGAGAGCTTTTGGAGAGGCAGAGGGGAGAGCGGGCGAAGGCTGCTGCAAGGCGGACACGGAGAGGGAAGGTTTGTGGAGGAAACGCTGTTTGTGTTGGAGACAGGTGGCTGAGGAACGGCTCTCTCCCCGGCTGACAAGTTTTCTTTTCCTTTACCACTCAGGAATGGAGGGACGGGGAACGGAGGAGCGGGGTTTCCAAAACACACACATAAGACACACAGTCCCCGTCTGCCTGCCGACGTATAAAAATAACTGCCCGACGTACGCCGGCTTGCTCCACGCTCCGGTTTGCAGATAGAAACGTTTGTTCTGTGCTGCAGCGGCGCAAACTGAAGGTACGAGGCAGACAGGCCGCCACCGCTGCAGGACAGGATTTACAGGCCCGGCGTCCTCCTGGATGTCGGCCCGCTCCGGTCTGCACCGGCCCACCTGCTGCACAACATCAGCTTTTCATTCGGCTCGCTGTGGGAAGGAAACCAACATGCAGATTTCCTCCACATGGATCCAAACACTCCATACCCGTCTACACTGGCTCTCTGTCTGTCTGTCTGTGAGTCTGTCTGTCTGTCTGTCTGTCTGTCTGTCTGTCTGTCTGTCTGTCTGTCTATCTGTGAGTCTGTCTGTCTGTCTGTCTGTCTGTCTATCTGTGAGTCTGTCTGTCTGTCTGTCTGTCTGTCTATCTGTCTGTCTGTCTGTCTGTCTGTCTGTCTATCTGTCTGTCTGTGAGTCTGTGTCTGTGTGTCTGTCTGTCTGTCTGTCTGTCTGTGAGTCTGTCAGTCCGTCCGTCTGTGAGTCTGTCTGTGTGTCTGTCTGTCTGTGTCTGTCTGTCTGTCTGTCTGTCTGTCTGTCTGTCTGTGTGTGTCTGTGTGTCTGTCTGTCTGTGTCTGTCTGTCTGTCTGTCTGTCTGTCTGTGTGTGTCTGTCTGTCTGTGAGTCTGTCTGTCCGTCCGTCTGTGAGTCTGTCTGTCTGTGTGTCTGTCTGTCCGTCCGTCTGTGAGTCTGTCTGTCTGTGTCTGTCTGTCTGTCTGTGTGTCTGTGTGTCTGTGTCTTGATGCTGTGGAAGTTGTGTGTAGATTATATTTTTATGGGACGCTTAAACCCCTGAATCACCTTCAGTTTCTCAGGAACATGGGTGTGTAGCTCTGTGGGGTGAACTGTGGTGGAAAGCAGGTGGGGAGAGCCCGACTCCAGAAGATGCATTCCTTCTCCAGCACGCCCTCTGCAGAGCTGAGTGACGTGTGCATGAGGGAATTTAGCCATTAGATTCAGCTGTGTTGGGGAAGGAAAGCATCTAAAACGGGGACCTTCAATCCTGGTCCCCCAGGCCGGAGTCCTGCAGGTTTGCAGACTGTCTCTGCTGCAACACACGACTCGGACTTGAACAAGCTCTGCACAAGTCTGCTAATTCCCGACTGATTTGGGTCAGCAGTGCTGCAGCAGGGACACTGACAACCTGGAGGACTGAAAAAATGCAGGATAGTCCAACTTTATGCATTTACATCTCATCCAGGAGCAAAATGTTGGGTTTATTCAGACACTATGTGGTAAATCCACAATAATGATCCAAGATAATCATGGTTTCTATTTCCTGAAAGCTGGCAGCTGGAGCTGCTGCAGGGTTAAGGTTGCTCAGGATCCTGTGGACACCCGGAGCCTTGCACTCAGGTCCTCCTCTGCATCCACTGCAACTTTTCAGCCAGCAGACAGGAACATGTACACGATTACACCACTTTTCATCACGTTTTCATCACTATCACTGCTACGTTGCTAAGAAACGACTATACTGACCGAGAAATGATGATGAAGCCACTTCCTGTCAAATTTCCCACCAATTAGATTAAACTGACAGGAGCAGCTAGAGTGAGCAAAAAGTTTTGTGTGTGTGTGTGTGTGTGTGAAAAGCTGATAAATAATGCTCCTGTAGGGCTGGAACAAAGCCAGGAGGCATCGTGGAGCTGCTGAGCTGGAGCTGTTTGCTGAGTAGAGAAACAGTAGCATAAATAACTCAATGAGGAAAAATGGAAAGTTTTTTTCTCCTGAAAGCCGAGACTTGAGAGAACGATGGCGGGATGAGGAAAGGCTTGGTCACCGCTGACCTGCCGCTTATTTCTGCTCAGCACTGTTAGGAATAAAACCTGTTTCCTTGTTCTGGTCGGCCTTTATGCTGCTGTATCCATTTATTCGTTTTAATTAATAAATTTCATGTCTTATAAATCAACAGAGAGAATAGAAAAAACATGGTGAGGAGTTTTAAGGGTTAAACTCTTCAAAACATTAAATTTCACATTATTTCATCTTTGTTTCATAGTTGACTGCAGGGTTGTGAAGCTGGTCGTTAGCTAGCAGAGCAGCTCGTCTCAGCGGTGACCCTTACAGCACAGCTGCATCCACCGGGCGTATTTTGGATTTTCCAGAAACACGAGAGGAGCTGCTGACGTCCTGCTTGCTGCTCAGCTGACCATGTGATGGAGGCTGCATGTTTATTTGCATGCAGAGCAGGTAACTAAGATCACATGACACATGTGGGCTGCAGCACATGCAGGGCAGAGTTCAGCATTAGTGATCATGCAGCCACAGAGTCAAGAGTTTTATCCACTACTAAAGTGCTTCGTTTTTCCGACTATTTAAATTCTAAATACTTGTTCAGCACTCTGGCTCCTCTAGCAACTCTTTCTTCCTCTTTTCTCTTCATGATTCACGCATCAGACTTCCAGTAAAACTCCTGCCTTATCCAGGAATTCTCTAATGACTCAGCATTAGCGGCTGTCGGCGGCATCTGAGGAGGCGTATCGGGGCAAATCACCTCCAGCTGAACGTCCCTGCAACTGGAGCTGGTTTCCAGCTGCAGGTACCTGGCTGCTCCAAACGCAGGGAGCTGCTGCATAAGAAGGGTCACACAGCCTTCTGCAGACCTCCTCTGTGCACCGTTTTACCAGCCTGTGGGGGAAGCAGCAGCAGCAGGAACAGACTCAATAAACGGATGAAGGGAACAAGCTTCACAGCCGGGGCTGCAGTGGCTGAGGCCAGGATTAATATGATATTATTATTATTATTGTTATTATTATTATGAAAATTAATAACATTAAAAACACCAACAATAAAAATAATATTATTATCATATAATTTCTATATAATAATAAAAAAAATTTTCTACTTTATACGTCTTCAATGGGATATTACCCTTTTACATTTTAGCCATGTTTCGTTGCCCTGGGAGCAGTTTAGTGTAGAGTAAGGGACTTGCTCAGGGGCCAAACATGGCCCGCGCATTTTTATTTGGCCTAATTCTGGCCCTGATTTACGGCGGTGACTAAATGCGAGTGCGGCTGCCAAAACTCGTCACATGACCACCGCGTGTGTCCAACAAGGATATGACCATGAGCAAGGCTTCCTGTATTCAGAACACTTCCAAGTCCAGGCCAACAATTTACATCTGGACCAGAGACTTGCTATGATCCAAGTCAGGCTAAATAAAAGTAATAAAAATTTAATTAAAGAAATATTTGAAATTTTTTTGCATTTATTTGAAAACAGACTTTTTAACAAAAAAAAAATTATATTAAAATACCATCCGTCTTCTCCCGCTTATCCGGGGTCGGGTAGCGGGGGCAGCAGCCTGAGCAGGGAAGCCCAGACTTCTCTCTCCTCGGCCACATCAGCCAACTCAGCCGGGGGGATCCCGAGGCGCTCCCAGGCCAGCCGAGAGATATAATCCCTCCACCTTGTCCTGGGCCTACCCTGGCTCAGGCTCTTTCCCCCCCAGAGAGGTGACGTTCTACGTCCCAAGAGCTGCCTCTGCAGCCGCGGATCGGACAGCCAGGGTCCACGCCTTCAGCTGCCGCCCGACTCACACTGCACCCGATCCCTACGGCCCCTACCATAGGTGATGGGTCCACGGGAAGGGGGGCCCATGTTGTTTTTTCGGGCTGAGCCTGACCGGGCCCCATGAGCTAAAGCCCGGCCACCAGGCGCTCGCTCCCGTCCCCCACCCCCAGGCCTGGCTCCAGGAGGGGGCCCAGGTGACCCGCGTCCGGGCGAAGGAAACATGGGACCTGTTTTTGTCATCATTAGAGGACTTCGGACCGCTCTTGGTCTGGTTCCTTGCAGCAGCAAGGAACACGCCAACCCCTCCACCACGGTAAGGTGGCGGCCCAAGGAGGAATATTAAAATTGTTTAATAAAAAATCCTGAAATTACTTTTTTCGATTCGGTTTTCCCAGCCTTAATGTCTGCTATCTGAGCCTACTTCACAGCCGGTCCAGAGTGGAGATTATACTACTACTACAAACTACTACTACTACCAATAATGATAATGATAATAATGATAACAATAATAATAATGATAAATATAATAATAATAATAATAATAATAATAATAATAATAATAATAATAATGATGTTTGTCTCCTCCTTTCTGCATGAAATCAAACTTCTCCTGACCTCACCTGCAGTCCCGGAGGTGAATGAAGAAGTTGGCCTTATAAAGTTATAAGCAGAGCTCAGCAGGCTGAGCCTTCCGCTGGTGGTTAGATCACAGCAGCTGCCTTCCACACGATGTTTACTGGAAGCTTTTGTACCGCGCTGCTCCACCTGCAGCCAACAGCTTCTCGCAAGAGATCAAAACTGTCAGGGTGTTAATTCCTGTATCTCATTAGTTTGGACAGGGGTGGAAACAGAACACTGTGTCTTCTCCAAGGACTGTGTGTGTGTGTGTGTGTGTGTGTGTGTGTGTGTGTGTGTGTGTGTGTGTGTGTGTGGTGGCCGATCGGGGTAACTCTGAACTCACTCCCCTTTGCACAGACGCTGTGAAGGAAGCCAGACGTACAGTCAGAGCAAGCCAGGAGAGCAGAAAAAAAACGATAAAGAGGAGGAGGAAGAGGAGGAATAGTATTAAACAGAGGTGGAGGAGGAAGAGGAGGAGGTGGAGGAGGTGGGCGGACAGAGCCGGACAGCAAACAGGAGGGACACTGGCCTTTTTCTTCATCTGGCCCTACGATGGAAACTCCAGAGAAGCAGCAGCGAGTCCTCCCTCTAACACTAACCATGCGCACAAACATGTCTTCCCAACACACTCCTATCCCACATCAGGTGATGGATGAGTGTGCAGCTCGTTCTCTCTCTCTCTCTCTCTCTCTCCTGCATGCTGACACTTGAAATTTGCTCGGGCTGCGGGCCCGTTCAGCTCTCTGCCTGCAAGGCATCAGCTGACAGCAGTGTTTAGAAGCGGCTGCCAGAGGAGGCGGCCGGCGCGCTGCTTTTACTGGCCTACCTTCGCCAGCATGATCCTGGTCTTCGCCACGTCCAGAGGAGTGGTAAGCAGCGCCGCCACCGCGCCTACGAGACACAAACACCATCAGTCCAACTCATGGCTCTGCAGCCTAAACCCAAGAGTAAGAATAATAAAAAAGCTTTTTTGTGACATAACCCCTCCTCCCTTCCCTAAAGCTGCACACACAGGTGCCGACATGCACACACACACACACACACCTGCTTATATGCACATGCATAAAAATGACACATCTGGATCCTCCTATGAGGCTTTTTATGCTCCAGCCTTCCTAAAAGCTGGACGCTGGATGGGCAGCCGGGTCCAGGAGCGTCCCCCAGTGAGTGTGCATGCAGAGATGTGTGTGCGTGTGTGTGTGTGTGCCATTCTGCCATAAACATAGCAACTGTTCTCAGAAAACACGTCTATTTGTGTCACAGAGGAGCAGTGTGATTGCCAGAGCGCTAAGGATGCAGGAAAACATCAACTTCTGCCTTGCAGAGCGGATCCTCGCAGCTTTAATCTGAAAACTAGAAACGACGAAGCTCATAAAACGCGATAAGTTGTGTAACGTTAGCGGGAGAAAGAGGCCTTATCTCACCAGAGGAGCCGAATCTGGCAGCAGGACCAGAGCTGATGTAATCTGAGTTTTCACAGGGAGGTGGATGAGGGGTCAGCTCGGCCGTAAGTCAGCGCGGGGTACGAGCGGAGAGACGTGGGGTGATTAAACGCGCCTGTGTGAGCATTTCCAGTGTCAGGCAGATTATGGATGAGCCGGAGCGAGAGTGTGAAGTCAACCCGACGGGAAGTGAGTGAAACTCGAGGATCTCTCTTGGACAGCGGCTCGGTCACGGAGGAATGTGAACATGAGTCCTGTCCTGGACCCGCTTGTCCCAGAGTATCTGCCCCCATCCTGCCCCCACCAGCCCCGCCATTTGCCCCAGACTGCCTATTCTGGATAATTATAGCTGCCCCCCCCCCATTCCGTCTGCAGCCAACACACATCACATGATCACTCGGTCCCACTTTCCCAGCTTCTACCTGCTTTTTAAAGTCATCCTGCTTACCCCCCCCCCCACTTCTCCCCATTTTGTTCTCACTTTCTGCTCCAGCCCCCCCCTTTTTTTTAACACCTGTCTTGTCCAGCATTGTTGCAAGCAGAATGATTGTCTGGCTGCTATTTGGTGCTGGGCAAAT
>JBAJHY010000002.1:23807799-23821271 GCA_037177095.1 Craterocephalus marjoriae | reverse complement strand
TGTGCTGGAATGAACCAAGAGAGGAAGCCCTCAGTGATATAAGCCCATTCATAGGCCTTTTCAAGCAATAAATGATGGGCCGTCTTTGTAGATAGGTGGGATTTGTGGGTAGAGGTGGAATGGGGGGTACAAAAGTGATTCACATCTGATACACCCTTGAGCTGGCAGTAACAAAGGCCGAACAGAATGTGAGCTTCCATACCTCAAGCCAGCATTGTGTCACGAAGGTGTGAGCTATGATGGGACTGTGGGATTTGAAAGTATAAACAATCAGAAGCAAACAATTCATATTACAACCTGCCAGGTCTAAATATTTCAATATCACAGAGTCATTGCACATTGTGTACTTCTTATAACTCACTGAGGAGATGCTATGAGGGAATTATCATACGCAGTACTGTACTATTACCAACTTTGTTAAGTTAACATCATGCTTCCCTTAAGTTTGCAATGCTGTTCTGATTTGTGAAAGGACACACCAGTGTGGGATAAAGCCAGCTTGTCTGCTTCATTTGTGAGTTGGAAAATGATAAGACTGATCTACAAAAAAAGTCTATAGATAATTTAGAGTCGGGCTAGCTAGCTTCTTTGCTTGACAACCCATGTCTAGACTTAATATTCCCATCTTACTTAGTGTGTGTTTAATACTGGGTGCTGCTTCTGTTGTCTTTTTTTGGAGCCAATGCAGCCAGTTTTGCTCCCATTTGATTTTATTAATTTAATGTACTGTAGACTAACGTCACTGATTCAAACATACTAGTTAATTATTTTCATCCTTAGTTGTATGCCAACTGACCGGCAGCGCTGTGGAGCATCCTCATCGGCTGGAATAGTGTGGTTTAGAAATCTAATTATAGAACTGTGTGCAATACTGGCACGTTTTTTATTATTTTGGAAAATGGCACTAAAATAAAATTGGATCAGCATATTATTGTGTCAACTTTAACAGCCTGAGCACTTTCCTGTCATGCACTGAGCATTTATAATGCCAAAATACAGACAATAAGCAAGGATAGAAGTAAAGATTATTTGAATAGTTGCTTCTTGAATTCAAGAAAGACTCCCAAATGAAAGATGTCCTTTAAAATATAAACAAGGAGACTACTCATGTCAGCTTCTGCCATCATATTATGCTGTGACAATAATAAAAGAAAAAAAAAGATAGGAAAATTAAATTTAGATAAAGTCTTATGTCATTGCAACATCCTTTGTTCTGTCAAGTTGCACAAATTAAGACTAAAGTTTGTGTTTCACTTATAGTAAAGACTCAAAAGACTTTGTAAACTGGAATAAGAGTCGAATTGTAGATGTGCAGTAGTCCTGAAATGTTTCATACAGACTTTAACAGATGGGATGATATGAGACGAGACAAGATGAAATGGGTTTATTGGTTCTAGAGACAAGGATTTAAGAACATAAACATGATGAATCAAAAATGTTTGGGCTGAAGCCCAATATAGAGTTGTATGAGGAATACGTACAACCCACACCTGCAATGATTTTATCTTGCTCATGGGTCTCCCTTGATGTACGGCTCCAGTACGGCTCCAGTAGTAGTTACTACTGAATCTTTTCATTAGTAATTACAGTAGCTGCAACTGCAGCTGTTGCACTTTGCATTCAACAATTTAAGCTGATCCATGACCATCGATGTTGCTTCAAATATGGATGTTGCAGTAAAGACACTAGTTAGAGACAAAACTTTCAGCAATTTTCAGGCTAGAATGAAATAAAAATCACTTGCCTGCAAATACAAGAATATAATTTCTCTTTTGATTTCATCTTTAAATATTTTTTTCTTCTTTTTTCTAAAACAATTTTGATTTTAAATAACCTTTTCTTCAAAAATGCACCAGGTACCAGGTCTTTCTTCAAGAGTTTCAATTCCCTGAACAGTCAACTAACTGGATTGTGTTTAAGTCCTGGGAAATAAGGACAAACCTTTAAGTATAAAAACTTTACTCTAAGTCTGAGTGCATTCTTTCTACTTGTGGAAATGAAAACTGATGTACAAGATGATACAAAAGAGGGAAGGTAACTTTGGATTTTAGTCAACAAATGCGTAGTCTGAGCAATCACTTAAACACTGAGAAGTTACTGACGAGCGTCGCTGAGTGAAAGGTGCATGTACAGACTGATGTTTTTTGTACAATGCATTTATTGAAAAACTAATTTTGGATTCTTAGCGCTGATGGGGAAAAGAAAATAAAAAGAAAAGAGAAATTTTTTTAGAAATAAACACTTGGTATAATTACAGTGTAAATGGGGAAAAAAGAAAGAAAAACGGTGACTCATCTTTGAGGACAACTTTGATAATCTGTTAATAAACAGATGCATCACTGACTAGATGTTCAGACGCATTTTCAACCCGCACAAAAGATCTGTACAGTTAGCATATTCATGGTGAGAGCCCAAAATTGGTTTTACTAGTTGAGTATCCAGGCAACTGTAAAAAAAAAAAAAAGAAAAACGAAAAAAAAGCTTTCCAATTGCATCTTGGTTCAAAGACTTAAAATGTCTTTTCCTTGAAACATCTTTCAAAGGATCAGATATGTCAGAGGTGGTAAACAGAATGAGGTTATTCCACCTCCTGTTTCATTACATCAATGGTGGTCACAGCTGATGAGAACTTAACACTGATTATCAAGGAAAACATGATGACTGAGCACACGCTTGCAATCTGTGGTGATTATTTCACAACTGCCCCCCCCCCGAAACACACACACACACACTCCCACACACACGCGCAACACAAAGAGCATCTGCAGTAGAATTTCCTAAAGTGATTCTCACGGATTAGCCGATGTCGTCTCTGAGAAGCGTCTTAAAATGACTCGTTGCACTCTTCAGCGAGGATTAGCATGAATTTACTTCAGTTAGCAATTAGCAGGGCATAAACTACCACAATGACTCATCATCTACGGATTAACATTAGTTTAGCCTTTAACTTAATTAGCTGTGAGGAAAGCATCAGCTACATTAGTGACACAAACTGCAGATTACATCAATCTGCAAAGTTGGAAAGACATCCACTAATGCAACGCTAATAAAGTTCTATTAATTAACTTGACATAATCATTTCATGCTGTCACAGACATGAAGCCCAATATTCTGGCAAAGTATGAAGTTTCATTACACCTGACGTCCAAATGGAGTTTTATTAGTTACAGGTCCTTGTTTTTTTCCGTTTTCCACTGAAACAGCAGAACGTGCTTTGAAAATAACAGTAAATGACTCAGAGAAACAGAAATACTAGACAGTGCAAACCATTAAGACTTTGAGTCACTTGCACCTTCTTTAAAAAAAAGGAGAAACATCTGCTTTTTTGTGGTCAGGATAAGATGGACTGTCAGAGAGAAAAAGGCAAAAGCATACAACTCAGGTTATTTCAGTTTGTCTGTGTGTGAATAACGTCACTCAAAAAAGTTCCTCCTTTTTCTCACGCAAAAGCAAAAAAACCAGCCCGTTTCACACAGATCAGCAGGAAGCAGTGAGAGAGCCTTGGTTATTTGTGTAAGTAGGGGCTCTGTGTCAAAACTAAGTTTGTGCAGTTTTTCACTGCTCGGTGTGTCTTCACCCGCTTTCAACATAACCTTAGCCAACATGCAGCCGCACATGGCTGCAATCCAACACTTTTAATTTTTACACAATGTTTGTCAAACACTTCTCTTTGCCTTGGGAAGGTGTAAAGACTCTGGGATGACACATCACATAGGTGTAAAGGCTCTGTGCAGAGTAAGTGACTAGTCAGACAAATTACGATATGTCTCTTTTCTTCCAGCTGCCTTTGTGATTTCAGAGATGCGCTAACAACTTAAGTGCTTTTTGAGCCTTAAGCTCAGAATATTCAAGCTTAAAGTGTTGCAGAGTTTTGTTACACTGTACTGATGTACTGGTTTTGTTTTTGCTCCTCTTCCTCAGCATTGCTCTGTAACTGTCAGAACTTTCATGAAGGTTTAGCAAAGGTGTGATTTGTTATTTCATCTCTTAATATACATGTTTTTAAGGGTTTTACTCTAATGTTGCACTCCTGTAATACCCATCCTCCTCCTTCTTTTCCTCGTGTCTGGTTGAACCTGTGGTACTTGTAAAGGTTTTTGCTTTAAGCTGCAGCATCTATTCTTCAATCAGCAACGCATACCGAAACACTTGTAGCTGCTATGTTGTGTTTCTTATGTAGTTATTTGTGTACACATGAGAAAGATGAAGATGGATACAGTATTTATGATATTTCCGAGTCAAAAAAGTGGATGTGAAGAACAGTGGGGTGCAGATGGGAAAGTTATTGAAGTATGTCTGTTAGTTTTTATGATAGATCACATATGCTGTAACAGAAAAACAAAGCATATCAACTTGCAGATCTGAGGGGTTATATATGCAATCATTAACTTATACTTTACTATGCCTTCTCTGTTTTGTTTTGCCTTATAATGAAGGGGAAAAAATGCATGATATTGATGCTGTTTAGTGCCATTTATTTAATATCAAACTATGTGGGTGAACGCCATTGCGGTTCAAGCAAACGTCTGTATGTTTACTCTCTGTTCCTGTTTCGTCGTGTAAAAAATGTGTTTGCCCTCTAATGCAGATGTGTGTTTGTGTTCCTGCTCTGTGCCTCATGTCATGTCCAGCTGAAACCAAGGGCTTCTGTAGCACATTTTGTCCGATATACTGTGTCCTCGAACAGCAGCAGTTATATGGAGTACTGACACTGGTAGGGAGAATAAAAGAAGTTCCAGCAACTTGATCATGTTTACTGTTTTAATTGCCACATCTGCGTGTGACGCTGAAGCACAAAGCAGTTGAAGTGTGCACACTTTAACAAGTGAAGAAGATAACATATCTGGTCAGTGGACACTGTTTTCTGTTCTGCATTCCCTTTTTGCATCCTTCTTATCGCTGCTAGCTTGTTCCAGCATTTCCAGTTCTCGAAGTTTCTGTTATTGGAGTAAAGACACAGCAGGTGAAGTATATTTCAGCTGTAATTCAGCAAACATGAAGTAAAACAGTTTAATATCATTTACCTGGGATATCTGAGTGTTGATGATGTTGATGTATTTCCTCTCCTGACCCAGTGCTGCCATATCTGCCAGAAACTGTCTTCTTTCCTCAATTTCATTCTGAACTACATTTAAATAAAGACAATTTTAGCCACACTGGATATATTTAGAGCTGCATGGAGGAAAACTTCAGTTGAATTAGTTTAGAAGCTCTGACAGATTATAAAGGTGATGTTAGTGCTTTTTTTTTGCAGTGTCTACATAGACATTTAAAAAATTGTAACTTTTATTTGTCCTCTGTGAAGTTTTTGTGAGCTTAACATTACCTTCCTGAACAGGGTCAATTTCCTTTGATACTTCTGAATCAAGACTTGCTGGAGTATTTTGAGGCAATGCAAAGGTGGGCTCTTCTTTTCCTTTTGCCATGATGTCCTGTAACCTCTTCTTCTCATTCTGCAAGTCTCCTTGGTCCAGTAATGTGAACATTTTTCAGTGAATAATCTGTGATTGCAGAATAATGTATGCTGATAGTTTCAGGAACATACTTGTTGGACCGGGGAGGAACTTTTCCCTCTCGTAGCTGTTACCAGACCGACAAGATTCAGCGCTGCGTTTCTGCTGCATGAAGGGAGGAGGCTTCAGGACAGACTGACTCAAGTGAGAAGACTTAGATGTCTGCGGCAAAGCTGAGGGGGTAAAGTTGCACAAAATGCAATGTTAAATGTTTTGGAAAATGTTGGAAAAAAAAAATACTGTCAGTAATTTCAACAGTAAATTAAATGCTGGGGATTGGAATGAAGATATGAGATGAACATCTATCATATAAAAATACAGCAACAATGTAGTGTCCACACATTAAAGCAGTAATCATGAAAACCATACAATCTTTGTCCAACTTACCCTTCTGGCTTCTGTTTATATGTTTTCTTTGGAGGTTTGTGAGCCTTGATTCCTCTTTCATTACTAAGAAAAAGAAAAGGATTGATACGGAAAATACTGCCAAAGACCATATATCGCATACTTAAAACAAACTTTCCCATGTACATTTTGGGACCAAAAGTTTGGGACCACTTTTAAAATATGGAATATTTATTGTACAAGGATTTAGAAACTTTGATAACAATTCATAGATCTGAAAAAAACATTAACCTAACAATACAAATACATTTATGACAGGTTGACATTGCTGATAGGTGAGCATACTATCTGTGTTGTGAGACAGTGTAACAGTGTTTTCAGTGTGAAATCTCTAAATCAGCCTGAGGAGAAGAAACGTTTCCGTTTGTATCGGGCTAAAGAGGCATAAAGAGGCATAAAGAGCAGTATTTCTTAGTAAACGATGGAGGAACCTGGACCAAATCAACTCAAGCATGACCAGAACATAACAAGATGCTCCATCCTCTGTGCTGTGCTTTCATACGGCAGCTTGGAAAAGCTCACTATATCAGCTGATCATCATGGACCTTCTGTCCTCCACAGTCTCCTCAAATGTACAAGTTCAACTTGTGCATAATGTCTTTAACTCACAGCCATTGTTCGAGTTGCATACGATCACTCCCTGGTTGTCCCCTCTGGAACATAATTACATAAATTTACAGAAGAAGCTAAAATGAATGAAAAGCTCTCCAACCTGACATAAATGGGAGTTGTTGGGTAGTCCTGCTGTCCCTGGAATGCTCCGCCCTGGCTTCCCATGGATGTTGTTAATAGCAGGTGACTTGGCAACTTTGGATCTACTTGGTCCGGGTCCTCCTCCTCCTCCACTGTTAATGCCACTGGAGGCCGAAGAACTCTTACGCTTCTTGCCCTGCAGCCGTCCGTCTGTGGAGTGGTGACTAAAGCTGGTGTGGTGGTCGGTTGATGAGGATGACTGATGGTGAACAAAAGGCCCCAGGGAAAGAGTTGAGTCACTGCTGTTCATCATCACACTCATACGCTTGATGGACT
Organism: Craterocephalus marjoriae; assembly: GCA_037177095.1. Classification (NCBI taxonomy): domain Eukaryota; kingdom Metazoa; phylum Chordata; class Actinopteri; order Atheriniformes; family Atherinidae; genus Craterocephalus; species Craterocephalus marjoriae. The sequence continues at coordinate 23,814,324 of JBAJHY010000002.1, read as the reverse complement.
CTGCAGGACTGCCAGAGGGAGGGCCTCGCGCTGGTGGCCCCGAGGAGCCGCCAGCTGAGCCTCCAGAAGGCTCGGCCTTGAGACTGAGCGAGTTGGTCCGCACGTTGGGGCCGCAGTTAAGCCCCAGACTGAGGACTCCACTGTGGGAGAAGGATAAGGAGGATGAGGATGACAGGCCTAATGAGGCGTGGTGATAGGTGCTCCCTGAGCTGCCGACATTTGCACAGTTCTTCTTGAACGAGGAGGAAGAGAAATTGGAGTTAGAGGAGGAGGAATCAGAGGAGCCGTGGGAGGACGAGAGGAGAGAGCTGTTCTTCCTCTTCTTCCCCGAGCTGAAGCTAGTGCTGCTACTGTTACTGTTTGTTCCGATACTTCCTCCGCTAGTGGAGTTGGGGATGACAGGAGTGGAGGAGCCAGACGAGATCTCCTTAGGCCTGAACGAAGATGACGACGACGATGATGATGACTTGGTAGTGCTGCTGCTGGAGGAACGAGACTTAAGCGCCCGGCCTGAGGCTAGGGAAGGAGCTGAGGAAGAGGATGAGGACAAGTGGGCTGAAGGCATCTGCGGCGACGAAGACACTTGTCGGGCCTGCGTGGTGCCATAGGCCGGGTGCTCAGCCCCGCCCTGTGGGGAGCTGCGAGCATTTAGCGTGGTCCCATAGGAGAGCACTGACTTGCCCTCATAAGACTGGCTATAAGGAGTTTGGGGTAAGGTGGCAGGAGGGCCAAGGAAGCCTGAAGAGGGAGTGCTACCGTGGGAATTTGTGCTTGTCCTATGGCTAGGTGCAAAAGAGGAGGAATTCTCCAAGGCTAAGGGGATTTTTCTGCAACAAGAAAATTGTAATTATCCGTCAGTTTTAAAGCTAAGTCACTGTAACAAACGGTATTATTCCTTACATCATGTAGGATTTATTAAAAATGGTCTTGAATATTAAAGGGAAAGACTTACTTCCACATCTGAGAGTTGACATGCTTTTCCATCATCGTGGTTAGGGCAAATCGCACTTTTTCCCACCGCCTGTCAAAGGAGTAACAGCCTCTCCCAAACAGTCGACTTCCAAAGTTACAGTACTGGGAAGACAAAGGGAAACGGAAAAGAAAGAAGAAAATCCCTCATATCCAAATTTTTAGACGAGAAGTTGCACATGACTGCCGGGAGGTGGATGGCACTTACAGCTGCCGGTCGCGGGTGATAACCTGAATAGTGACAGTCCAGTTTGTCTGCGTTGTCCTCTCGGTCTTCGTTCTCTCCTTCATCGCTGGAGGGTCGGGAGAGACCGTCGGGGGCAGTGTGTAGATGGTGCTGTGACTCTTGGACTACTGCAGGGTCTCCGGAAGAAGCACCTCCTTGACTGGTATTTAGTCTGCTTGGACAAAGTGGGGTGAAAATGTTACACATGCAGTGTTTCACAGAGCAACACAAGCTGAAAGCACTGCAGATTTAAATGCTAGAATGACGGCGGCGCAGCACTCACCGTGGAAGACCAGGACTGTGGAATTTGGGTTTTCCAAGTGGCAAAGGCTTAGTGGCATCTGGGGCAGGGCCGTTGCCATGAGATACCTGGTGGGCTTCATGGCCAGGGACGAGGTGGGAAGAGGGGTGTGGGTCCCTGAGAGGGGCGTTTTGTTGGGAATGGGGTTGGTGGAGTTCTCGCTCCCTCTCCCGCTCCCTCGTTCTGTTCTTGTGCTCTGCCAGCAATGTGTCAAAGCGCTTCCTTCGCCCTGGCACCGCCCTCCGCTGGCTTAAGGAATGTGTCTGTTAGGATATGAAAACACAAAAAAGATTAAATAAAAATATAAACAAATTTCTGGTAATTGATTCTTCTTGGTTTTCAGTCTCAAGAGACAAGAGAGCGTATTAGATCATATCATGCATATAGGTTATAAAACATCATGCTTTATTTTCATCCGCAAACATTTCTATATTAGCAAAGTTCAGTACTTTAAAACAATTTGTGACAGAAAGCTTTGTAAAGCATCACCACCTTATGCTAATGGGTGATTGATTTATCAGCCAGCAGATACATTAGGCCGATATTTGCAGTTTTTCATGAATCAGCATCAGCCGATAGGAGAGTCTATATCATAAATACCATTGCAGTCTGAATTTACAAATAAAGCACTCTTCTTATTCTTATTCCAGTGGCTATGTTCCATGTTTGTTTCATAGACGCATAATGCAGCAATTCTTAGTTGTCCAGAATAACACAATAAGACAAGTCATTTTAAAATCAAACATTTTTTTGTAACATTGATGTGGATCTCTTCCAGAGACCACCATTGACATTCTCTGATATAAATTAAAGCGTATTTAACCTACTTTAATACCTTTTAAGACATATGCCAAACGTGATAATTCATGATCACAATTTCATTTTTCTGAATAAAAAAAGATTACATTGCGTCTGATATTTGTTAAATAATGCAGATAAAACTAAAAACGCATCCAATGGTTTATCGCTCATTCCCTAATTTACAGTCCTTATGTTGACATTCTTAAAATTCTTGTTAAAAGTTCCTTATTTTAATTCTATAATGTTTTGTTTTTTAGTCTTGAATCACACTCTGGATTTATATTTTGATTTTATTTCTATTTTTATTCCACTTTACTTTTATTGTATTTTACTGCCTGTCACTGCCACTTATGCCACTGGAATAGCTGAAACCATCCAGTTTCAGCTAGTCCAGTGGCATTCCCATAATCGTTTTTTTTTTTTTGTCATACAGAGAAAAGGAAGGCCCCGACTACTTCTATACAGTTGCAACCAAAAGAGCCCAAAACTGCTGCACCAAGTAAGTTTGATAAGTTGGAAAATGTTGAAGCATTTTGAGGGTTTCGTATTGTGTGTGGCTATCGCAGTCACCATTCAATTCAATCAGGGATGCAAACAATTACTCAATTATCAACTAATCATCTATAAGAAATTACTAATCAATAAAAAAATTGATTAGCCCACATGTAGGCGTCCTTGACACACATGCGGGAAAACAATAGAAGCTGTCCTCTGACCACAACCATAATAATATAAAAATTATGATCTTTGTTTGCATTGATCCATTTGTGAATGTGTTGTTCTGCTGTTAAAAATAAACCTTTCATGAAGGAATATTATTTGCATTTTCTCTTTCAAAAGAAAGAAAGCTTTACGTGGAAAGGGAATATGTTGATTCAGGGGGAAATTTAGCTTCTCAGAAAAATTGCCTCTTAATAATTAATCGATGATCGATAAGATGAAACAACTATTTATTAAAGGATTGCTTGATAATTTGCATGCCTAAATTCAATTAAATTAAACTTTATTTGCATAGCGCCAATTCATAATGTCATCTCAAGGCGCTTCACAGACAATCAGTTTAAGCCAATCTAATTGTCATACGTTAATATATTCAAGCCCATTTATCAGGTACATCCTGCTAGCATAAGCTTGGATGAATTGTACCCTCAGTTTCCTGCTCTTAGCTAACAGAAGGGGCACCCTGTATGGTCCTCTGCTGCTGTAGCCCATCTGCTTCAAGGTTCAGAGATGCTATTCTACCTTGGTTGGACTTCCTCTTTCCTTTCCTCTCCAACCAGTCTGCCCATTATCCCTGCCATTGTCTGCCATTGTCTGAAGAAGAGGATATTTTCTCTTCTTCAGACCACCTTCTGGAAACCCTATAGATAAATACTCAGACCAGAAACCATGCTACATTCAAAGTCATATAAATCCCCTTTCTCCTTTGCTTTTACAGTCTTTGCTTTGTCATTTTATTTCTACTCATTTTCAGTACAGAAATATTGCACACGTGCTCCAAATGAACGTTGTAAACGACACAAAAAATAGTTTCGATGTGCTTTATTTGCTTGCAAACAGGTTTGAACCACTGATAGAGACGAGCCACCCTGGGAGTGAGAATGCTTTAAGCTTCTCTGAGGAACGAGAAATCCCAGATCCTGTGAACAAGCTCTTTTGATAATCAACAGCATACTTTCTGCAAGACTGAAAGGTATGAAAAGAAACAACTGCACACAGTACAAGAAGTTGTCTGCTGCCTGCATTTAGAAACTTTCCAGAACCATGTACTTAACAGTTGTCTTTCAGCTGATACTAGACACACATCAGCCACGTTAAAACCCACAAAATGCACAGAAACTGTCCTCTTAAAAGTGCAACGTTCTGATGGGAAGACCTGCATCCTGGCATTCCCATCACTTACTACCTACATGTTTTCACAGACAAGTCACACCCCACACTTGGCAACAGCTCTAATAATATTTAACACTTTTATTAAAAAGGAATGTCAGTAAACCCTTCAGTCAAACTTCTTCCAAACAGCAGTAGCACTTGGCATTAGGAGAAACTCAGATAACACATCTCTAACCTAGCCCTCAAATACTCACCTGTTCGGATATGACGGCACCTACAGTCAATCCATAAAGACTACACAACAACAAAGAGGCCGGAAGCATGTATGTTCAAATTTTTTATTTTCGGTGGGACAGAAAGACCGTTTTATCAACATGGTGTGGATCTTCATCAGTTTTAAAAGTTATAACAAAATGATTTCCATCAGAAGAGAAGTACTCATTAAAGCAAAATCTTCCAACACATCCAACAGAAACACAGCTTAGATAACCAGACTTTTAATAGTCTTTTATTTTTTTAGAACACAAAATAGCTTTCCTTTTTTCTGGATCTTTTTACTATAATAAAAAAAAACTGCATCTATTAAGCAGGTTAAATCACTTGTATGCATTTGCTTTGTGTTTGGGTAAAAAGTTGATCTTCCTTACAACTATACGTGTGTTTGTCCTTCTGTTTTCTTGATGTGTGAGATCTACGTGTGTGTTTGTGTGTGTGTGTGTGTGTGTGTGCTTGTCTTTGTTTAATATGGCATGGGTTTATGCTCTTTTATGTACACAGAACTTGAAATATGATGTCTGGAAGTGAGAAATGTTGGTTTTACAGAGGAAGCCGCTGACCACTCCCCTTGTTAAACTCTTACAGCTGAAAGGCGCTGTGCAGGCATTTTGGGAAGAAAGCATAAACTGAAGTAGAGAGCTCTACATTTAGCCTTAACAAGGTTAACATCCTGAGCACTTGTATGTGGGAAGCCACTGTGGTTGAAATCCATCAGTTGTAGAGGCCAAGATATTTTTGGTTGTTGTTGTTTTGTTTTTTATTCCAAATTGTCCCATTCCACTTGTTTTGTGTCAATTCTAATATTTTTTTCCCTCATAAATGTCGTTAATACACATTGTGTTTTCCTTAGCTTCGTGTGGGCGTGTTTCTTGTGTTGTGGAAGTGTCTTAATTCCCAAAGTACTACTGCCAATCTCCTTCCCAAACCCAGAGATTCATTTTGATATTTTAGGTGATAAAGAGTATGGATAGTCCTGGTGAGAGTGATTCACAGCTAGAATAGTGAACTTAGAAGATTTAGCAATTAGGAGCAGTGATCAGATTTCATTGCTAGAAACAAGCTGTGAAGTGCTCAACCGGATTACAAAAGTGGCGAGCCAGCCAGGAGATTGGCTTACTGTAGTCACCTGACCTTCCATTCTACAAGACACCCCTCTGACATTAATCTTACATGCTAAGCATGGAACTCTGCAATCGCTTTAAAGTTGATGGTCAGTGCTCATTGTATGTAACAGGTATTGAGGATGCTTGTGCAGATGAAGATGTGCTAAGTCTTTTTGAAGTCAGTGGGAAGATTGCTCAGATAGTGAGAATACCCAACGAGCCAAACCAACCAGAGGGGAGAGCCTTGGTAGAATTTGCGTCTGATATGTCCATATCTAAGATAGATCCAAAAGTCTTGGGTGACATACCGAGCCCCATTAACTCTTCCGCAACATGGTTTGTTCGAACAATACGACAGGTCGCTCAAGAAGAGGTAGGGAAAGAGATAGCTCGCAGATATCTTGAAGAACTGAAAGCTCTTGGAAGCAGTGGTAAAGCTGGCTTCCTAAGCATCCTTCAGAATGAGAGTGGAGAAACCTGTGAAGGGTTATCTCCTACACAAACACCCACACAGACACCAGATACACATCAAATTACAGCTGAGGACAACATCCCTTCTATAAACCACAGCACCATGTATGATGATAGTGAAACAGCCAACCCAGTGAGGGCCCAGGACGCACCGATGAAAGCTATGTCAGCAGGTCATATCAGTGTAGATGGGGAAGTCTTTAACCCACCTTCAATTCAGAAGGTGATTGTCGAACATGTCATTCGAAATGAGTCAGCAAGCTCACCAGTCACACAGGTTCGAATTCGTACCTTCTCTGGTCGTACACCACGGCCCAATGGTGAAGTCGACTACGATACTTGGCGTATTCAGGTTGAGCTTCTCCTCAGTGACTTTTCCTTGAGTGAGGCACAAAAAGTCCGGAAAATTCTTGAGAGTTTGCTCAGTCCAGCAGCTGACATTGTCAAGTTACTTGGGGTCAGTTCACCACCTGCTGCTTATGTCACTCAGCTCGACTCTGCTTTTGTGCTAGTCTAGGACGAATACCACCCACCCCCCCCCCCCC
>JBAJHY010000002.1:22581591-22591740 GCA_037177095.1 Craterocephalus marjoriae | reverse complement strand
TATAGATCATATTTTCAAAACCTGCAGAGGGTGACACAGTTTCTTGAAACATTTGCAGTTGCGGATGAACAACACAATGTAAGACATCTTATTTAATGGTAAGCAAGCCCAATGCACAACAGCCGAGATAACGAGGCTAAGTGGTGTTCATGTTGGACGGTCAGCATGTCTTTTATCTGGGGCCCCATTTCCAGACCTAAAACTGTTCTGAGCCCAGCGGTTAGCTGCAGCACAAAAAGAGCAAAGATGAATACACTTAGATTATAAAACGAGGTAATTTGGTGGTTTGCCCCTTTATCATACTTGATGAGAATGACCTGCGTTAGTCAGTGTGGTGGAGTGAAGCTGTTGCTATGGAGATACTTTTTTTTTACACCCATCCAGGAAATCACAGAGAAAATCTTCAGTGTTCCACATCAAATCAGGAAGATTTTTTAAAATCAACTTACCAGGAAAGTGTTCTAGACTCATCTCATGAATACATGTATCCAAATATTTGCATTTATTTAGCATGTGCACCTTGGTGCACTTCCCCCATCCACCTGCTTGTTCATGTTCATGCAACAACATTTCTCACGCTTGCTTTTCCACAGAATAACTGGCAAGAGAGCAAAGAAAAGGAATTTTAACCAAGTAAATAAAATGTAATTAGATTCTATAGCGATGTTGTAAAATACAAGATTTCAGCTGAATTTATTATTTTTGTTTTTATTCGTTCTTTATTTTTCGCGAGTAAAAACCAACTGTTTCATATGACAGAGAAACTATTAAGCATAACTTTAACCTTAATATGCGTCAGAATGTCTTCAAACCTTGAAATGATGTTGAGATCAAACTTGTAACGAAACAAATTGTTGTATGTTGTCAACAAACCACAGAGGGGTAAGTAAGCTGCAGAACAAATGTTTCTGTTCTATACTTGTACTGTAAACTTGCAGAATTACATAAAATATCTGATTCTAGTTGTCAGTATGTAGCTCGGAGGTTGATGGGTGTCAATCGTGATGGTGCCAAGATGGTGAAGGAAGGAACCGCCCAATGTGCATCACTTCAGCTCATTGGATTCCTATGGGTCACGTGGTTTTAGGGTTTGCCTGTTCATTTTACAGTCATTTAGCGTCACGCTAAAGCTAGAAACTAGCCGTTTTCGCTAACTAAAATAACATGATTTAATATCGGGTATAGCTCCATTAACGCAACTTTTTCTTAGGGAGCTATGAGGGTTAAGTACAACAATGCATACTCCTTCCGAGGAAGCCATTTTTTCCACAGGACATTTTTGAAAATATTACCAAACGAACTAAAAAATGAAAATGAGGAACGCTTCACGAATTTGCGTGTCATCCTTGCGCAGGGGCCATGCTAATCTTCTCTGTATCGTTCCAATTTTAGTATATGCATGACCGAAGTCACACAACGAAGGCAGGTTCTAGAGTAGTATTTAAAGGCCCTGTGTCCACCACCCAAGTGTCACATGGTCCAGGCTCTGGAGCAGGAAACGCAGATAAAAAACAACTGTTTGTGGGGAACAAACCAGCAGCAGAAACATATCTGGATGCTTCTGATTTACTTAAACAACTTCAGGCAGTCATTCAGATCCAGTCTGACCCATTTTGGTTCTATTTTTGGTTTGCCTGCTGCATCTGAACCTGAATGACACACAGATGCATCATGGGAAATTTAAACAGGCAGTGTTACGTCAAGTATTCAGGATTGGACGGCTGAAGACACGAGAACAAAAGGCTGAATCAACCCCCCGCCCCTCCTAAGGACCTGCCTGAGTAACCCCCGACTGTTCCCAAACAGTCCCCACACCCTCCCCCCCATGAGTGAGCCCGTAGAGAGACAGGCTGTGTGTGTGGGAGAGAGCGAGAGAGAGAGAGAGAACTGGTATGACGTCATTGCTGCTGTCTAACAGGAAGAGACAAAGACCTGAAGCAGAAAACTGCTCAGAGACTGAAAACTGCTGATCTGACTCCCCGAAAGGACCTGGACAGTCATCTGACCCCCTCCCTCCCGCCGGGACCAGGACCCGTCCTTCATCCGGCTGTGTGGAGCTGCAGCTCTGCTCTGTTTCTGCTGATCTGGACAACATTTTAAACCAGTTTCTGTTTCACTGGGTCTGTTTTGCAGCTCCAATAAAGTCTGGTGCTCATGTGAGGCTGGAAGGTTCGATCCTGCTGTCAGAGCCAGGATTTTCACCCTCACACTGAAGGACACGCTGATTTTACATAAATAAAACTGTTCTAGCTGTTCCACTTCCCCGCCACTGGAAGGCGCTGTTCCCTAAAATGCAACTTGCCATCACCCTTTAAAAAAGAGAGAGAAAGAGAAAAAAAAAAACTGTTGTTCCACTAACCTGCCACTGGGTGACGCTGTCGGACCGCTGGAGGACCACCTTACCTGGAAAAGTCCAAAAATAATCAAATTAGGAACAGGACCTGCTTTTCTTCCACATAAACGAAACTCCATTTAATTTTTTAGACAAAACAAGCGTCCATGACAATGTTTGTATGTAAATTATTTCTTTTATACACTTGTCACGGCATGAAAAAAGCCAGTCCGGTTGTACGGTTGCAGTACGGTCCCACGAACTGGGACCGTAATTCCTCCACATTATTAATAAAGCGCCAGTTTAAAAACGGAAAATGTCCCCAAAGTGCTGCTACTTAAAGTAATAACCGCCATTTCATCCTCATCATTCTGAGCTCTGAACTCCACATTAAAGTTTCTAGCCGCAGAGCGGTTCCTGCCGGATTCACCAGGCGGTCCTACTCGAGTCCAGAACCCACAATTGCACCAAGCAAGCCCCCTTTATTTTACCGAGCCTGCGCCGGACCGAACAGAGAGACGTGCAGCTCTGTCATGCTCCACCTTCACCGCGTGCTTACCTGGTCAAAGCGCGTGCCAAATGGTCAGTAATTCCCGTCTCGGTCCGGAGCAGCATGGAGGGAGCACGTCAATCATCCATCCTTCACGCTGAATCCACGCACTGGAAGCGTGTCAGCGCGTGAGCAGGTGTGAGGGCCCCTCCCCCAAAACTCCGAGTTAAAAAATAAAAAATAAAAAAAGAAGAAAGAAAAAGAAAAATATTTATGTCCAATCTGCCTTTGATCGGTTGACAAAATGTAAAATGATCATTTCCAAACATTTTCCAGTCAGCGGCCAGAGACTCCTGCAGGCTACACGGAGGTGGAACAGATATTTTAATAAGATTTACAGAACACCAGGGTCCTCCAACATGGGGCAGAGGGCCCCAGTAACATCACACGCATGTTGTCTACACGGTAAACCCAGGCCACAGTGACACATGGATCAATCGTGAAGAACTTACAGAAAATTAGGAGAGTGGAGGATGACTCTTTCCCCCGTTTGTTCCGTTTTCCCTGCCTAGCTGGCAAGTGTGTCGAGTTTTACCAAGTAAAACGAAGTAACGTTTGCACACATGCCCCTCTAATTGTTTAAAATAAAATAAAACAAAACAACCGGGAAAATAACTTTTAAAACAGAACAGAAAAATAACTTACACTGAAAAGTTGCGCTGTCAGCTCTGGTTCTGATTGGGTTTGTTTTCTGGCTCCTGAAAGTTTCGATGCTCCTTCGGCAGCCGCTGCAGACACTGTGACGACGTTACATCATGTTTCTGAAGATGCATTCATGACCTCTGGGACATTATATAGGCTATTTATGTATATGTCGTCTTTTTTAGTTATAATACGTTAATGCAATATATATCACTATCAAGTGGAATCAGTAATCGTGCTACAGATTTGTATTACAGTTGGAAGCGTTTTAGGGATTTTGATAAAAAACAAAATCAACTGTAAATTTTTATTTCAGGATTATATAGAGACAGGTATCACCCAGTCCACATGAACGTATCTCTGTATGCTGAGTTTGTGAGTCCAGGTGCTTAATTGATTTCACCTCTCCGTGACCCTATAGTCCATTTCCCACAAGTAAGAAAACACTAATAAATCAACAGATGCTCTGGGCATGACAGGTCTGTTGATTTAACTTCTAATATTATTTTCTTCTATTACCTCTGCATGTACTGAATGGGGAACTCATCTTAACAGATCCCCTTACTGACAAAAATAAAAACTTTTGTCCACCCATATTTTTCCTTATTTACACTAAGGGAGATTACTTGTGGAGTACCTCAAGGATCTGTAATTGGTCCAAAGTTGTTCATACTGCATGTTTGGACAAATTCCTTTAAGTTTGTGGCTTTTGCAGATTATACCAACTTAATTTGTTGTTATAAAATATTGGAAGGGAGTTAGATCAACTTAAATGCTGGTTTGATGTCAATAGATGGATAGAATGATAGATTCTGTATCATTTTGTTGTTCAGTTTTTCAACCTTACCTGTCTTACTGTGTGGAGCTGTGGGGATCCACCGTTAAAACAATAATACATCCAATAATTGCACTGCAGAAAGGAATGATACAAATAATTTCTAGAGCTAAAGAAGTGTGTTCCAAATTAAACAAGGGATGCTCGCAGACTCTGTTCAGAGGTTCTTTTCAATACGAGAAATCAAGTTTGATTATAGAGGTGTTTTTATGTTTACTGTAAACAAAGCTGTTAAATGTATAAAGAGAAGATGTATTTATAGTTGTAACATTATTGAATGACATAGCTACACATTTAAAGATGTGTAGCTTGTAATGTGTCACTTGTAATCTTCAACACATCAGCCTTATTGTTTGTATTTTGTTGTATTATCTGTATTATGGACAATGACTGATGACTGAATACACCTGAATCTGAAGCCTGAAGCCTGAAACCTGAACCTGACAGTGAGATTCACTGAGCTGAAACCTGAGACTCAAACTGATTGACATGAATTCATTTTGAGACATACTCTAACACTTCTTCATCTTTATGTTTCATTTTTATATTCATCTGGGATTATAACATTTACATTTACACAAATCCATTTGATGCCCTTTTTACCTGTAGATTAGATTAGATTGTACTTCATTGATCCCACGAACGCAGAAATGTACTCGTTACAGCAGCAGCAGACAGTTAGTTAATATACACTACAGAATAATATGAGCAAAGATAATAACAAGGTAGGTTTCTAAACAGATATAGAAATATTGCAGTATAAGGTGCCCAATAAATTTTATAAAGAAATTTCAAACATCCTTCACCCCCCCACCTCTTCTATGGAGTCCAGAGGACGGTCCAGGACAGAGTTCGCTCTCATGATCAGTAGGGATGGGCGATACTGCAAATTTTGGAATCGAAACTACTAATTTATGGTGCTCTTTCTTCAATATCGATACTTTTTGCCCTTTAAAAGAAAATCAGACATTTTAACACTGTACATTAAGATTTTTGTTGCAAAAGCAATATGAATAAGCCATAACAAAATTACTTGAAAGAAATGCTTTTAAAACGATGGATAATAAAACAAATTACACAGAAACAGCTAAAAAAATAAGTAGATTATAAATAACTAAAAGTGTGTGCTACAAATTAAAATTAATTAATTACTATTCTTTAACAAATAGAGGCTGATGAATATACAGAGGAACATTCGTTCTGCTAGCTTATCAAATCTTGTATTCTAAATTATCTTAGCACAATGAAGCTAGCTTTAATGAACGTCAGGGGCCTGTACTATGAAGCTGGGTTAACATACCCGGGATTTCTCTCTGTTACCTGGGTTGACTTAACCAGATATCCGCGATCTTGATTAACGATACTACGAAGCTGGTTATCAACTCGGTAACTCGACCCGGGGTTTTCCCATCTTGATCAGTGCGCGTTCACATAAAAGGGGCGGCGTTTGAAGCATCTGACCAATCCACAAGGTGATTCCCTGCAGGCTGCAGAGCAGCTACTTAAAATGCAGACAATTATTCTTCAGAAAATAATTTAAACCCATAATGAGGCCAAAAACAACATGCACTGTTGCTATTGCGTCAGCCTCAGTCAGCAGGAATTTCAGACTTTATTAATGTACAAATTTATCAGATTAGGCCTCATTATTATTTAATCGGACATTTATGTTTGAATATATATTCTGTGACAGCACGAGAAGTTGTTCCATAAAATCCTGCTCTGTGTGAGAATTATTATTAACCTCGTTATTTGAGATGCAACCCTGCTGGAGTTTAACGGACTTGGGAAGAAGTAAAGAACAGAAACTAAAACTTAACTTGAAAGTGGTAAGTGAGGTTTTATTTTCTCATTAAAATATTGCATCTATCTCCCCCCTCCACCCACCCCGAGGTGGACAGGATGGGCCGCACAGTTTCTACTAGATCTGATTGGTTAAGAGGATGGCGCTTCAACTTACTGATCACTTATCCAGAACTTAACCATAAGTTACTGAGGTGATAAACCTCTGTCAGAAGTGAACCAGCATCCTAGGACATCATAGCTCTCCAGCTGAACCTGCTGACCATGTGCTGTTCCTTTACGTATATCGGCCACCTAAACACTGTCCAAGCTTTTTTGAAGACTTTGCTGAACTACTGTCAGTAATCTGTGTTGACTTTGATTTCTTATCTATGGGAGATTTTAACATTCATACTGATAAAGATCAGGACAGAATGACCATTGAGTTGTATTCGGTTCTCGATAATTTCGGTCTGATACAACATGAATGAAAAAATGCACGACCAAGGACATTGTTTGGACCTCGTCATCTCTAAAGGTCTGAATATTTCCAAGGTTACAGTAATGGATGTCGCTCTGTCTGACCATTCCTGCATTTTCTTTGAGAGTGCTGTTACTGTTAACAAAAATGCCCAAACTGAAGTTGTCAAAAAACAGTGCATAGGTGATAATACCTACTTTCTCTTTGTCAACTAGTCCTCCTGTGTCAGTAACCCCGGAGCTTCTATCCAACCGGGCTTGTAATGAGTTTGCTTGTTTCTTTACTGACAAAATCCAGAAAATGAGGCAGGTAGTCATTGCTTCCATACCAGGGACTGAAATGTGTCCTCACTGCGTCCACTCAAAGACATACACATCATGACAAGTATCTGCCCAGTAAATCCTAAAAACCTCACAACAGTCCAACAGGCACACAGCACCCCATCGTCCACATAAAAAACCTTAATTTTCAACCACATTACACACATTTCACACAAACCTCCCACAAATGCCCTCACACACACCCACCTGTTCTCCCAGACACACACACACATTTCCAGAAATATACCCCCCCAAATACATATTCCCCACCTGCAATCACACATCCTCACACGCACACACCCTGCCTAATACACCCCCACAGCTACCCATGCTCACTCACACACCTGCCAACACATCTGTGCTCCCTCCCTAGACACACACACAAACCCCCCCTACACAGATACACATTCTGACACACCTATACTACATGCACACTTACATGCACCCGCACACCCATGAACAGCGGCTCCCGGTGTGCTGGCCGGACATCGGGACGCAGGCAGAGGCACAGACAGAGGCACGTCCTGGCCGCCCCAGACCCCCCCAGCACCAACCCAGGGCCCAGAGCTCCATCACCCGCCCGCCCCAGGACAGCCCGGCCATCCGTCGACAGCAGACGGTCGACAGTGCAGGACCCACCAGTGGCTCCATCCCACAGCGGTAGGGCAGCCCAGCCGCAGACCCCCCACCCATAATGAGTTCTATGGAGAATTTCGAATTGTATTAGTTGTATATTTGAATTCTGGGTCATTTTAATTCTATTTCATTCTATTTCTGTTCGGGATCATCATCCATGGTTGGAAAAGTTTGTTTTTTCTTTCTTATTTTTAGCTGTGCAAACCTGCTGTACTCGGCTTGGTTGCCTTTTTTTGTTGTTTGTGAGCATAGTGTTCTCGCTAGCCCAGCTTACATTGTTGCGATTTCAGTTTCGGTTTGTGCATTCATTTTTTTTGTTGTTTGACACGTTCCTCAATTGGTGTGGGTGGTGCTCTCGCCCCACTCCTGGTTTAGGTGTGTTTCTGCTCGATCCAACTGGTCCGGTTTTCCCCTAACGGCATATATTGGTGAAGGCGGTGTATTCACTCCCACTCCCAGTATTTGTTGTTTTTTGTTTTCATTGATTGCATAAAACCCCACAAAAAAGGTTGTCAGCATGTCTGTCAACCATTCTTGGCGTTTCTGCAGCCATACGATGGCCATGTTCTGTGTCCACTAGTTTCATGCCCCAGGACATGAGGGTTGCTAGGCTGGCTGACTTGGGGCAACTGCTGGGTCTCAGCCCCTCACACTGGGCAGCCGACTCAAGCTCAGAGGGTGGTCCCTGCTCGGTCTGATAGCCCTAAACGTTGGATTGCTCAGACAGCAGATTCCCGTCCTGTTAAAAGGGTTAAGGAGTCCAACCTTGCCTCCAAGGTGGACAAATTGACCATGGAAATGGTGAGCATGAAGTCTCTCCTCCTGGCTTTTCAGTCTGGGACTGGTGCTGGGGTCCCGGATGCTCCTGCTCCTCTGGTGCACACCTTGGAGTCTGAGGCGGATGTGCTCTCTGTGGCTGCATCAGCCATGGAGTTTGCTGAATATGAGCTGGATGTCGCTCCTGAGGATGTAGCATCCCATGCTTTTGCGGCAGGCTCCTGTGCCTCCGCTCGCAGCTCTGCTGGTGCTCCTGAGGACGACTCAGTGGTGACTATTATCCGCATGGCCCTGGCCCGCCTGCAGCTAGATCCGCCACAAGCTCAGCCGGCTCCTGCCAGTGCTTTTTCTTAGGCGTGGTCCAGCTCCTTCCCACTTAACTGTGCCCCCATCGGAGGATTATCTGAAGGAGCTACATGCTTGCTGGAGGGATTCTAGAGCTTTCTCTCATGCAACAACTGACGCCAGGGCTCTGGCAGCCATGCAGGATGCATCCAGGTGTGGCTTGGGCCGCATGCCAGCAATTGAGCCCACTATAGCTGCCCTGATTGTCACCCCTGATAGGGATCTCAGACCTGATGCTAGGTGTCCCCGCACCCAGTGTCGGGTTACGGACGATCTGCTCTCCAAAGCCTATGATGCAGCGGCTCGCATAGGTAATTCTATGTCCCACCTGCAGCTCACTCAGTCAGCATCCCTGCAGGGGGCTGCTGTGGATTCTTCTGTCCACACTTTCAGTGATGCTTCTCTGCAGGCCTTTGGGTTGATGTCTCGGGAGCTGGGATGTCTGATATCCACACTTGTCCAGGCCCAATGAGTAAATAAATGAATAAATAATTTGTTAAATTGGTTGTTCTGTCCTATATTTTACATTATTGTATGCAGGTTTGAAATGAGTAATAAACTAACTTAAAATAAATACATCTTGTGTCTGCCCGCATATGTGGAGTTCTTTCTCCTGGGAAAAAGAGAATATGCTGGAAAAGTTGTTTTATTCAGGGAATTCAACATAAAAGGTGAAACCAACACATTTTATGTACTAAGTACAGATGCAAGAGTTTAATTTCACAGACCCGATATGATGAGGGTGGACCTGCTGTGTTCACAGAAGCAAACACATCTGGATGAGATAAGACACTAAAATATCAGCGCTCTCATTCTCTTCTACAGGAGATAAACAGCACACTCCCTCTTTCTGACACATTTTACAACTTTTTACACCCAGGTTCACTTAACAACAGCCACACTGTGTGGTTCCTGTGTGTGCGCAGTTCCTGTGTGCATTCTGCAAGTGTCCGCTGTGGGAATCGAACCGGGTACCAACGCTCCCCTCTGCTCCTACCTTTGGTCATGAAGGATGTTTTCCTTTCAATTTTGTTGTGACCAATAAATAAATAAATAGATTTAAAAAAGAGTTGTTAAATTGGTTAGTTTGTTCTATGTTTTACATTATTTTATGCAGGGTTGAAATTAACAATAAATTTACTATAATCTGTTCCGACTATGGAAAGCAGCGGAGAGCGGACGGCCAATCAAACGGCCGGATTCGTTCCAACTTCAAGTATCAAACTTTTGTGCGTCCAATCAGAGAGCTGGATTTGTTCCAACTTCTCTCAGAGAGCCTCCCCTCCCCGCTAGCTTATCCAGCCCGTCTCTCTCCATCGGCACAGTGTGTAAGTCATAGACTGTAAAAAGAATGGACAAACCCTTAAACCACGTGACCCATAGGATTCTATTGAACCGAAGTGATGCACATTGGGCGGTTCCTTCCTCCGCCATCTTGGCACCGTCACG
>JBAJHY010000002.1:21442145-21459265 GCA_037177095.1 Craterocephalus marjoriae | reverse complement strand
ATGATGAAATAAAGAAGAAAATTAAAATAACAGATAGAAAACATGAATAATAATTACATAAAGATATAGAATTGTAAATTGATAACTACATTTAATATAAAAAAATAAAGTAAACAGCAGATTAAGGAACATAAATTAAATCATAATAGAATAAAAAGTATAAAAATCTGCCAAATAATATACTCAATATTACAACAGAATAATGAATTAATAACTACATTTACTATTTAGTAAGTGAAATAATAAATAGAAAAGTATAACAATCATTTAGATAAGAATATTCTGTGTTAGGGACAAAGTAAAACTCTGTCCCTGACAGAGGTCCAGATGTGGCTGCGTAGCATTCATGAACTTCAGGAGAGAACGAGTCCATAAAAAACACCCCAAATAATCATTTTTATCAGTTTTACTGGAATCAGAAGGCGGACGTACTCCGCCTTCACCTTCATCATCTCAGAAAACCACCTTAGATATTCCTTCACCATGTGTGTGTTTGTACATGTTGCTCTGATCTGAAGTCAGCTTCACGTCGCTGCTAAAGTGGCTTAAAAGAGCAGCAGTCCAAACCAATTAAAACAATCTCCTTTGATTTTCCTTTAAATGTGAGCGTGCACGTGAGGCTCGAAGACTTTCTGTCACATTTGTTCCTGTAATGGGAAGCGAGAGCCTGACAGCCGCTGCGAGGAGCTGACATGAGAGCGGGGCGAAAGGCGAGGAGGTGGCAGAGACGTGGGAAGAGAAAAGGCGTTTAACCGGAGGACTTGATTGGCCGCTTACCAGCTGAACACTGGACTACCTGCTTCTCTACGACACCTTGAGACAAACGAAGCGAAAGCCTCTGAGCCGGATGATGAAAGCTGCACCTTTCTGGAAATCCTTGGAGGCCAACCAAACGTTAATAGAGCGTGAGGAAGATATTTTGGGAGGTAATAAAGTGCTGAGAGGTTCTCGCTTTTTTTCCTGATTGCCCAAATCGGAGCGGAGCTCTCAGCAGGCACTGGGCTGTTGATAATCCTTAATTAGAAAATAAATTCCAGTGGCAGGAAATTGTCCCGTACTCTGCACACCTGGAGCAACTTAGAGCCTGCTGGTGGGGGACTGAGTCCCCCCCGCCCCCCCTCTGCACACAAATCGCTCCATTTGGCTGTCTGTTGGCGAGCCGGAGGAGCGTGAAATAACCCAGCATGCCGGGGAAACGGAGAACGGCCTTTTATTTATTTATTTATTTATTTACAGAATAGTGGGGCCTCTTTTTTTAATCGTTCCTTTTCTCCGCAGCATAAAGAACGTGACGCCCAAGGTGGGGGCCGAGGAGACGCACGACGCCATCCGGCGAGCCTTCGACGTTTGGCAGAACGTGACGCCGCTGCGCTTCGAGGCCGTTCCCTACAGCGAGCTGGAGAGGTCCAAGAAAGACGTGGACATCACCATCATCTTCGCTTCGGGTTTCCATGGAGACAGCTCGCCTTTCGACGGCGAGGGGGGCTTCCTGGCGCACGCTTACTTTCCGGGACCGGGGATAGGCGGCGACACGCACTTTGACTCGGACGAGCCGTGGACGCTGGGCAACCCCAACCATGACGGTAAGTAGAAGACGGGGAGAGAAAACCGTCTGTGTTGTCGTGCACATGTAACTCACGTGCGCAAATCACACTCTGACACAAGTTTTTTACTTTTAACATCACAAATGGAGTCAAATAATCCGATGACCGTTAAGGGAAGCGGAGGGAAAAAATCTATTTGGATTACTTGTGCGCACGAGAAAGTATCCGACATGCTTTCTCTTTTGCATCAGATACTTTTCCGTGCGTGTCAGATACTTTCTCTTGCGCATTTCAGGTGACCTGCCATCCAAACTTTCCTTCCCACCTGGAAATAACGAGGGAAGAAAGCCTAATAAATGTCCAGATGTTGCACCAGCAGTTAAACACACCGTGCATTAGCTCAGCTGTTGCGTATTTCCACCAAGAATCATGTCCTCCTGTTCAGTATTTATTGGTGTTTCCATTGTAAAAACTGTACCAGAACATCCAATCTGTCCGGCTTTTCGTTGCACCTCCCATTGGAGTCCTAATCTCACTAATCTGACCTAAAGGGAGGAGCCTGACACACTGCAAGTCGCTGGCTGTCAAAAGCTATGAGCACAAAGCGGGAGGAGTTCCATGTTTACGCATACGGTGGATGTTTTGTCGTTTTAAGGCTAGGAAATACTCTCTGTGCACCCAAAGGTTCTACCTGCTCTGTGTACATACTTTCTGCAAACTATGAAGGCCAAAACGGTCGATACCTTACGCCACCACTAGGGGGAGTATTCAGCACTTGTTCTCTAAAAGTTACAAGCTGCCTGTTTTTTGTATTTCTGGCTTTTTTGCACTGAGAACGACTTGAAAATGGCCTTTTAAAGATAAGGAAGAAGGACTGATCATTTTACCTTTACTATAGGTAAAATGCGGTAAATGTGGCTGATGTGCACGTTAATGTGGTTCGAGTGGCCGATTGACCAAAGAGATGCACGAGCAGCTTGTGCACGCGACATGTTACCTCGTGTAAACGCGAGCGGCCGACGTGCCAAACAGACATGAGGAACATGTGGCAGCCGGGATGCAGACGCTTCGCCAACAGCAAGTATGTCCAGTCCCTAAAGACACACGCTTTGCTGGATGTCATAGCAGGTAAGGTTACAGTAGAAATCAGGAATAACCGAACCAGACGGGCTCCAAACATCCCACCCTGACCCGAATCCTTGCTGGAAACGAGGCTTTAGAGGCTCCCGGAAGGAGTATTTAAAGCGATTTGTTGGTGCTGGAGCCGTTTTGAACCTGAAGTAATTGCATTTGTGGAGTTTTTCTTCTTTTTTCTTTTTTATTTGTGTGGATTCAAACATATTTTCAGTCGCACACAGATCAGTTTGCATGCATTATAAAACATAAGTCTGTTGTCTCTCCGATACGTCGTATCGCCTGTTGTATGCTGGTTCAGAGGCGCGCTCGGTCTCTGAACCTGGCGTTTGGCTCCTCGCTGCTCTGACCTCCAGCCTGACTGAGTTTTCCCGGTGGGAGCATTGCAACTGGTCAGGCCTCCGTCTCAGAGCTGCGTACGTCATCCTGCTGTTCGGACAGCGAGCAAGCAGCTGTGCTTGTGTGTTTAGCTTGAAATATAGGCTAAAACGGAATAAGGGATGCCGGAAAAGGAGGAAAGGATTCCAGCTTTGTTTCAGATTTTAAAGAGACGGTCGCTTCCCTTCATTCCCTTTGATTCCCTCATTTACTCCGAGAAGCGCTGCTGCTGCCCCGCAGTCCTTAGACAACCACTGAGTCATGAGTCCAAACCGTTACACAGCTCATGCACAAGGGAAGGGGGGAAAAAAGGATGAGTTGACTGGCTGGAAGGCAGCAGGAATAACAAAGAGGATAAGAGAGAATGGCAGAGTATCTTTAGACAAATATTGGAGGTTCAAGAGCTCACAAGAGAGACAGACGGAGAGGCAAGAGCTGAAGGAGAAGCGGAGCGGGGAAGGGAAAACATTAGAAGAAGAGTGGGAGCCGCTGAATACACCATGTTGGAATTAGAAGCGAGTAAGACGGAATTTTAAGCAGGAGCGCCGGGACGTTTGATGGCTCAGACAATATGAGCCATGATGGGGTAACCTCATGTAAACCGTTCAGCTTCGTACCGAGTGAACATCCACACACACACGCACACGCTCGGCGCGCTGTCATCGCCACTGTTGGGTCTTGGAGGAAGGAGAGCTGTCATTGAGGGGCCATGATTCACTCCCTTCCCTCCCCTCAGCACATTCAGACACACTCGCTTCTAGCCCTCAATGCAATATTAATACAGCCCTGCTGCAGCTCGCATTCCTGTGAAAACATCCCCTAATGCTCCTCTATTATGTTCTCTGCTGCTGGCTTTCTGAGCAAAAAGCCAACACGGCTGTTTCCTGACGGCTCAGTGCGTCCGTGTCCTGAGTGATGTCCAAGGTTCGGCTGGAAGCTGGCTGGGCTTTGTGTCGATGCTCAGCGTCTTACCTGTGTGTCCATATTTATTTATTTATTTATTACATCAGCCTCTTACCTGTGTGTCCACATTTATTTATTTATTTATTACATCAGCGTCTTACCTGTGTATCCATATTTATTTATTTATTTATTTATTTATTTATTACATCAGCGTCTTACCTGTGTATCCATATTTATTTATTTATTTATTTATTGCATCAGCGTCTTACCTTTGTATCCACATTTATTTATTTATTTATTTATTTATTACATCAGCGTCTTACCTGTGTATCCACATTTATTTATTTATTTATTTATTTATTTATTTATTACATCAGCGTACATCACTATAATAATAATTACTACGTCGTCATCATCATCACTTTTATCATCGTCATCATCATCACTATCATAATAATCACTACGTCATCATCATCATCACTTTTATCATCATCATCATCTTCATCACTTTTATCATCATCATCATCACTGCCATCATAATCTTTATCATCATCACTTTTACCCTATCATCAACTTTAATGCTTTCTTCATCATCATTACTACCATCATTATCATCATCACTTATATCATCAACTTTAATATCATCATCATCATCATTACCATCATCAACTTTGATATCATCACTACCGTCATCAGCACCATCATCACCGCTGTCAATCAAACCAAACTGGCTGCACAGTGATCTTCAGACCTGCTGAAGCTCTGAATCTGCGTATCTGATATTTCCGGTGTGATAAAGGAGGGACGGCTGGAGAAGGACTGAACTGTGTTTGCTGTTGAACAGCATCAGAAATGACGGAGGAGAGAAGAGTTGAAGTCCGATGTGATGCTAAAAAAGTCCAGTAATGATACCAGAGCGGTGCTGCTCTCTGTGCTCAGTAAAAGCCTCTGCATGCCTGTGATTGGCTAATGCAGCACTCGTCTGCACCGGGGTAAAAGTTCAATCAGACAACTCTGAGCTTTAATTGAGCTTTTTGCTCTGACGCTCTGTCATGTCACCCCGCTCAGGAGAATGAGGGGGATGCTTTCTGTTACCATGCCGATGCTGACATCATTCTCTCCTCCCTCAGCCTGAATGGACTTGATGACTTGAATTTGCCATTTTCCCATCCAAAGATGCAAAAATCCAGATTATGTTTGGCAATTTGAGTCTGTGTGTTTTTGTTGTAAGTGTGTGCGTGTTATTTCTCTGGTTTTTCATCCTTCCACCAGTTACCGAGCTTTGTAGGTAACAGCTGGGTGTGATGTAATTTTAGCTCCGAGCAGCACATGATGTCTGGCTCCTCTTGTTTTTCTTTCATTCTCCCTCGTTTCTGTGTGTTTTTGAAGTTACAAACACACGTGCGCACGCAGACACACACACACCGGAGATGAACTGCTGTCCGGTAAGCTGCCCCTGCCCCTCACACCTAATCCCCCCGCGTGATGCTGGCGAGACGGATCAGTTGCCGCAGCAACAGTCGCCGTCATCACACCACGGATGCTAGTGTTGTTGTTTTGGATGATGACGTCACCGGAGCACACTGGAGGACTGTCATGAGTGTATGCAGATAAACACACACACTCACACACTGTTTTATCTGCACCTACACCGACATTTTTTAGGTAGAGGATTAAAGCAAGGTTGCATACAAACAAACACATGATGTGTGTGTTTTAGTAGGATTAACTAATGGCATTTTAAGGAGCTGCCTCGGGGAAAAACATATTAATATGAAGAAAATGGCTTTTTTATTATTATTTATAATAGAATTGTTATTGTTTTTGTTTTTTTAATTTCTTTCTATTATTGTTTCTTAATTTTTTTTTTAGGATATTTTGTAGAGAAAAATGATTTATGGAGAAAATACTCATATATTTGACCTAAAATCTGTGTATCAATGTATTTCTGCACTCAATACTTTTTTTCTGGCCTTTTTCGTTTGCAGCATGGAATATGGCTGCCCTAACGGGGAAACTGTCAGATACAAGCAAACATGCATCACTGGTTTGATCACTATATGATATTATATCGATACAGTGATACAGCGATTTGATGTTTGCCTTTATCTCAAATTTAGCCACGATATGATTTCAATTCGATTTGATCTAGGATCCACCGATCGATACAACACAAAAAGCGTTGATCACAATTATTTCCATTCATCACAAAAAGCAACTAGAGCATCATTTAACCTTTCTTTATTCCTGAGCTCTGATTTGAACATTCAGTTTAAAGAAAATATTTTCAAAATAAAAGTGAGTTTGATAACTGGTTACTTTTTGCCGATGTTAGGGTTTTGGATTGATATCATTGACTCATTGACCATATGATTGCTGTATTGTCCCAACCCTAATAACAAGAGGCCGACACACACCGACACACACTCCTGTAAGACGAAGAAAAGAAAAACTGTGTCTGGCGTGAGGAAAAGAGCCAAACTGGAGTCTGAGCGCCGCAGGAGTAAAAGCAGAGTTACTATGGGAGCCGTATGCTAGCTATGCTATGCTTTATTTAGTTATTGTGCATCCAACTCGGGGCTCAGACAGAGAGCAGTGCAGGTAAACACAGACCAACATGTCGAAGTGAAGCGGTCCATTGTGTACGCAACATTGGCGTCACTTCCACTTGTCGCCAGAGGGGGCAGACTTCTGGAATAAAGCTAGAACTTACATTATGCTCCTTTAAAGGAACATTTCACCTTTTTAGCCTGGGGTCTGTTTTCATCTTTCCTGTCATACATGTGAATGATGGAGAAAGGAACATTCAAGATCGCTCCAGTGTTTAGCCGGGATGGCAGCTAGCAGATAATAATAAGTATTGGGCAACTGCTGCCGTTTATGTTTGCCTTAAAAACTTGCTTTTTTTCCCACAATAAAGTGCTCTGATAGTCTCAACAAGTGTCCAACAACGTATTACAGAGGAGAAATGAATCAAAGCATCTGTATTACCCGACGATCGCTATGTTTTGGTGTCAGTAGTGGAATTTCCCACTGGTTTTTAATGAGTTATCAAATTTCGGGATGATCCCGCAAGATTTGGACACAGACACCAAAACATAGCGATGGTTGGGAATTGGTGTAAATCCAGTTATTGGTTGTGAATTTCAAATCTGTCTGTGTGGTCTGAGAAATGATCCTCTCCCTCCTCCTGCCAACATAAACCCCTGCAGCCACTAGATGTAACGTCATTAAAGCTCTGGTCTGCGTGGTAAGACTGTTGCGATCCGATACCAGTATCGGGTATCGGTGCCGATACCAACAAAAAAAACACGGATCGGAAAGTAGCGGCCTGCGTTAAAATATGCCGATACCAGGTGATCATGATTTTCTATCCAGCCCTTTCACCTGACCTGCTTGGTAAACCCTGAACGAGATCTCCCTCATTCATTTTCTCCAGGGTTTACTCAGGTTGTTTTTTCTTACAACAGAAATGTTAAATGTGTCGTGTGTTACACAAAGTCTTTAAATTTATTTAAAATTAACTCATTGGTTAATAACTAATGAGTTAGTTTTTCTCACACCTTCTGTTGTGGACTTTATCAGTTACACCTTAAGGTTTTGAGGTGAGGTTTGACAATATTTTGCTCATAACAAAATGTAAGTATCGGTATCGGGTATCGGCCGATACTTAACCCTCTGTATCGGTATCGGTAGTGAAAAAGTGGTATCGGAACAGCCCTACTGCGTGGCGTCTAACCCACCGACATGTTGCTGCGAGTCCTCGTCCGACTGCAGCGGCGGCCCGGCTGCAGCGCCGTACGACCTCTGACCTCCGGCCAGACTCAGGTGGCTCTCCCATCCCGACCGGATCACCTCCTTGTCGGCGGCGCTCCACAGCAGCGAGTCCGGGTGCTTCTGCCGGATGTGCCTCTTGATGGTGCTGAGCTTCAGGGTGGCCAGCGAGCTGCCGCACACCATGCAGATCATGCCCTGCCTCTGGGGGTCGAAGTCCATGAGGTACTCGCTGCGCCAGTACTCGTGGTAGTAGCGCCGGTGGTCGCGGCCGGGGATCCGGCTGAGGCCCGGCCGCGACGCCTTCTGCACCCGCGGTTTACGTGCAGAGGGGCCGGGCGCCAGCGAGAGGAGCAGCGGGTGGTCGGGGCCCTCGGTGATGCTCCAGTAGCTGGTGCCCGGAGATCTGACCGATCCGGGATCCGGTTCCTCCCCACCGTGGCCGTTAGCAAGATTGTCCATTTCTGAAAGAATAAAGTTTGTAGAGTTTATTTATGAGGCAGTTTTCACAGGTTAAAAGGCACATGCTTTACAGAATAATGAATAAAACCAAGCAGGATGGAGTACAAAACAAAAACTAGCAGGATAAAAAAAATGCAGAAAACGTTAACCATAAATGTAAATTCGCGTAGGAATCAAGAAAGGGGAAAAAAACCAAACTATTTTCATCTTGATGCATGGGAGGCTCAGTGCATGACATCCAAAGAAGGATGCTGCAGGTCACATCAGTTCTGCAATAAAACATGGCCCTTTTCCCTCTGTTTTGGTGATCTTTGTGTAGGGTTTAAAAAAAAACAGTAGTACGCTGCTTTATAAACAAAAACACAAGGACTCTTAGTCAAAATATAGCATACTGAAAGTCGATTGGATGCAATAGATTTTAGTTTAAAAAACACGCAGGCCATTAAATCTAAAATTATACTGATATAAGAATCTAATCAATTTTTAAACAAGTGGTTGTTTGTGACAGCATAACTTTTGTAAAAAAAAACAAAAAAAGCCAAAAGATTGGCGACTGTATGTCTCTTCATCATACTACCTTGAATGTGGACACAATTATATCCAATTCATGGAGTCTCTTTTTCACAGACTCAAATCAGGTCATCATAACTCAGATAGGCTTAGATTGTTTTAAAAAAATGGAATTATGTCCGGTCCTATTATTGTTTTCACTCCAGTTAGCAAAAATAACATTTATATAATACATTATTTCTTTAAACTTATGATAACTTGTTTTTACAGCCATAAAAAAAAACAAAAAACAAACAAAAAAAAAACAAACATGTTATGCTGGTATAACCGCATGTTTCGATCAAGGTTATCTAACGAGAATTACGAAGAGGAAGGAGATGATTTACTGTAAGAGTCTTGGCAACAAACACGCATTGACGCCCATCTGGCTATATAAAGTGCATATCAGCTGCAAGAGACAGTGGATTCTGGCAGCAACTGGAAGTCCAAGTGGAGTCAGAGACACATCAGAGGACTGGAGCAATATCTTTTGCGGAGGTAAATCAAATGATTACATTTCTATTTCTTGTGTGATTTGCGTGTGTCTGTATCATGACATTAAATCGATTTTAAATGTTTTACATTTATATGGGTTTTGTAAAGGCTATTTGGTCAATTTGTCTAAAAGTCTAAAGAATTAATTGCGGTTACATGACTTTCTTTTGGCAGAGATGATTCGGTTTCTGTGCCTGCTGGCTGTAGGCCTCATCCTGTCCTCGCAATCGCAGGTGGACGCAAGTGAGTAACTTGTAGCTTTACATTTATTTGTTTCTTTGATTTCTTTAGTTCTTTTAATTTATTAGATCCTTTTATTGGTCATATTAACATGTCAAATTTATTGTACTAACGATAATCCTCTTTTAGGACTAATGTGTCTAAAATTATGTTGAAAAGGCGTGTTTGTATCCTCGAACTGCAAACACACTAATCCTAAAAACTGGTTACATCAGTAGGCTATTACAACTTAACTAAGGGATACTTTAATATTAATTAGACAAAGAAAAATTTAACATTTAATTTATTTGGTTCCAGCGTCTCGGTTGAGCAGGAGTTTGATTGAAAAGGCGGTAAATGAGGCCAAAGCCAATGTGGACGCTGCTTACACATATTCCAGACAAGAGTAAGTGCAACAATTTGCTGAAAGGCTTGTCTTTCATGGCTATTTGAAACTGGGTTAAAGATTTAAGCAATGAAGATAATTTCAAGTCCTCTTTACAAAACAGGAGCCTTGCGCGCGTGCAGAGGAACGCAGCAAGCCCTGCGGATGTACTGCGTCTGTTGAAGCAGCCTGCTGGACCGTCCCGTCAAGCCGTGCGCGCTGCGGACTACATGGCCAATGCGCTGAGTATCATCAAGAGGTCACTGGAGAGACGCCACAGGCGCTCCATTAACGCCACAGGTACTGTCTATAAAAACTTCTTTCCGTTTTTGATGTAAAGGAAAGTTACATTAAACTTAAATCAACTTCATTTTTTCCTCCAATTAGATCTGGTCTCTGATGATGATCTGGAAGTCCTTGAGAGACTGACAGGATGCTCTGCCCAACGTAAACAATCTTTCTGCTACACGATCACCAATTTGAATACGTTTCGTACCGCAGGCAGCGTCTGTAACAACTTGTAAGGAAACTTTAACAAGTGTGAATCTTGCAGGAACTCACGATTCAATTTGATTCTGATTCTTGGGGTAACGATTTGATTCTGTATTGATTCTCGATTCAAGCATTATTTTCATTCAGTCCTCTTTTATTAACAATACGTGCTGTGTAACTCCAGTAGCCAGATACAGCTCGGGTGAATTGTTTAATTAGTTGAAGGAAAACGGATCTATTAAAAAAAAACAAAAAAACGATTTCAACTTAGCTGACATGGCAAAGTTTGACATGTCTTTGTCATTAAGCAACAGCTTTGAAAGTCAAGCTAATAATTTGTAGCCTTTTAAAAAGTCGATCCTTGGAAATTTGAAACGATTCTGAATCATGATGGACAAGACTCTCTATTCCAATTAAAAGTTAGTTTTTTTTCACCACCCTTAGTAACAAGCATCCTTAATACAAGACAGGGTGTGATTAAACTTTTGTTTAGAAGAAGGAACAAACTATATGTAGCAGAGGTCTATAAGGGATGATTTTGGACATGGCTTTGGAGTGTGTTGCATGACGAGCCCTTATAAAAACATAGATGAAGGTTTGTGTAGTAAAGTTTATTTCTACTGTTCATAGTGAAAACACTCGGTGGGGGTCCTCCAACATTCCCTTCATCCGCTGGCTGCCTGCTGAATACGAAGACCACATTTCCACTCCTAAAGGCTGGACCTCTGAGCTGAGAGTCAACCGTCACCTTCTGCCCTTGGTATGCGCTTCAGAGTAGCCTTTTATTTCCCTTCTGTCATCTTCCCCAAACACCTGTTCTCATGGTTTCCATCCTATCCTCAGGTAAGAGAAGTGTCCAACCGGATCCTATCAACAGCTAACAGCGATGTGGAGAGCGACCCCCTCTACACTCACCTAGTGACGATCTTCGGCCAGTGGACTGACCACGACCTGACTTTCACCCCCCACTCACCTTCCATTCGCTCATTCAATGACGGCATCAACTGCGAGGACAGCTGCGCGCGCACCGAGCCCTGCTTCCCCATTGAAGTCAGTTTCCAAACATTTCTTAAAAAGAAACATGCATAGCCTACATTTACTGTTCACTAACTATCCCTGGTCTTGTGAACAGTTTCCCAGAAATGAAAGTCGCTTCAGAAAACACTCAGAGGAGTGCATGCCATTCTCCCGCTCTGCACCAGCTTGTGGTTCTGGTAACACAGGACACGTCTTCGGTGGCAGCACCATCCGCCAGCAGATGAACACTCTCACTGCCTTCATCGATGTGGGTCAGGTCTACGGTTCTGATGAAAACCAAGCCCGCTCGCTCCGTGACCTCACTACAGATGAAGGTCTGTTGAGGATCAACACAGAGTACGATGACAACGGCCGTGAGCTCCTGCCCTTCACCAGCATGATGGCTAACATGTGCGCCACCAGGCGCCGCATTACCAATGACAGTAATGCTCAGGAGGTGCAGTGCTTTCTCGCTGGTAAGTGAAATATTCAGGAAGTCAGTCTTTTAGACATTATTCTAATCATTCCACAGAACCGACAACACATTGTTTCAATTATTTGTTTTCTGTGCTTTTTCAGGTGATGGTCGCACCAATGAAAACATTGGATTGGCTTCTTTGCATACTCTTTTGATGAGAGAGCATAACCGTCTGGCACGCGCCCTGGCAACACTGAACCCTCACTGGGGTGGAGAGAGACTGTACCAGGAAGCTCGCAAGATCATGGGGGGATACTTTCAGGTAAGAAACGTCCGCCAATCTACAGTATGCAATTTTTGGGAGTTTTACGTGCTAAACTGAAGTCTCTGAGTGATGGAGTGGAAACTTTTCACTTCCTGAAGTGAGCTAAGTTTCTTTTCTGTTCCAGGTTCTGACTTACAGAGACTGGCTACTTCACATCGTTGGACCAGACTTCATTTCAAAGCAGCTATCCACCTACCCTGGCTATGATGAGAATGTGGATCCCAGCATCTCAAATGTGTTTGCCACAGCTGCCTTCAGATTTGCTCATGTGATGGTTCAGCCCTTCATGTTCCGTCTGGATGAGAATTACCAGGATCATCCTGATTATCCCACTGAGCTGCTGCACAGAACCATGTTTGCACCATGGAGGATTACCTTTGAAGGTAACATGTTGTCAGGGTTCGAATTACACCTCTGCTTTCGGGGGAGCCCTATTTTCAGGTGTGCACAATGACTTCGCCAGTCACGTGGACGCGCATACATATTTGTGCATGTAGCACGGTCAAAACTGTGGTTACTGCAGGTTCAAAACCTGCTACACAGAGCTAAAAAAAAGATCTCCAGCGTACTATTAGTTGAGATAATAGACATGGGATTCAGAAATACACAGGTTAACTGTTTCCTGCTTTATCCCCAAATTGTGGTACTGCAGGAGTACAAAATTACAGAATTCAAACTATAGCAAGTCAAATACTACACATCTAAGTACATTCAATTTTGCGTCTTCCTCAAATAAAATTTGTCTGCATTCAGCAAAATCTTGACATAAAGTCAAGCATCCAACTTACTTAGCTTGATGTTTTTTAAGTGGTAACATTGCATTTGAGGATGTAAAAATCAAGTCAGTTCTTCTATCATGTCTTGGTTTGATAATCTGATTTTAAAGGCCAATGAAGCAGCTAACTTTTAACCAATGTTTATGGAGTTTTCTTGGATCGGTGGTTATATCTGCACGTCCTTCACTCAGATTTTCAACTGAACTGAGAAACATTGTGTAAAAAATCTAATTCCGGCTTCGGGGAAAGTCATAGAGTAAATACTAAAATCTTTTCAAATATTTTATTTTTGGGGGGGGGGGGGGTCCTGGTAGGACATTGTTTTCTCATTTTACCTTTTGTCAGACCGTTTTTGTCGCTATCAGACAGGATGGATGTGGGGATGTGTAACAACTGATAGCCGGTGCCATACTTTATCTGTTTGTTGAACTTATTCTTCCATCCTTTCTGACCAGTCGGTTTGTTGCTTAGAAATAAAACCCATTGCAAGATGCTGCCACACTGATCACTTTTATTATGTGCATAGCCTTATGTTACCTCTAGTGGTGAATGCACTGGTGAAATGCAAATGTGACCAGACATAAGCCAGAAAGGTTGGAGATAGGGAAATAGTCTGTGGCCTCCACCTGCAGAACCATTCATTCGTAGGGGTTGTCTTGCTAATTAACTCTCATTTCCACCTGTTGTCTGCTCCATTTGAACAACAGTAGGTAAAATGGTTCACAGTGTTATTTTTTAACTGGAATGATTGATATCCCAGAAATGTGACTGACTTTGAGTTGCATTATGATGTGTTCCCTTTTTCTTATTGAGCAGTTTATATGTCCAGTATTTTTTCAGTGAGTTTCATTCTGAAGAATGACTGGAGCAGGAAACTGGATCTAATAAAAGCTGACCTTATCAAGGAAAAGATAGCTCAAAGTCCAGACTTGACATGATTTTCAAACTCATCTTCATCCCGAACGACATCAAAAACCATCATTCTGTCAAAGCCCTGGTATTTTTTTCTCATGTGCACCTTTAGTGTTTTATCCTGACGCTCCTGTTACATTAATATTAGACAGCAGGGCTGTCCCTTTTCTTCAATGTTCAAAAATTCTATTAATGCAGATAAACTTTGAAAGTCAGAAACTCATTTAAATTCAGAAATTACAGACTGATCCAGCAAGGATCAGCCTCCTTTTATCTTGACCCAGTACATGTCATGGTGACCTTTCTACAGTGACATTTTGGAAAATTTGAAGTGGGTTTTTATTTTCAAATTCATTGGAATTATAGTTTTTGAAAAACTGATAGTTCTACTATAGATAGTAAACACTGCTAATGTAACTCTGGAGGATTCACTTCTAAATCAGTGACAAAGTCGATGGAAAGTAGCTGGATGGAAGGTGGATGAAAGTCACAGGCCCTTAAACATTAAAGTGGCTGGTGGTTGCATTTTCTTTAAAGACCTCAATCTGCTGATTCTGTCTGTATAAATTCACGAGTGTTGGATATTTCATTTCCAGTTCCAGAGTGAAGGGTGATGTAGTTTCATTCATTTGCATCAAAGATTTTCTGTTTTACTTTTTAAATCGTCTGGTTCTATAACTGTTTGACACCTTTTATCTGCCGGGCAAATCAGTGCACATCACTCTGGGCCTGCCTGCAACCAGCTGACCTCAACCAGGTGGGTGGTCATGTTATCAGATAAGAATAGCTCTACTATTACTGTTCAGTCTTAAGCTTGCAAAGCAGTGATGAACATGCTATCACTACAAAAATGCTTGATATCAGATTTAATCATTGTTAGGTAATGTATTTCAATCGCAATTAGTCACATCAAGTAAGATATCACCAGGCCACCATATTTTGTGTTCATAAACAGTCACAAATCAACTGGAAGCTTCCTGACATTCATTTTACTGAAATACTGCAGACAAACAGTTCTTTTCTGCCTACAACTCTAGAGGTTAATTCCAAATATCTCAAATTTAAAATCAAACAGATACTTAATGGAGACTTTAAATGTTTTTTCTATTATGAGTCTGCAGTGTATTTAAAGTTTCCTCATGTTGATGAAGCAAACTTGCAATAAGAAAGTGCTCATGACAGTTCAAATATTAGCAGACATACAATAGAGGCGTACAGGTGGCCAGTGTGCATCTGTGTATGTTTGTGTCTGTGTGCATATTGTGGTTACTGGGGGAGCTGCATTTCCGCCGGTGCGCAGGTGCATTGTGACATGTAGCCCCTGCACAGCCTTGATGTTGAGCACACGCAGACGCGCGGCAACATACACACTTCAGATGCTGCGATAGGTGTCATCTCCAACCACGACAGTGGTGGTATTTTCGGGAGGTGGGGATTTCACAAGAAACGTAGCTTCAGAGGTAAAAACTTTCTCAGTAAAGTACACCCATGCCACCCAGGTGCGCAATGACGGTCGGTGTCAAATTGTCTGGCTCGAGGCAAAGACAACAAAATAAAAACTCAGGCTCAATGATCTCTGAAACTGATAAGTTTTTCTGAGTGAATGTTTGTACCTGCTATACGTGTGCGATGATGTGGTATTCTTGCTCTACCTCATGAAATTTGTGGTTTTGCAGCTCCGTGTTCTTTTTAGCTATTTTCTCTCTCAGTCTGCAGGCTGAACAAAAATGTAGCTTGCTCTCTGAAATATGGGAGTGCCACAATAAACCAGATGCAGATGCTTTCTAGCATAAAAATACAAACAGAGACAAAGATACCGAAAACACAACGTACAGATGAATATCTCAGCCACATCTCCCTCCAAAATAGATCTCAAGCAGCTCGTAAATGTGCACATTCGGATGCATTAGTACACAGCAGATGGATGCATCAGTGTCCAGTACCACCATATAGTCAGAGTGACTTCATGTTTTCTCCACTACCTCCCACCTCCTCCCACACATACGTGCACACACAAGGGATCTGCAGCTTGCTGTCCTTGTGCTGGGCTTATTCATTCAGCCTCTCTGAGCCAGTCAAGTTCCCAAGGCTGTTTCATTACATGGAGCCAACTTAATAGGAGGCACATTGACCCAACTGTGAATCAGTTCTGCAACAGCTGAGCAAAACATCTGCTGGGCTTCCAGTCGCTGCCAGAAACATTCTGGACCCGATTAAGACAGACCTCTGACTTAAAACCAATAAATCTGTTGTTTCCAGAGTCCACCCTCTTCCCATAGTGTTACTCAGAAAAATGTTTCTTCCCCCCCCTTTTTTTCGTCATCTCTTCTGTGGCTGTACCTCGCCCCTCTTCTGTGAATCAACTGCCCCCACCCTCCTGTTTGGCCCCCCTCTATACAGCTGTTCCTTTGCCTCATGCTGCACATTCTTTCATTCTTTAAGGCTCTGGCTGTCAGGGACTCATTACACTCCTTCCTGCTGTGTGTGTGTGTGTGTGTGTTTGTATGTGTGAAAGAGAAAGAGGCAATCTTACGATGTGAAAACCTGAAAGACAGAGTACAGCTGCACGCAGCAGAGCCCTCTCATATACACAAACACACACACAAAAAGAGAAAAATCCAAATGGCAATGCTGAACAAAAACTGTATTCATGCGTGCTCAAAGACAGTGAACATAGTTATATGTTGTTGGAGGACATTTTTTGGAAACTGTGGGGCAGCAGTGGTAAATGAATCCAAACAGCAGGCAGATTGAAGAACAAATACACAACTTTTGACCTGCTTGACTTGGTTGAAAAAAATCAGTCTAGAGCCCACAGTCTTTCTCTGTTTTCTCTACATGTGTTAATTAGAAATTAGCACTCAGTAAATGAGTCACTCCTCAGCCTTGCTGCTGCAGGTTCGTGCAGACTACATGGTGCAGAAATCCTCATGGACGAAAATAAGCACACTGTGACGATTACTATATCATCTGACTATAACGCTTGCTTTACCACAAAGATGCAATTACCGGAAAGGTGCAACTGTAATGGATTATCATAAAGTATATTTGTACATACAATCCATTTCCCTCAACTATGATTTCCAACCTTCGTGAAGTTAGAAACCAAACTTTCTGGCATCATAACATAGTCAAGCAGGAAAACTTTGCTCTATCTTTCAATTCTATCTAACAAAACTAACACCAGGCTTAGGGTTAGGGGTTTGCATGCTTACGGAATAACAGTCAAACTAAACAACTTTTCCTGCGCCTTTATTTCAATAACCTCCAAAATTAACACTATGCTTCTCTGACTCATCTGTAGTTTCTGTTTGGTGCTAACTAAACAGAAAATACA
>JBAJHY010000002.1:20494392-20504672 GCA_037177095.1 Craterocephalus marjoriae | reverse complement strand
TACAGTTTAAACAGGTGGACTGCTGGTCATCTATGTAGTTATGTCAAGTGCTACGATTGTGCTAAGTGCTTTTTTTTTTTGTTTGTGTGTGTGTGTGTGTTAGTGCCGTATGTGCGCGTGTGTGAGAAGTGTCCAACAAGTCCTATGTAAAAATCACATAAAAACGCAAAATTCGTAGAATCAAGTTATGGTAAGTGCATGAGGCGGTTAGTGCTGGGTCAGGTTGATACTTTAAGTACATTAAATGAATGACTTACCACGGGATTATTCTGCAGTACATGCATGTCCTACATTCATGTTATAATTTCAGAGTAGCCAAATGTTTTTTTTTTTGTAAGTTTCACTCGATAGCAGATTATCCCAAACTTTTTGTGAATATATATTTATTTTAAAAAGTCATTTTGTGTTCCTTTTTGTAATGATTTACACAAAACTAATTTCTATTTTCAACAGGAATTCTCTCTGCCTAAATAATTCCTGTTTTCTTGCTTTTCCCCATCTTAACTGCAACTTTCCTCTCCATTTTTCTCCAGTTACAGACTTCAACCATGACGAGCTCCTGGAGGATTCTCCGTTTCTTCAGAGCCCTTCGAGCTCCAACTACGTCCCGGATGCGGTGGTGCCGCCCGGCGAGCCGTGGCTCCGCGGGGGCCCCTCCCGGGCCGTGCTGTCCCTGCCTTCCTGCCTGTGCCTTACCAAGGACGTCGCCTGTGGAAAGACTGATCCTGGATCCTCCGTCGAGGAACAAGGAGAGAAGATGAGCGTGTACGCCAAGTGTCAGCTTCAGCAGGGCGTCATGTTCGGGCCCTTCGTGGGAGAAATGTGCAAAGGACAGATGCCAAACAACCTCAAATACGCCTGGGCTGTAAGTAGATAATGGTACCATTATCTAATCCAGTGTTAAACCCATTTAGTACAAGGGCTACATACGGTGCAGTTTGATCTGAAGTGGGCCGGACCAGTAAGTTAACAATATAATCATCTCGAAATAATGAAAACTTCCCATTTTTCCCTTTTTTTTTTTAGTGTAAGGAAGTAAACATCTTCTAAACGTTTAGAAAACACTATGAACAACCTGAATTTACGTTTAAAAAAAACAAAACTTTTTTGCCTCAGTAACAGATTTACATTTTAGTTCAGTTAAATATTTTTTTAAATTAATATAAATTTAATAAAACAATTAAATTTGTTAATTAGTTTAAACAAAAATAAATATGCTGGCATACAATAAATGTAATTCTTTCATTTTTTAATATGATGTTTTTTATTTATACAATTTGCTTGAGATAAACCTATATTATATTATTTGTATTGAAAATGGTATTAATTTACATATTTGTTTTAGCACACAAGTAAAATTCCAGCATTTCACATTTTGATTTGAGTAACTTTGACCAGATTCATCCCCCTGGCTGGTTTTGGCCCCCGGGCCATATGTTTGACATCCCTGATAGAGTCACACACACAACTATTTGTGTATTTGTGATGGTTTTATTTGTCATATTTGATTTTGTGTGTAGTAAAAAGATGCTTTTCTACCTGCAGATCAGAGACGATACTTCTTTCATCTTTGTTGATGCCTCTGATGAAAACAAATCGAACTGGATGAGGTAAGCAGTCGTTATCGTCTCTGGTGCTTTAGTTTAATCCGACAGCTCTGTGTGCGCCGGCAGAGGGACTCTCTGTGTGTGTTTGATTTGTGTTTCAGGTATGTAACCTACACCAGCAATGAGGAGAAACACAACTTGGTAGTTTTCCAGTTTTACCGTCACATCTACTACAGGGTTTCTCAGCCCATTTCAGAGGGAACGGAGCTCAAAGTTTGGATCGGCAAAGATTACGCCTCACTTTTGGGCCTGGGGATGGGTGAGTTGTGTTTGTCGGATGCAAACTTAGACCCTGCAGCAGAGTTTGGGGGCACTTTGGGTGATTTTCCTCGCTTGGTACTTCTTGTGTATTATTGCTGATAAAACAGTCATCTTATGATGTGCAATCAAGTATTATGCATCTTTTTTTTCAGGGCAACCTGGGCTTTCATAATATCCATGATGCAGTGGTTTCACATGAATGAAGTAATAGAAAAGTTATAGAATCATAAAGATAAAGTAAAAAAATCAGACATTTAATTTCACAAACATCTACTGAAAAGGCCCAGTGAACTGCAAAAACATGGAGACACTATAGAAATTTTATTTAGGATATTTGTAGGGGATAGTGGAGTAACAAATCAAACCTGTAACTATAAAACAAATGTCAAAATTTCACCATAAGTGCAAAAAACTCCCACACTGTCACTGATGCAAATCTTGGAAGCACTTGAGTCACATTGCATATTTTACCCTTTGTAGTGTATTTTTCCCACAAAATGAAAAAATGTTGCACAAAAACAAGAAAAAATGGCTAATAGACATCAATTATTGCTTTCATAACAGTTTGATTAATGGAGTGAAGCATCTCAACAACTAATGATCTTTGACAGACAACGTCATGGAATAGAAACTCAACAATTAGATATTTCACGTCATGTGATACCCATTTGATAATGCGATTGGACACTGACCTTCAATAAACATAGCTTAGCTTCTAAACGTCCCACAGACATACTGGAACTATTGGCTTAAAGCGTGAAGTGTCGCTATTACTTATCTATTACTATTTCCGAGATATACGCAGTTTTAACGAACATATGCGACTTTGAAGGGTTAACGTTGAAATGAATTGTTTTTCTTGTAAAATATATAATTTGTTTTGCATTTTCTTGCTCCGTGATGCAGGTGACAACATGAAATGTGAAATCGGGAACAAGGAGACAGCCCTGCGTCTCCTGCAGGACATCCAGGTGGTCACCCTCCCGGAGCTGAGCGCCACCTCCCTGTGGTCCGACCACAGCCAGTCGCAGAGCCCCATGCCGGTCATCAGCGACGTGACCACCATGCCCAGCACGGAAGCAGCTGCTGATCTGGGCATGATGTCCGCCCTCCCCTTCGCCTCCTTGCAGTCCCCGACTTCCCACGTGATGGATAAGTACGACTTTCTGCCCGGAACAGAGAAGCTGCTGAGCAACCTGGGGAGTCACCAGAACAGCCCCTGGTACTTCTTTGGGTTGGAGCCGGACCCTACCGGCCGGCCTCTGGATCGGAGCACGGCGGTGTGCAAGCTGTGCATGGAGCATGTGAGCTGCGGGGGGGGAGCCGCTGATCTCCAGAGCCATCTGACGAGCAGGCATCACATCAAACTCCGCGACAAGGATCGAAATCTGCCAACAGGTAAGAGTTTCAGACGTTTATTACAGAGCCTTTACATTTTATGTCTGATCGGTTTTAAATTGGTTCTCTTTGCTGTTCATGAATTTTTCTATTAAATGGAGCAAAACACACCTTGTTGAAAACTAAAAAACAGGGAGAAGGTCATATCATGACTTTATAGCTTCTATGACATGTTTTGTAGCAGAGCCTGACCGATATGGAATTTTTTGGGGCTGATACCGATATTGGAGGCTTTAAAAAGCTGATATCCGATACATATCGGCCAATATATGACATAAGAACACAGGATACATACTGTACATGAATATGAATACTTGTTATACCCAAAATATGATTCAAGACTAAGAAACTGAACATTATAAAGTTAAAATAATGAACTTTAACAACAATGTCAATTCCCATTGCCATTCAATGTTTTTATTTTTTGTTTGCATATTTAAACAGATCAAAAATAATTCATTCATTTCAATTAAAAAAATGAAATTTGTTTTGGCATACTATCTGTCTTGTAGGTTTAAAATGAACTTCACTGAGTTAACACTGCTCCTGCCTCACAGACAGAAGGCGGAGACACTCCGCTTCATGACGAAACTGATGAACATAATGAATTTTTATCACTAGATCGCTGTGAATAACATCCAGGGACACTTAATTTCACAATATAAACACATTGCACTGCACTGGAGTCCTCCATGATAAATAAGGTTGATTTATATAAATTTTATCATTAAAATGTAATTAACCTTATTGGATATGCACACGTCTGGTGCCATTGACTGTTATATTCCCATACATGAAATCATTAGATCATTATCAGAGAGGCCTTATAAGCAACATCTTGATGGTGAAGCTACTTTAAACTTCTTTATTCTGTCATGGCTTTGTTAGTCACTTCTTTTATCTTTACACTGAACACTGACATGAAACCATGTGAGAAGTTCAGAAGGGAAGAAAAAAAGATCCCTTTTTGTGGAGCTGAAGGGATTTGAAATGTGACCACACACTGATGACTTACTTATTGTAAGTGGCTAAAAACAACCTATTAAATCTTTAAATACTTTCCACTTATTGTATGCCTTTTAACCTTATCTACAAAGATCTTTTACAATCTGTTGCTGAGTCTGTCATTCAAACAAAAAGCACTTCTTATATATTCTCTATATGCAGAGCTTTTTTCTCTACAATCACTCACTGATAAGTATATTGGGGGCAATGCAGGGGGTCACTGTCTTCCCAAGGACCTCTCAACTCCAAGTGCTGGGGATCAAATCACCTAAGTTCTGTGTTGAAACTGACATTTACATACATACATTATGAGTTATTTCAACATCTTGTCATCTTAATCATGGTTTGATTAAGCAATTACTAACTAAATACTTAAAAGAGGTGTTTAGCCACACAGCAGCCACCTGTGAGTGACGGCCAAATATTACAACATTTTATGCAAAGTATGTTCATGTTAAGCATGCGATGAAAAATAAGAGTCCCAACTTTGTGACCAGATTATTGCATGCTTAGTTGCTCACCTTGAACTTTTGTGCCCTGACAGAACTGCATCCAGTTCAATTGTGAAACTTTGAAGAGAAGAAAAGGAGGGAGTGGGCGGATGGGATTGTAGGAAACCCATTTTGGAAGGCAGACAGATAAGAACAGATGGTGTAGAAGAGAGGACTAAGCGGAGAACTAATAGACGGTGTGGGAAAGTGATGAGAAATGAGTTGTAGGCTAAATACCACCCCCCACCCCTTAACCCACCCCTCCCTGCCCCATTTCCATTCCCTTCATTCTCTCCTTCAGCTCTCCTCTGAAGAGTGACAGACAGGGATGTTAAACGCCGTTTGACACCAAAGACAGAGGTGACTATGCGAAGGTAGCTATCAGACTGGGAGGTTTTGGAGTGTGTGTGTGTGTGTGTGAGCGTGCATGTGTCAGAACGGGGTTGTGTAATGAATTAGAGACACGGGTCCGATTAAAACGACCAGTAATTTCTCCGGGGAGATGAGAGCCTGGAGCTGCATGAATCAAACCACTGCCAGGATGACTCACCAACACCATTTCCCTTGATCTCCGAAAGAGATGACAGAGCGAGAGAGACCGGACAGTTGGCTGAATATAAAGATGGAGGAGGGGGGCAGAGATTATGGGGAGGAGGATGCAGAAAGACAGCATACAGGGACTCTGGATTAGGAAGACATGAGAGGGATGCAGGTCTGTGCTGTCCGGAGAGAAAAGAGAGATTGAAAGAGTGCTATTAGTTCTCATGAAGAAATATGGTAAGATGGAGGTGACAAGATGATGGGGACGGGAGGGGTGAGGAGAGTAAAAGGAAAGGTCTCAAGCATCACTAGTTTCAATCTGTTCTCACCATTCCCACTCATATCTCTGGCCTCATTGCAGGTGACAGCAGCGTGCCTAAATTACCTCCCGCTGGCACTTAAATTAAACAGGGCATATAGTGAGAGTGAGCGACAGCCAGAAAGAAAGGGGCAGGAGGAGAGGGAGCGCGGGTGTGTGCTTGTGCGCACGTGCGCGCACGTGCGTGGAGATGCTTATGAAAAGAGTGTCCATGGTCACATTAATGCAATTTCTCTCTCGATCCCTCCATTCCCTCAGCCCAGGCCTGGATAATGAGCTAGCGAACACTCTCCCTCCCCCCCCCACTGGGTCTACCTGCTATGCACAAAAGGCTCTGAACGCTATTTTTGGAGCCCCTCTTCTCATTTATTTCCTTGATTTGGTGATGATAATAATCATTGTGGCTTGAGGTGCCATATTCAAATTAACTGCCATTCCTCCAGTGCTATCGGCCCAGCATCACCCTGCCTGCAAAAAGTGTCCCTGCACCTCCTCTGCCTGCTCCAACTAACCCCCCCCACCGCTCTCCCTCACCTCTCCTGGAAGCAATACAAAGACCATTGAAGCAGCTCGGGCTGATATGTTTCCTTGTTGAGCTTATTCAAATCAGGTGTTTGAAAACGAACCTTGTTTGCATTGTAATGTCGCGTGGCGGAGCATCCGCAATTGACAATTTACTGATAGGAGCCTGTAAGAGGGCTGGCTGCTGCGGTGCTGTGAATATGAAATGAATTAAATTCGCGCCTGTAGTTATTCAGATCAGAGTGTAACATGATAGCTTACATGAGTGGGTTTGAATGGAGGTCTAACTAAATAAATTTGATTTGGAAATGGTGTGTTTGGCAGATTGTGCCACTCACCAGGTGCTGCAACGGATAAAGCAAGCAGTTTATTGTACATAATAGGATGCAAGAGTCTTTACATATACATGAATTCTATTAGGCGACGCCGGCGCAGGAGGGAGGCACAAAAGGCAGAAGCACACAGAGAGAGCAGGTGAGAGAGCAGCTCACATCCATCAGTCTGATAAGAACGATTTCTGTGCGCGAATCTCTCTTTTTTGTGTGTGTTTGTGTGTGAAGGAGGGGGAAAAAAGACCAATATGCTGTCACTGTCACTTTGTACTTTTTTTTAAGCAACAAAGAAAATAAAGTGTTTCTGTGAAACAAAACACCTCAGGGAGACCTGTCACCGCTGGAGTTCTTCACAGCTAAAACAGAGTTACGTGTGTGTGCGTGTGTGTACATGCATGCTGACAAGTCAGTGTGTGGAACCCAGCGCTGGTTAAAACATTGATTGATACAAAAACTTTTTTTTTGTCATAGTATT
Source organism: Craterocephalus marjoriae (assembly GCA_037177095.1). Lineage (NCBI taxonomy): Eukaryota > Metazoa > Chordata > Actinopteri > Atheriniformes > Atherinidae > Craterocephalus > Craterocephalus marjoriae. The sequence continues at coordinate 20,497,722 of JBAJHY010000002.1, read as the reverse complement.
TGCGCAGGCTCCGCTGAAGTCTTACATCTTTTCAAACAGCTGAAGTTTTCTAGAATTAGAACATCTCGGCAGTCTGTGACACTTCCACATGACGGCATCTGTGTGTTTTATCTGCTTGAGCTTTGCAGCTGCTGTGGATGATCTGGGCTGGTCGAGGCTAATGACTGACTTGTTTTCTGGTCTAACTGAGCTCCTAATTACATGATTGAGCTTGTTATAGCCTAATTAAAATGGTAAAACGCAGAGCAGAGAGGGAGTGTATGTAAATGAGTCAAAGAGAGAGAGAGAGAGAGAGAGAGAGAGAGAGAGAGAGAGAGAGAGAGAGAGAGAGAGAGAGAGAGAGAGAGAGAGAGGCTGGAGGAGTTGGACTTGAACCACTCACTCCTGTGTCCCTCCCTCTTTCCCCCTTTATTAAACTGTTAGCCCATGTGACCCCCTATCTCTCCCCACCGCCCGCCGCTGGCTATTTGGATCAGGCCGTGAACTGCAGCTATAATCAGAAGGCCTGAATTTCAGTAACTCATTTTATCATTTAACCCCAAGTTATACATGTCAAGGTGGCAGAGCATGCTCCGTTTGGGGAATTGAGGTGGGGAACATGATGTTGATAGGAAAGTTAAACACAAAAACAAAATTACCAGCGAGTTATTGCGAAAGCCCGAGGACGGCGGGGAAAAAAAGTTTGTATCTGAAACTGAGACACAAGAGGGAGGAGAACTGGGGGGGCATCCAGAGAATAAGGATGAACAATGTTTTTGTTGTTCAGATTTTAGGAGTATACTTTTGGGTCAATTAACAATAAAGATCAATTGATATCTCTTTATCCTTTCTTCTGTGATTCTTTCGCCTGCAGTAATGAGATAAATATTTATGAAGGCAGAAAGTCCCCTGCTTCTCCTCCTTGTGTCAAATCCTCGGCATGATCAAAGCCTCAGCCCAAAAACACAGACACACTGAAAGCATCAAGGCTCTCTTAGCATTGTTTTTCCACTGTCCCACAGCTCAAGCACACAAAACTACCCCCCCCAACCCCACCCCCCCCTCACCCATCCTCATGCTGTCCATGAGAGGGGTGGGGGGGGGGAGAAAAAAAGCAGATAGGTTTGGGACCAGCACACTGTCGCTTTAAGATAAAATATTCTATCTTCTACATCATAATTATCTCCTTAAGGTAGAAATATTAGCATATCCACCAATCTTATTATCTGAGAAATTGGCTCATTAAGTCGGCTGGCTCCCCTTGCGCCCACCTTGTTCTCCACTGTCCATACTTCATCAGCGAGGGAGGCTGCTGAGGGGCATTCTGACTGACAGGAGGCACACGGCCTCTGTGGGGACTGGCCCAGGCAGGCACAGGCTGATGGGACACCACTCTGATGTCCTGGGAGGGGGAAAAAAAACCAGAAGAAGAAAGTAGCCTCAGTGCTGCTGAAGTCAGATCTCAGAGCGAACTCTCCCCAGGGACAGAAAAAGACTGGGATGTGCAGTGTGACCTAGTGTAGCTTAAAAAAATGCCTTTTGATTACAAAGTTTTTTATGGAGCATTTAATTTTGTGAAAATTGATCAACATTGCTTCCGGCGAGATAAAAGTTGCTGAACATGCTCTGACCTTCCTGAGTTGTGCTTCATGGAGCTGGCTGTGAGAGAAGCAGCAGACCCTGGACAGAGACAGTGTTCAAAGCCCAGTTTATGGTCTTAAAAAGCAAAGCATACATTTGCTTAGTAATCAGAAAGAAAGGCTTTTCAAATTACATTTCCTGTGCTATTAGATATTAATGACATGCTGGAGAATCGCCCTGGCCTCTAATCTGCAGGATTTAATCCGTAGAATGAAACCTGACACCCGTGGAGGCTAATGAAATCATCCTTTTAATCCAGGGAAATGTCCCCCGTAAGCCTACAGCTTTGGGGAACCACAGGAAGCAGAGCGGACGGAGCAACGGACAACACGGCGCGGGATAACTTCCTGCAGAGGAGGACTTAGAGGAGAGACACCAAGCTACTCTGAATGCAGAAGATGTTTGAATATTAAAAAAAAGAAAGAAAAAAAAACAGATTGAGAGTCTGAAAAGGAGTAAAAGGGCTGGCAAAAATGAGACTGTGATTAAAGATGAAACAATCTTTTTGACGCTTCTTCTGGACACAGGAGATGCTTCCACACAATGCAGCAGCCCTTTTCTCCCTCCCTCCCTCCCTCCCTCCCTCTCTCCCTCCCTCCTGTCTGCCTCTCTCTCCGTGTGGCTGTGTGGGATTGAGTTGTTAATTAGAATCGTGGCCAGGCCAAATGAATTCAGACCCTCTTCCTTCTGTAATGGCGATGCAGACCCCAAGCTGCGGGCTTTAATTCTCCTCTCATCAGCCTGATGGAAAAATCACCTCACTGCCATTCAGCTCAGCCACTCATTAACCAAACCAAGAAAAGGGATCGGCACTATGGGCAGTTTTATTGTATTTCTCTTCTTTTTTTCACCTTGGCTTTTTTTCATGGCACACATATGCACATGAATCATTCTGTTAAAGCATAAAATATGCATGCGTCTGATGTTTAAAAAGAAGAAAAATGGCAAATGAAAAAAATGTTTTTTATTTCAAGAGACAAAATGACGTAAATAAATAAATGCAAATAACACAAATGCATTAATAGGAATCTGCTGATCCTAAAAACTCTTATGTGTGAGTCCTAAGTGTCTAAATACTTTTGAGGGTGCAGCTGCTCTGCTTGTGTGTATTAACAGGCCATGTGTGAGGCAAGAGGGTCGAGTTGTGATATGCTTAACAGCCAATTTACAAAGGTCAGGTGAGTGGGATCAAACGGGTGGGAAGATCACACCTCACACTCCTAAATGAGAAACAATCATCCCTCCAAAGGTCATCCAGACACAACCAAGGATTAGAATAATAGAGCAGGCCTCCTGCTCCTCCTTCTCTCACACCTTTGCCTGCTCATCCTCCTCCTCACTGCAGGGAGTTTTTTTGGAAAAGCGAGAAAAACGTCCCCCCCACTTGTCTCTGGGCCTATTCTGGTTCTTCACCCTTGACTGACCATATAAGCCAAATAAGTTAAGCATTTAAGTTAGAAACTAACCAGTGATATTATAAGATGACTAATTATCAAACCAAGAAGATCAAACATCACAATTTCTGTTATTATTGTGTAAAATGATTTTATAAGAAATTTACAATGTTTTATATTTGTATTGACTTACAACTGAGTTGTTAATTTTAGCAAAACAATTGTTATGGGCTGGCTGTGCAGATGTCTTGTTTTGCTGTTGTGTATGTGTGTGATTGTGCTTCGTAAGCAGAGAAGGTTGGACAAAGATTTGTTT
>JBAJHY010000002.1:19353406-19365435 GCA_037177095.1 Craterocephalus marjoriae | reverse complement strand
AACATATTAGGAGAGGCTCAAAGAAACAGGATGAAGTCTATTTATATTTTTTAGAGAAAGCCTCAGTCCCATTTTTTCTTATCTAATTGAAATCCTCTGAAAAACATCTAAAGGCTGCTTTGTCTTTTTTTTATTTATTTTTTATTTTTTAAGAGCAAATCTTTATTCTATCTCCTCTGGCTTACTGCCATGTTTATCTTCCCTGGTTGTCGTACAGAAGGAGGTGGTTACATTAAAATGAAACCAGATTAAATCAATTCTGAGGGTTAGGGTCCTTCTGGGGCATTTCTGTGCCCCAGTGTGTTACAGCAATCAACATGTTACATCATGACTAAAACCTAAAAATGGGGGGCAAGGACAAGGTAGGATCTTAGAAAAGTATTTTATTTATAAAACCCAACAAACCATGTATAAGTCCTTTAGTTGTGCACTTTGGGAATGAATGCATGGGGAATGTATGTAATGCACAAAACAGACTAAACTGAGCCTGCCAGTGCCAAGTTGACCTCCTGGACCAGGCATCCTAAATCCTGGTCCTCGAGGGCCTGTGTTCTGCAGGTTTTAGAGGTTTCCCAGCTGCAACACACCAGACTTCAAGCAAGTTTAAATGCCACAATGTTTTGAGGTTTTATCTGAAAATATGCTGAGGATTTGAGGCCTGCTGGCAGAATGGATTCCAATCAGACTGGATCAGGAGTCTTCCCACATTAGTGCTGCTGATCAGTGACATGAAATGAGATTATAATGCCCTACTGGACCTGCAAAGAGGCTGATAACCACTGATATGATAGATAACAGACAGATGCATTGTCATTTTTCCCCCTCTGAACCGTATAAAAGATGGCTCATGAATGAATCAGAGATATTACGACAAACTGGCTCCATATCAGAGACATAACAACTCTAGTCCTTCCAAAATTGTTGAGTAATATTTTTAGATTTGCATGCACGCTCTGAAGTCATTTTCCCTGGGCACAAATTTATACAAATTGCTTTAACTGAAATTTGCCCCAACTGAGACTGTGTGTGAATATTTTTCCTAGTCTCAATCAGTACAAACACTAACTCTAGAGGCAAGAGTGATCCTCTCTGGAATCAGACTGAAGTCTGCACCGCTGAATCTGTGGGTTTTAATAGAGCTCCGTGTGGAATCAGACTTTCCTTCTGCTGCTCAGAGATATTTTTAGTCACACAGTGGCACTTCTGCCCAGGAGAAAGACAGCACAGAAGGTAAATTTGTCCAATTTAGATGTTTTTGTAAGGACATTTTTTAACTGATGCGCTACATTTATAGTAACTCTCATGTCTGACGTGTCAGTGAGTGCGAGTGGCCTGCTGCAAGTGGAGGAGATGGAAGGACTGGGGGGTCCATTGTTCCTGAGGAGTAACATCGGTATGCAGCAGGTTCCTCCTACTCTATTCAGTATGAGAAGGATTTTATATATTCAGACTTAATTCTTGTTTTAGATCCTTTGGACAGTTTTCCTATGTCCTTGTTTTTAGATTCAGTTGAGGGAGTCTCCAGCTCTTCTTCCACCAAAGATGTCGGCTCTGCATCCCCATTGACAGACAGGAAGAAGAACCGCAGAAAGAAAAGCATGAACCAAAAAGGAGATTCAACCTTGGGACAAGCAGATGGTATAGAAAATACTGAAATTAACGTTTAAAGTTACTTTGTAATGATAATAATATTCCTACACTTTCAGTCCCAATATAGATATTTATTTTAATTATTGATGATTAATGGCTTAATAATAGATTGAAATATTCAGTGAGTTTAATGTGTTATGTAACATAAATATATTATAATATATATTATATATATTATAATATATAATTCCTCGCCTACTTTTTTCTCTTTGTCATTTCTCCATTACTTTCTCTTTTCCCATGCAGCCAAGCGCAAAATGTGGAAGCTAAAAAGTTTTGGTAGCTTAAGAAACGTAAGCAAGACAGGTAATGCTGAACAGTAATATTCCAACTTGTATTTACACAGTATTTACTCATATTACTAACGTTTGCACATACCAAACTCCTCTTGCCTCTGTCACATTTAATTAAGTGTAATATTCCTGCTACTGAAAGGCATAATGAAAAAAATAAAAAAATCTACAAATGCGACCGAAACTTTCAGACTTGTTTTGATGTTTTATTTTTCCCTGCTTGTGAATGCTTGAAGGCAAAGGGAAAAAAGATAATAAAAAAAAGAAAACAAAAGTCTTTTAAAAATGATTCAGGTCAAAACAATTGCTGCAGAAAAATCTTTGTGCATGTGTTACTGTTTCAGACGAGGACAATTTTGACTTCCTCGTTGTTTCGAGCACTGGCCAGACGTGGCATTTCGAAGCCCAGAGTGTGGAGGAGAGGGACTCCTGGGTCCAAGCCATTGAGAGTCAGATCCTAGCAAGTCTGCAGCTGTGTGAGAGCAGCAAACACAAGGCAAGAAACTAGCTAAAGGCTGAGAATTAAAAATAATAAATAAATAAATACTGGAAGTTCATTCATTTAAATTTTTCCTGTTGGTGTATCCCAGGATCGCAAGAACAGCCAGAGTGAAGCTGTAGCTCTGCAGGCCATCCGCAACGCAAAGGGCAACAACTTCTGTGTCGACTGCGATGCTCCCAGTTAGTAAAAACTTTTCATAGCTTCACCTCTGAACATCCTCAGTTACAGTTACTATAATGCTGCTGCACTGCACAAGCTTCATGAGTTGGTCCTGTTTTGATGATAAATAATTATTTTCTGCTCTGCATGTGATGTCCAGGTCATAAATTGTCTTTTTTCACATGTTCCATCTTTCCACCGAGTTTCATTAAAACTTTTTTTATGATTGTTTTTGTATAATCTTACTAACACATATACAAATACATAAACAGCTGTTGTAACATATTTACCTCATAGTTCTATTAAAAATATCTACTTAGAGCAGTCAGACCAAATTTGAAAAAATATGCATGTGAAAGTAACGAAATGTTTGCTTTTACACTACGTATGTGTAGTTTATAAAAAAGATAGATTTTTCTTTTTTTTCGCAAAGTGGGAAACGTAACTAAGAGTTCAAACTATTGACTCTGTTTAATACACTTTCGCAGTTTGGCCAAACACAACATGGCCAAACTTGCATATTTTAAAAGAATCAAAAAATTATCTTAGTGAGGTACCTGCTTAATTTGCTGTGTGTGTTGTCTTTTTCCAAGATCCAACATGGGCTAGTCTGAACCTTGGAGCTCTCATATGCATTGAATGTTCTGGGATTCACCGGAATTTAGGGACCCACGTTTCACGAGTTCGCTCGCTGGCCCTTGATGATCTTCCTCGAGAGCTCACGCTGGTTCTCAGCGCCATCGGCAACCACATGGTCAACAGTATATGGGAGGCACGCACAATGGGCCACCGTAAACCAGCACCTGATGCTACACGGTAAATGACTTTCGGCTCTTAAGAGAAACCCTCTGCTTTGGTCAGATGTTTTATACCAGGGCTGCCAAACATATGGTCCGAGGGCCAAAGCTGGCCTGCCAGAGGGTCCAGTCTGCCCAGAATGAATATGGTGAATGTGAAAACGACATAGAACATGTTGACGACATTTTTTTAATGAAAATAGCTGCAACTCCCCATTATCCATGTGAGGTTGGACTTTTTATGTTAGAATATAAAACATTCACAAGGTCAGAGGATCATGTGTTAGATATTCTATATCTTAATAGATCTGACTTCACTTTGCTTTATGAGTTCAGCTGGTTAGTACACACAGTATATACATTTACAATAACTTCTATCTGGAATCCGATCATAAAGTGAAATACCAGGATTAAATATTTGGGGATTTTGTAGATCTGTTGTTATCTGGAAGTTGTTATGAGATGGGATCGGGCTGAGGGTAGCCCCTGAATATCAATGAGTTTGACACCTCCGTTTTCTGCAACACTGTAAGCACGTGGTTGACAAGTTTCAGTGGAAACTTTCATTTTACAATCTGTGGTGGAAACCCTCTGTCTATGCACAAAAGTAAGAGAAGAAGCTGTAAATGTCTTTCACTGATTAATCTGCTTCTTCCTGTTTTTCCTGTGCACATCTAGAGAAGAGCGAGAGTCGTGGATCAGAGCCAAATATGAGCAGAAATTGTTTGTGGCGCCGTTGCCTCCTCCCACCCCCGGCGAGGGTCCAGACTTCACTCTATCTGGCCGTCTTCTGTTGGCAGTGATGGAGCGCAATCTGCCCAAGCTGCTGCTCCTTTTGGCCCACTGCACTAAGGAGGACATCAATGCTCCTCTCAGCCTGTCGCTCTCCTCCAGGTCGCTCTTAGCGCTGCGGCTGCCTGGCTCTGCTCTGCACGCTGCCTGTCAGCAGGCCGATGGGGTGATGACGCAGCTTCTTGTTTGGGTGTGTTTTTCTTCCCTTCTGTGATCTACGCAGGTTTCAGGAATATTTGAATTAGCAGTGAAACATTTGAATATGATGTCATTGGCATCATCAAAGAGCCGTAATGCTAGGAAGTAGACATAATGTTGCACCTGTGGTATAAACAAGGTGTGAAATGATCGTAAAATTGTACTCAGCAAGCCGTCAGGTTGTATTAGGGAAGAAGTGTAGAATGATAACCTCAGAGTAATTTGCTCACGGAAGAACAAAAGTAGTTCAATAGGATGACTCAGCAGCCTGCTTAATGTGATCCGTATAAAAGGCACTTAAGCTCACTAAATTACTTCTTATGTCCAAGTTGACCTTAATACCACACAAGATAAATCTTCCTCAAAGTGAGAAGTATGTAATAACTACACAGTGTGATGCAGTTTTCTTTCATCCTCTCTGTTTCTGTCGGTACGGCAGTACGGCTGTGACGTCCGGTATCGAGACACTCAGGGGCAGACGGCGCTGGCTTTGGCTCAAAGTGCTGGCAGCCAGGAGTGCGTCGACATCCTGCTGCAGCACGGATGCCCGAATGAACCGCCCCCCTCCGTCGCCGCAACAGTTGGTTTTGCATCGGCTGCCACATCCAGCTTCCCTGTTGCCATGACACCAAGCCTGACGGTTGCCTCGACACTTCAGATCTCACACAAGGGTGGCAGCACCAACTTGAGTTACAGCACCTCCAGAAGAGCAGTGTCATAATTACAGTGTGGTGTGGCATAATGTGTGTGTGTGTGTGTGTACGTGAGCTTGTCGCTTTGCCCTCATAAGTGTCCTGGACATGCAGACGGGTCAGTGGGACCGATGGACGTGTTGATGGATGCTGCACTTCTGGAGCCAGATGAGGTTTTGGATGCGTGTCTATCAGGGATGAAAAGATTTCACCAAAACAAAAAAAAACAGAATTTGTCCCACCTACACAGGATTTAATAGGAATGTTCTGAACTCTTTCGGATCCATATGTCATTGTGCAGACATTAATCAACTTTATTCTCCACTCATTTAAGAATGGAACTCCCCCTGCAGCCTCAAACAGCTTATCTAAGCAGCTAAAGCTCAGAAGTAAAGAACTGCAATAAGTTTACTATGTGAAAGATGGATGTATTGAATTCTTAACATTAAACATGGCAGCAGTTATTCATTCTGACAATGAATGTGAGTTTTAAGCCCATTGCTCATTCAGCGCATAATTTATGTTTTGTGTAAGTTGATGTGAAAAACACTAGTGATTGGAAAGAGGATGTTGTTTAAAAAAAAAAAGAAATGATATAGAAATATGTTGAGAAATACTTAAAAGTGCTTCACTTTTCAGATTGTTAATGTATGATCTATACAGGTGGTTCTGTGTACAAAACGCAAAGGGTTACTCATTGCTGTTCAGAGATTTACTGTACAGAGTTTTGCTTCCGTTTTCCTTTGATAAGCACCAGATTAATTGAGATTTTTATGTTCTGTTTGTACCAGTGTGTCTGACATAAATACTGTACAGGATGTGCGCATTATGATGCCAGCAGTAGCTTATTATAAAAAAGAGTGAAATGGAAAGAGGAGGAGCGAGGAAGTGAGAGGAGAGGGAAGAGGGGGGTGGGGGGCGGTTAAACGACCTGGGAATCACAGGCGGTGTTATCTTCAAGGGATGTTTACGTGTGTGTTTGCATGCAAATGAGGTGTGTGTGTTTGTGTGTGTGTGTGTGTGTGTGTGTGTGGGTGTGTGTGTGTGTGTGTGTGTGTGTGTGTGTGTGTGTGTGTGTGTGTGTGTGTTCCAGCAGAGGGAGCTGTGTAGGCCCATGTCACTGTAAGTGCTCTACATGACCATCTGGCTCTCGCTGTCAGTCTGGAAGCTGAACTTACGGTTAACCCTCTCACTGCCAGCATCTCCTCCACACACATGTGATCAAATTAACCAATGAGCAGATGCCGTATCGCCTGACGGGGACGAAACACTTCATGCTCGCTATCATCACATAAAGAAAATTACGGGAGGATTTGGACTTGCTAATTACAGCTATAAATGATTAATGACACACTGATGCCGACGCTGTGACTGAAGCCTCGCTGACCACATTGTGCACGCTTCAGGCTGTGGAGGAAGCAAACGGTTAATTTCTCATTCTGAGTGCTGATGCAGTGTTCCAGCTGAACCCCTTGGAGAGTCTCTTGCTCTCTCTTTCACTCATATATTCACACACATACACACACCCTTACGAATACACACCGCACTGTAGTGCTTGCCATTCTTCCGAGTAGCCCGCTGCCCCCTCTTTAATTAGGCTAATTGAAATTCGAGAATAACCATTTTCTTGATTGCTCATTATTTTTGGGCAATTTAAAATGAAAAGCGTGCTCACACAGCCAGGGGGCAGGAGAGGTGGGTGCACCCTCTCTCCTCTGATGACCCCGCGCCTCCATGTGTTCCAGCTTGACCCCTGCGGCCGATCCTAATGCTTCCACTGAGGCAGAAAGCCCTCTGCTTTCTGTGGCTGGCTCTTTGCACCGTTAGCATTCTAGCTGCTACCCTGCCGGTACATTTCCAGAGGGAACGTTCCCCGCCAGTAGCCTCAGTGTTGTTAAGCAAGAGAGTCAAGAGGGATTTTCCAGACATCCTTGATACAAATTGTGAGAGATTCTTTGTGCTTAAGTGCTTTTGGCAGGTCTACAGGTAGTTTGCCGGCTTTTCCTGTTGCTGGCCTCTGTGGGAGCCCGGAGAAGAGCCACTGCTGGCCCTTAGCTGAGACAGGAGCAGTGCCGGCACTAAGCTTTTATATTTAGGGTGGCCAAACCTTTACTAAAACTGGATATAATAGCTTTACTTTCTAACACAAACTCACACACACTGTGGTTACATTAAGGAGACATGAGAAAAAAAACCTGGACACACATTACTCACATTTTTCTGACTACCTAACTTTTCTTAGAAACATTTTTGTTCCTTTTATCTACGATAACCCAGTTCCATGCAAACACCTGACCCTTTAGACGCACCTTGACTGTTATTTTCCACAGATATAAAACATTAAATACTCTGTGACACCTCAGCAGGAAAAGCTTCAACTCTTATCCATTTGCTCTGGAAATTAAATCAAAACGAGTTTATCTAAAAAAAACTAAGAAAATAAATATTCTAATCCAGCCTTTTTTACATTTATGGCATAATTCAAACATTTTTAAAGTTACTATGTCTCACTGACCATGCAGACCTTTTTGCTCATTAGAACATAGATAAATCGAGGAGATGAGGTCACCTGACAGGAACGGCTGCAAGCTTAAAGGGAAACGTGTTCATTTCTGGTTTTGCAGACGTGCAGCGGCTCACCTGATTCGTCGAACTCCCAGCCGAACTTGCGCGCGTCCTGCAAGGCCGTCCCCAGCACGGCCGTCTGGTGCATCAGCTTCTTCGGGATGCAGCCGACGTTGACGCAGGTTCCTCCCAGACCTGCCGCACACGGACACGGGCTCGTCTGCAGGAGGCCGACTCAGGCAGCCGCCCTAACAAGGAAGCGTCTTACCCCAGGTGGTTCCCTTCGGCGTCGGCACTACGTAGTCCAGCACCATCACCTTCTTCCCCAGCTGGGCCGCTTCCTGTCAGGAGACTCATGTTTCAGTTCACACCTTTCCGTCCTTGTGCAACCGCGGACATAAAGTTTACGGTGCAGAGGCGATAAGAAGCCGAGCTTCAGGCTCACACCGACACACAACGTTGCACAACAGCAAGGCTTTCAACGTGAGCTCACCTTTGAGCACGCCAGGCCTCCGGACCCTCCCCCGATGACGATCAGGTCGTAGTCGTAGGCCTCGCTCTCCCCGCCGAGCAGCTGCTGCAGGCTGCCGTCTTTATGAGCCTGAGACACACGGAGACCGTCAGCCGCTACCGCCATAGCCCCCGCCACCGCGCTACCGCCCTCACGTCAGCTTCCGGCCTCGCATACAGAAGGCGTAAACGTTGGTCACCTGCAGGGTTTTGTCGCAGCCGCCCAGATGCGTCTTGTTGATGAAGACGTTGGGGACGGTTTTCTGGCCGGTCATCTCCAGCAGCATCTCCTGGTAGGTCGGCCCGTTCTCTGGCAGAGAAAGACCCGTAGAGTTTAACCATCACCTCAGCAAAATGCAAAGCAGCGCAGGAGGAAGCACAACAAGGCGGGGGGGCGGCTCACCCCCCCACATCAGGGCGAATATAAGCTACGACCAGGCTGCTCACCGTCGCCTCGTCTGCAGCAGCTCATCCGCCCGCAGCAGAAACATAACACCAGATGACCACTAGAGCCGCCCGTGCTACTCTGACGGGTATTTTTAGTTTATCCGTTATTAAAATCGTGTTTTAGCCCGAGGAAAAAGGTTCTTGTTGAAATTTATACGATTAACAGCAAGTCAGGGATACTGTGAGAGACTTGGCGGATGTCACATCAAATATTAAACTAAAATGGCGTTTCTTCTCTTTCATTGTCAGTAATAAAAATCGGAACTTTAACTTATTGCATTTCGACTCGGACCAAATAGGAAAAGCACTCTAAAAAAATAACATCTCTAAATTGAATAGTGTAAATCAGAAGGCTGCAAAAAAAGTGCATGGATTTATTTTCATTTTATTTAAGAATTGAATTGAGCCATTTTTTAAATTATAAGTTCCATTTATGGTACGCGATTAAAAGGTAATATTGTACAGTATTAAGCTTTGCTTTTTCTGTATTCAAATTTTTAAGCAAAATCTGTGTGGGTACACATGGAAAGATCAGGACAGACAAGAGCAGCTGCATTCGTCTCCGGCGCCGACATCCCAGCACAACGGCGGCGAGAATCATAAATAAAACTAATTAAAAACAGAACTGGTTCAAAGGTTATGAGGAAGATATCTTCAATAGATGAATACTGGCCCATGACTTTGTCCAAGTTTTAGATTTTGGCCCAGTTTATGGACGGGATGGACGGGGATGGACGGGGATGGACGCGCAGCCTGCAGAGCGAAACCCGGACGCTGCCTGGATGCTTCCAGGCTTCAGCTCCTGACATGACTCACCTCGGCTTCGTTTTTATTTCACAGGACTCCCTGCAGACAGAGCCCTCCGGGTTCATCGTGACTACAACTTTCTGCCGCGACGCTAAAGCCTGGTTCCCGTTTAAAACAAACTTTGCAGAACAGGCTGCAGCCAAACTGAAAGCAAGAGCGAAATGAAGCCGTTCCCTGACCGCTAGCTTCCCGAATGAAAGGACAGATTCATGTTTAACGTTTCACCGACACACGAGCAACATCTGACACCGCAGCTGATGTTACACAGATATCTCCAGGCCATCATCTGAGAGTGACTCAGCTGTTTTTCTGCTGCGGCAGGGGGCGGCGAACAAAACAGGCTTCGTAATAAAAAGGAGATATTCATGAAGAAAAAGGGATTCAAAGCAAGAACACAATGAAAACAGATCCAGATTTGTTCATATTACATTACAAAGCGATGGAAGAGGAACCAGACCAGCGTAGGAGGAAACGCTCAAGGAATGACTAAGCAAAATTTACACAACTCTCAGGGGGTGGGGCAGGGGCTATTATAAAATACATAAACTTTCAATTTAGTAGTAGTATGTAAAGTTTTCATCCCCCCACATCAGCAACAGCTGGTCCCACGGATGCCAGAAGGTTAAAAGGCTCAGGTTTCAGATAAAAACAGCAGGCTTCTGCGCCATCAGGGCAACCAGAGGCGGACTCAGTGATGCCATTACGCTTCATCTGCATGTGGTCAGACATAAAAAGCAAAGTTCTTACCCATGAGATCCAGCTCCACCACGTTGCAGTCCACCTGCAGCTCTTTGAACAAGTCTTTCACCTGCAAAGACGCAAAATAACGCAACTTTTATCCAACACAACATAAAGCTGCGCTTTCATCTTGAGCCTGTATCGTTTTGATTCATTTTGTTATTTTTATTTTTAAGATAATTTTGTGATTTTTGCCATTGGACGCTGCCCTGTTCTAACTTTTTAATCCTTTTCTCTTTGTGGCGCTGTCATGTAGCATGTGAAGCGTGCAGATGAACCTGCAGCTAGCATAACTTTTACAGGTTTCCGGGCGGAGCTCATCCCGCATCGATTATCTACATCAATGCTGTAGAAAACCGCGTGTTTAAAACATTTCTGCGCTGTTTTATCAGCAAGACGTGTGGCAGGAGATAGTAGTTTGTAAGTCATAAACTTACGGCGACATAAGGTGCGCTTACGTAACGTCCTGCTCGCTGCTAACTTTTACTCAGGTGTTTCAGATTTGCGTGATTTCCCCCTCCGGACAGCTCGGGGTGGCTAAAACAAGATAAAACCTGCGTTTAAACGCGAGTGAAATCCGCGTTTTGGCGTAAAGGAGGAGGTCCCTCCGAGGCAGCGAGGGCAAACTAGCAGGTAGGCCGAGCTCGCGCTGCTGGCGGGAGAAAATGGAAGTTTGCGACCGGCGTCCGGAAGGTCGGAGCGGGCGGAGCTCACCTTGATGCAGAACGGACAGTAGCTTTTGCTGAAAACCATGACTTGGTTGGCGTCGATAAGCTGCTGTATCTGAGACTTCAGCTCGTTCTTCCCGGAGTCATGTTCGATGGGAGGCATTTTCAGGCTGTCCTCCGTCTGCCTGCGCGCGGCAAGCTCCGGTAGACGGCTCTGGAAAGCACGAAGGTGCGGACAAATCCGACTCTCCAAAGCCGACTCTTCCTGCTCGTTGTCGGCTAAAACTTCTGAAAGCTCCCGGTTGTTTGTCCAACAGGAAATAACGGGCGCGGATGTGTTGCGTGGCTGTACCACTCCGCTGTCCGCGCGCCTCTGACACCCGCGCCAAACGCCTCCTGTCTTTTTACTGTCCCGCTGCTTTGTGTGCGCTCGATGTGGCTCACCGCTCCCGCCGTAGACGTAATCGCTTGCGATAAGCAGCTATCATCGTAGGCCCCGCCCACACGGCAAACATCGCTTCGCAAAACGCGCCTACCAATAACATATGTGAAAAAAGTCGCCCTATTACGTGCCTTCAAGAAATATATATATATATATATCATTCACCATAACATCTCGTAAGGATGTATAATTTTGGGTGAAAGAACCAAAAGAAAAAACAAGTATTGACCTCTTATCAAGTAATATGAACCTTTTTTCTATGAGACGAGATGTCTTGAAAGCCTTTCCTGAATCTATATTTTACATATAGATTCATAAAAAGATTTAAGCTCCACAAAAAACAATTTCATTTGGAATAAACAGGAGAAATCTAGCTTTATGGATGTGAAATTTTCCCGTTAAATACAGTCATTTTATCATATGATTAACTTCCACATTGTTATAGTCACCATGGAAAAGTAAAACCATATTTTCAGCGAAGCTTCTTAAAATATTCCTATTTATGTTAATAAAGTTTAAAGTTAAACAAGTGATTAAGAAACTAAAACCTAAGTTAGTGCAGTGATGGCAGAAGTCACGCAGGCGTATTTAGAGGCAGCTACACAGAGTTATATTAACTCATTTTTCTCTGTGAAATAATCCACTAATAATGCATGTTTTAATTGTTGCCGTGGTTTCTGTATGAATGCTGCGTGTGGGATAATGGATTACAAATGGATCTTAGTTCAATGGTCTGGAGTTGAATGAACGTGACACTAAAAGCTTCAGA
>JBAJHY010000002.1:17874691-17891076 GCA_037177095.1 Craterocephalus marjoriae | reverse complement strand
TAAATGTGCAATAGACTCTCACATTTCACTTAATTATCAGATCAGACAGTCATCAGACAGTTATCACAACAACAAAATCAACTTTAAAGAGCTCTGTCATCATGAACAGTTTTTATAATGCACGCGACTGGATTTCTGGCCAATATCATATAAAACACAACTGATTAGCCTGATAAACGAAACTGATATCACACCTATTTCCAAAGATTTTGCAGTTTCCATTGTTGTGGAATTAAAATCCAGCATTAATCTGCCTACTTGTTATCTTGGCCTGTTGACAAATGCAATTTGCTATAAAAAAACAAAAAAAAACTGAAAATGATGTAATATTCACTTGTTGTGCAAAAACACAGAAATGTGTTTGTCAGCTTGTGTTACATACATGTCAAATGGTATCAAACATTTAGGAAATGTGCGTCCCATCCAACTTAAAACAGACTCGGATCATGTTTTCCTGACGCCTGTCATGTTTTGGCCGATATCCGATGTTTAATTTTGAAGCCGATATAGGCGGTATAGATAGTGTGCCAAAAATACTGAATAGTTTTATTTCTACTGTCAACAAATAGACACAAATATAGAAAATCTGCCCACACCTTGCCACACACACAGAGCAGCACTGACTGACGGTGATGCTCCCACATCCTGGAAGTGGAAAGCTAAAGCAGTTTGCATGCTTGCACCACAGACCTGAACTTTCTACACACTCACAGCAGCTCTACGTCTGCATCCAACCGGCCAGACTTGATGCCGACTTTACCCAGAAAACATAAAAAATAAAAAGATATTTCTACAGTATTTCCACTTAAACAAAACGAACTTTCACAGAATAGTTCCAGATCAAAGCGAAGCCTTCATCCTCATTTAAAACCGATGTTTACATGGGTGCATGTGGTCGGGGGATCCGATTTTCACGCTTCGTGCAGCCATATGTTGTCGACTCCATCCTGACTCACTCATACCTGCTGCCACAGAGATGCGTAATGTAAGAGCATCTGTTCCTGCCCACGAGCCAAGCAACACATCATCATGTCACAATTTAAAGGTCAGACGGGATGTTGTTAAGAAAACAAAGCTGTGACATGATTACAACGCTGAATCCTCGGATATGTTCGACTAAAATGGGTCGGTTAGAGAAAAACAAGGCCATAAAGTGGTGGTTCTTTAAAGCAAATTAAGACAAAGCCATTGCCAGCATCTGTTTCTTCAGTAGTGATGGAGAGAGATGTGAAGGTTGGGACGACAGAGTCGAACATCTCCTGGTTTCTAAAAGGTTCACAGATGATTAAAACACTTCAAACTCAAGCAGATGGACACACAACCACAGGAACAGAAGAAAAAGAGAAGAGAGTTTCTCTCTGGGCGGTTATGAGGGGTTATGTGCAGTGCAGCTGGGAGAAGGTTGAGTTTAAGGACGGCGGGAGAATTCAGCATCGTGATTGGCTGCGTTCTCCAGGGGCGACAGGAAGAAACAAAACAAGCTCGTCTTTGTGGGCCGACATCAAAGAGAAGACGTGAGAGGACTGAGAGATAGAGACAAGATCAGGATGGAGAGGGAGAAAGGTTGAGATTTAGATTCAACACTGCACGTCACTCACACACCGACACACACGCCGACACGCTAAATCTCACCATGTTTGTGTCTCTGGTGGCCGACTCCTGAGCGCTGGCTGGAGACATTTCACAGTCTGCTGAGCGCTCGTATCGCCTCATCATCAACAGCAAAATCACTCCTCACATATCAATTTGTTCACACACACACATGCAGACACACACACACACACACTTGCACACACATGCACACAAGGCCAAGAGCTGTGAGAATATTTTCTTGAGGCCTCAAGGTGTCAAGAGATCCATCAAACCACCAACAACTAATTATTACCTTCCTTTCCTTTCTCACCATTTCTATGTGTGTGTGTGTGTGTGAGAGAGAGTTTGCCGGCCCCTAGGGGCCCACTGGTGTACATAATGGCTTTTTGAAAAGATTGTCAGTTTAAAAAGACATTTGATTGACAGCTCCTGATGTCTCAATCCAATTAGAGAGAGAGAGAGAGAGAGAGTGAGAGTGAGAGAGAAATAGATGTAGAAAGAGAGAGGAAACGTAGAAGTGTAAGATGATGAATTAATTAACTCATAGCTGAAACATTTCAATAATTTACAAGATAAACAACAACAAACTCATTTATTTATTTGTTTATGATATTTTTTATGGTCACAATTTCATTTTCTGCTTAATTTTATAAAATAAATGCAGGTCACAGAAATATTTCTGGGCTGAAATTATTCCCTAAGACTAAACTGTTTTTAATTATATTAGGGAAAAAATAATTTTAATAAAATGTAATGTCTGATTTATTTTGGAGAAATATCCAGCTGGATGTGGCGGGTTAGGAATAGGGTCTGGCTCATTCAGGAAAATCCCGTCAGATTCTAACACTGTCCTCTTTTCATTAATCTCAAGTCAAAATAATTGTGTCAAAATAATTCAAAAGAATCTATCAGTGTATTTAGTTGCATTAATTCATGATTGTTGCTCATTGGTCAGATAATTCAGACAATTCTAACAGAAGTTTGTTGAAATACTGAATATTTCTGGGAATCACTGAAAAAATGTTGAATTCAAACAAACCAAATAATAAAAACCCTGAAAATAAAACCCTCTTCATCATTAAACTAAAACTAAAATCGTGTAAAAATAAAATAAATGCATATTGTTAGATTAAAAACAAAAATAATAAAAACTAAAATAAAAATAAAAACTACACTTTCTTTCTGCTCCCCACATTATAAAAAAACCCTACAATTCACATTATTGCCAAATAAGAATAATCTATTTATTCATCTCATAATTCAAAATTTTCATATATAATGAATAAATTGTAATATTTTTTTCTCCTTTTCCTGGTTTACACACATTTCTTAAAATATATTTGTCTTTATGTGTTTGTCAGAAGCATTCAAAGGATTAAAATTTAACAAGAAATAAACTCAAAATTAATTAAATATTTCTATTTATGCAGCAAGAAATACAACTTTTTATATTTAGAATAAAACTCACTTTTCAAGTCCAAAAATATCGTATATCATCTCGACATTTACAGCAAATGGACAAAGACACACACACACACACATACACACACAGTGGGTCGGGCCCCTTGGGGTCCTCTATTCAGTCTAACTAACAAAGCCCAGGACCTAAACCCAGCATGTCTGAAAAAACACTCTGAGTGTGTTTTTGTAAGTGTGTGAGTGTGTTTTGTTAGTGTGTGAGTGTGTTTTGTAATTGAGTGTGTGAGTGTGTGTGTTTTGTATTTGTGTGTGTGTTGCACTAACAAGGTCCAGGCCTCAGCGTGATGACGATCTTAACGAGCTGTCTGGCGCTCTTCAGCTCTCAGCTCAGACCTCTGGTCATTAATGATGGTGCTGGGTGTGTGCGTGTGTGTGAGTGTGTGTGTGAGTGTGTGTGAGTGTGTGTGTGTGTGTGAGAGAGAGAGAGAGAGAGTGTGTGTGTGGTTGGTATAAATGAAATAATGTCTCAGTGGGAGAGAAAAAACATTTAGTCTCTTTTGGCGCCACAATGTCAAGGTTTGAATGGCTGCTGTCAGAGAGAAGTTTTCACTCGCTGGAGAAAATCCCGTCTGCTCAGGTTGTTTGGTAGAAAAACAGAAATATCCAAGAGAATCAATCAGTGTGTGAAGCTAGTAACTTTCAGCCCCAGCTTGGGTGGACTGTAAATTTGGGAGACAGAATACGATTCCAACCATCAGAAAAGAGCGAGAAAATATTACTGATTAAAAAACAACCTTCACATGAAGTTGAACCTATTACAGTCCGTTTAAAACTTCTTATGCAAAAACCTAAATTAATGCAGCTTCATGTCCCATTAAACTAGTCCACTGCAGGTTGCATTTTAAAGCTTTTACAAATTTTGCAGATAGATTTAATAGATCCTACAAAACATTTAATAATGCCTCCAAGCAGCTGTGACTGAGGAGTAGAGGAGAATGGGGAGGATCCATGACCTCTCAAATATAGGTCTATCAGGAACAGACATTAACTTTGACTTGCATTCATAAATGGCTCCTCCCTTGTTCAGTCTTCTATCAGAGCAGCAGAGTAATTTGCACCGGAAAGTACAAAGTACCTCTAAACACACACCGTCACATTCATGTATGATGCTGTAACTGGTCTGTGTGTCTGTTCACAGAAAAGAGCTCAGTCATTACATGGATTATTATTAAGTAATTCTTTCATATCGATCTAAAATGTTCCTCATTTCTTTTCTTTTTTTTTGTCAAAATCTGTCCCTACAAAAACTGATTGCATCTTAAAATACAGCTTTTCGTAGTTTTTGTCTGTGTGGAATAGAAAATGGAGTTTAATAAGCATTGACAACAATTGTTTAAACATAATTTGCAGACCTGTCTGAATGACTTAATGACACAGATTACCATTAAATGTAGCAATAATAATAAAAAATGATAACAGTAGAGTAATGTGGTTACATGAAATGCTGACATGTTTGTAGATTATTATCGTAAAGGTCTCTTCTTGTTTGTCAGCCACAGAATACACATCATACATATTCTTTAGATCATGAACTGCACTTTCTTTTGCAGAAAATCTTAGAAAGGAAATACAATTAATCTTAGATTAATTTTACTTTACTCATAAGAACTGTTTGTTCTCCGTCTACACAGGGAAGGAACTTGTTCCTTTACAGCCATAGTAGATGGTTCCAGGTTATCAATATCAGTTTGTATGACATGCTGGCAGTTTTACGATACCCCCCTAATAATGGACTTCATCTGACACCAGCGCAGCCCTCCAACACCAAAACTGTTTCTGATAGTTGCTCAAATGAGCTTCAGCCATTTAATCTGGATTCAATCATGAAAATCTAAACTAAATAATATTTAGAAATATACAGGCATTCTTTTTGTTCCACAAAGAAATGAATGAACAGAAAATGTGAAAGATGAGTGGCGTGGCTCAGTATTAGCTCTCTGCGGAGCTCTCTGTGCTGGGCAGTGTTGTTTCAGGGTCCTGCTCAGAAGCAGGTGTTGGACTTAAATCCGATGGCTCTGGAGAAGCAGAGTCTTGTGAGGTCTGGCTGGATGATGTCTCATCTTCTTGAGGGTAGAGCTCCGGGTATCGCTGCAAACAATCCTGCATTGCTCTGAACTGCTCCAGGCAGTCGGAGCCCTTCACCTCTTCCTTACTGTGGTGGAAGCAGGAGAAGGCATCTTTAAATTCAGTCCCACAAGGACCACTGGCCATCCCACCCAAGCAGGGACAATTCCAATTTATTTCCCCACTGGGAAGAATTAGACCTAGAAGGAGAGTCAAACATGGTGCAACAACAGTAAATTTTTTTTAAAGCGGTCATTCAACCTGATTACATGATGTCTGTGTAATTTCCCCGTTTCTCACCTCGCTCCTCATATGGGTCATTGGGGTCTTCCTCTACGAGTTCAGCATTGCTGGGTGTTTCATGATCCTCTTTGGTGACAAAGATGATTGTGTCCTTACCTGTTGAGTGAAACAGAAAAGACTGCAAATAAAAGGCTGGAGAAATCTTTCTAAAAGGGCTCCTTTTAAACAGTGTATGCATATGCTCAACTACTTTTAATTTGGATATGGCATTTTACATCAATGAGCCAGAAAGATGTACTTAAGATTAGAAATGCTGGTTAATTTATCAGTTAATGTAAGAGGGGGAGAATTTATCATAAAATTAATTGTTACTTTACATATTAGTATTTGCTTTACTCCACTTTACAGTTTGTGCACATTTGATTATATGACCTTGTTTAAAATATCAAGTTGCTTGGTAAAGCAATTACAAAATCTGAAAATATTGATATTGAATTAGTAAAAAAAAAAAAGTCAAACATTTATACTACTTCATAACATTTAATATACTGAAATGTTAATTTAAAACATGATGAACACATAGTCATTATTACTTTTAAGCTTAAAATGGGAAAAAGGCTTCTGAAACACGAACATTTAAGAATTATCAAATACAACAGAATAGATCTAACAGAAGTTGACGATCTCCGAAGGAGATAATCTTTTTGTTTTCTTTGTAAAGAGTCAACGAACAATGAAGCTAAAATGCAAGGACCTGGTAGCCTACACAGAAGGATACAGTAAAGTGGTTTGAAACAGGATGAGATCTAAATGAGACAATAATATTGTAGGACTGTAAACAGCCCTTAAAAGACCCCGTATCTTTGGCAAACATCTTAAAAAGAGCCAATGTGATGAATACTTTATGAGGCGTCGTTGTGTCATGCAGGTTGGGCTGGTCAAGGTTAAACTCTCTGATGGTAACACCATTTAACTGTCCACTTGTGAGACATCAGAGCTGATTTAAACTGCCCCAAAACGCTGATTCAATCACTGTAATTTAATACCAAATTGTATGTTTCATTCACATCCTATTAAACTTCAGTGTTAGCATTTTGAGAAGTTAGCCGAATAGCACAGCATGCTTACCTTCTTCTTTGACTGAGCTCATTTCTTCAAGCTGGGACCGATTAATTCCTCTGGAAGATTTTTCTACAATGACTGGTGGTTGACCAGGGATAAATACTCTGTCAAACAATATTTCAAAAGTAAAGAATTACTCCATCATCAGAGCGATGTTTCACAACTATCATGACTTCCTCTTCTTCTCCTTCTATACCACTTCCGGTAGCGCTGACGCTGCGTGTTGCTCTGCTGCCTCCTACAGTTCAGAAACTCCCACGTTTCCTACAGTCACATTTTTTACCACAGCCTAGCTCTTACAGAAAATGAAAAATTGCATTTTCGTTTCTCTGAATGTTATAACTTTATTTTTGATTCATATTGATATTTCCGTATTCTATATTTATGACAATGATGCATTACAATATTAAATATTTCTCTGAAGGTTAGAATATAAACTTAAAATATAAACAAAATACAAAGCTTAGGTCTTAATATTTTTCTTTTTTATCATTCAATGGAACAAAAATGCAGTGTTTTGTTGATTAGAAAACATATCCTGGATGCTAAAACCATTATGTCCTCAGAATGTATGTATCCATACAGGATAAAGCATCCTGGATTTTCAGAAGACATCCAGCTACATGAGAATGTGTAAAGGTAAGTGCAACATAGACAACTCTATTTTTTCACAAAAGTTTTTTTTTATTTTTTTTATTGAGAATGTTTTTTTTTTACTAAGAAGAAATCCAGGACAGAACACTTCTATGATAAAGAAGCAGGATTAATGATGTTGATTAGAAGCGTTGGGCTGGATGTTCCTGCTGCTCTGACCTATAAACGTTCCCTGCAGGGGCGGTGTGTGTCGGGCCCGACTGTGCAGGAAGGAACTGCTCGTGGACAGAGTGGGGGGAGTGGGGCTCCTGCTCGCGCTCCTGTGGCGTGGGCCAGCAGCAGAGGATCAGGACCTTCATCAGTCCTGGGGCCAACGGCTCCTGGTGCGAGGACATTGTTGGAGGGAACCTGGAGCACCGCTTCTGTAACATCCGGCCCTGCAGAGGTGAGCGGGGGTGGGGTGAAAGTCAGTCTTTTAAGTCCTCTTCATGTTCTGAGAGAAAAAACAGACTGAGGGAAGAAAAACTAGAGATGCATTCAGTCATCCGTTTCTGCCGTGAGATGGTTCTGCATTTCGGTGAAAAAATGTTGGAGTTTTACTTTTTCTGTTAGATTCATCCTCTGTCTGCTTGGATCTCTGCTAACAGCCTCAGACAGGTTTAGTTCCCGGCTTCGGGGGGGTCCGCCACGCTTAAACAGCCCATGTGAAAATGCTCCCAGCAAACCCCTCTGCTGCCACAGACTGGAACAGAGAGGACTTTATGTCCATCAGGCCACATCAGAGTTACAGCTGGGCGCACCAGAGTCTGGATGGATGGATGGAGAAATCTGCCCAGCCTCTCTAACATGCAGAAGCTGAGCGGTTTACCTGCTCATTCATCTTCTGCACCTGTCCCAGAGCTCAGCCTCAGGATTTCAGACATGCAACACTTTTCCTCAGTCCTACTGCCGACAGTCTGTGGCTCTGTCCGGTACGTATGCTGCTAGAATTCAACCGAAGCACGATCACACTGATGCATAGCAGCCCCGGTGTGTCTGTGCCTCCAAGCACCAGGTGAGCTTCGTTACAGCGACACGACTGTCCACATCACTAGGTCCAGTGTCCCAGTGTCCATGCAGACCGGGGAAAAGAAGGATGCCATGAAAACTTCCTCCAGAGGCTGCAGCTGTGCAGAAAGCTGAAAGCTCCATGGAGCAGCGATCACAGACAGGAGCCTTTGCATTTCCTGCATTTCCACCCAGTGTTTGTGACTGGTGCATGCTGTGCTGCACTGGACGCTCCAGGTGGAGCTCATCCTTTCCCAACAAGGCTGCCACGTCAGCAGGCGGTGCTGGAAGGATGTTTGGGGCCGGAATAATGTGGGGAGTGGTTCTAATGGTCATGGTGGGGAAGGAAAAAGTGCTCCCTCTGCAGTCGGGACGACGCTCTGTCCCACACTGCAGGAAAACCGTGTGCCGTGTATGTATTATGAGCGTTAGGGGGAGGCTTTTATTTAACCAGGTTTTTTCTATTTGAATGAAATTTCATGTTCAGGCTGAGGTGTGCTCTCCCAGCCTCACAGCCGTCTGTGTTTGTGGTGCAGTGGACGGAGGCTGGTCCCGCTGGAGCCCCTGGTCCCGATGTGATAAACGCTGCGGGGGCGGCCGCTCCATACGCACTCGCTCCTGCTCCAGTCCGCCCCCCAAGAACGGAGGCAGGAAGTGTGAGGGAGAGAAGAACCAGGTCAAACCCTGCAACACCAAGCCGTGTGGTGAGGCCGAGCACGTGCACACTGTGCTCATTAATGCAGCACACACACAGCACACACACTTCATGTCTGCTGAGACAGACGCAGCCAGCCTGTGATCAGCATTCATGAGCTTCTGCTGTGCGTTGTCAGATGAGAAAGGATGCCCCCCCGGCCAGGAGTTTGTGTCGTGTGCCAACCAGTGTCCACAGCGCTGCTCGGACCTGCAGCAGGGCATCGAGTGCCAGAGCAGCACTGAGTGTCAGCCTGGCTGTCGCTGCCCTAAAGGTGCAGTCCGTCTTTTCTATCTAACCTCTCCTTCATGAGGGTCATGTCACGTTTACCTCCAGCCTGGATGAATGAGCAGCGCACCAATCATGCATTCACTCTGAGTTTATTTCAGTTTATAAATCTGTGAGATTACAGCAAGCTAGACACATTTTCATCACTTATATTTCTATAATATTGAGTATTATCATATAGATATGCATGGTTTTAACCAGTTAATTTCTAGTTTTTGTCTTTAGTCTGGTGTATGTAGAAATAGTAAAAAAAAATCTATAATAGTGTTCTTATCTAAACTCAATAGAAGAATTTCAGTTTGTGTCCATGGAAGTTGCTGCAGAGTCTCTTTCTGCAAACTTGACTCAGTTTTATTCTGCTGTTTCTGCATCTGACTCAGCGTATCAGCATTACATTGTGTTCATGTTACAGAGGTTGTTGTTGCTGTTAGAACGCAGTGCTGCAACAGATTATAAATTATATATCGTCTGGAATGAGAATCGTCTGCTTGTGTTCAGAATATAAAGTGTTATTTTGGAGTAACAGATTGATGGTTTGTTTAATTTGGTTGTTATGGTGATGACATGAATGATACGTGGACATTCATGCTTGTTTTTGTATTTTCTTTTATTAATTTCATATCTGATTTATTGTTGTTAAAAGTGGCCCTGCAAAATAAGAACATTCATAAATAATTTAATGGATTCAAAAGATTTTCATGTCATAAAATGAATAGAAGTACCATTCTGAAAAAAATCATTAGATAAATAGTCATTAGATAAATTAACTATAGAAAATATGTTTTATTGATTCATCATCAGCATATTTATTTATTTTATTGAAAATGTATTTGTCTCTGTATTTATTTATTAATGAAAGTGCTTCAGACTACAAATCTTTCTCAATTTGCTGTTACACATGTTTGAGCGCCCTCTGCTGGCTACCTAGAGAAAAACTACCTTTTTTTTACTTCTGTGGCTGCTGCTTTTCATGTTTTGGCTGATTGATGGAGAACTGTGCCAGAGCTCATCAGCGTATGATTGTGGGACACGCTCACAATGAGAAGATTCTTCTGCCTGTAGTTTGTTTCTATGTGATAACCCACATTAACATAACATTAACCAGTTTGCAGAGGACTGGAAACCAGTCCGTCTCCTTTTTCAGAAATATGCAGAGGATTGTGAATTGTAAATGTGTGTGTGTGTGTGTGTGTGTGTGTGTGTGTGTGTGTGTACAGGTGAGCTGCAGCAGGACGGCCTGTGCGTGGCCGTGTGGCAGTGTGACTGTGTGGACGCGGTGGGACAGGTGTGGGCGGCCGGCAGCCAGCACCAGGTGGGCTGTAACAACTGCAGCTGCTCTGACGGACAGCTGCTCTGCACCAATCACAGCTGCCAGGCTGCCTGCATCTGGAGCTCCTGGTCCAGCTGGGCCCCCTGCAGTGTTTCCTGTGGGCGGGGCCAGAGAGCCAGATACAGGTCTGGACACAACATGAATAACTCAACGGGTTTGGGTCTTTCCTTCTTCATTCATTCATTCTTCATTCCCTCCTTTTCTACCCGTTCACTCAGAGGTTCTGACTTTTTCCAAGTCTGTTGGCATTTTGCTGTGAAGCAACGTTGGACAGCTCGTTCAAGTCCATGTGTCAATATCTTTTTAGAATAAGTAATCCTAGGATGGAGTAAAGTAATCCTAGGAAGGAGTGAAGTAATCCAAGGAAGGAGTAAAGTAATCCTTGGAAGGAGTAAAGTAATCCTAGGAAGGAGTAACGTAATCCTTGGAAGGAGTAACGTAATCCTTGGAAGGAGTAAAGTAATCCTAGGAAGGAGTAACGTAATCCTTGGAAGGAGTAAAGTAATCCTTGGAAGGAGTAAGGTAATCCTAGGAAGGAGTAAGATAATCCTAGGAAGGAGTAAAGTAATCCTAGGAAGGAGTAAAGTAATCCTTGGAAGGAGTAAAGTAATCCTTGGAAGGAGTAAAGTAATCCTTGGAAGGAGTAAAGTAATCCTAGGAAGGAGTAAAGTAATCCTTGGAAGGAGTAAGATAATCCTAGGAAGGAGTAACGTAATCCTTGGAAGGAGTAAAGTAATCCTTGGAAGGAGTAAAGTAATCCTAGGAAGGAGTAAAGTAATCCTAGGAAGGAGTAAAGTAATCCTTGGAAGGAGTAAGTAAAGTAAAGTAGTATGTGAGGAGAAGTGTGCTACAGCAGAAGGTAAACGGTTTTCAGGGTTAGTAGAGGTGTTACACAGGTAAATGTGTCAGGAAGCCATCGGCCATGTTGACGATGGATGCTGGTGCTTGTTGGAGTCTTTCAGCTGAGTTTCTCTCCGTCATGCTGCTATGCTGCATGTTAGCACTGCTGCTTCCTGGTGTCTGCAGACATCTGCTGTGGGCCACAGATAACATGCTGAACATATTTAGGACTGATGCTTCTGATTCTGGTTTATTTGGGCTCAGGAGATGTTTAATTGAGGAGGATCTTTAGATTCAGATGAAGTTCATCGTCCTCCTGCGTGTGTCCCACTGAACCAGGGAAAAACATGGTGGATATCTGTTTTACTGCAGGTCCCTGATCCCGGAGGCGGAGGGAACAGACTGCAACTTTGAGGAAGTTCAGCACAAGTCGTGCAGCCCCGGCCCCTGCCCTCCTCTCTGTCTGCTTGAGGAGCAGGAAGTGGGCGTGGGCCACACCTGGCTGCAGGGAGAGTGCAAACAGTGGTGAGAATAAAACCAATTCTGAACATTTAGAGCAGAAACCTTTTATCCGGAGATGAAACTTTAGTTCATGTGTTCTCGCAGCACCTGCACCCCAGAGGGCGTGTACTGCCAGGACGTAGACTGCCGAGGTGGGTCGCTGCAGTTCTTCCCACTGCACAGAGACGACCGCTGTCTCATAGACGTGTGTGTGTGTGTGTGTGTGTGTGTGCAGTGGACGGCGGCTGGACGCCCTGGTCCGTGTGGTCCGACTGCTCGGTGACCTGTGGGCGGGGCACGCATGTTCGGACCCGAGCTTGCATCAACCCTCCGCCACGAAACAACGGCAGCCAGTGCAGCGGGGCGGAGAGAGAGCCCGAGTTCTGTCAGACCCCGCCCTGCCTGGGTTCGTCCCCCTCTGCCCCCCCCCCATTGTTCATGCCGTTAACCTTTCATCTGCACGCCTCTTAACTGCTCTTCTTGCCTACAGATGACCTTTGCCCCTGGTCGCCGTGGTCACCGTGCTCGCAGAGCTGCGGGGCGGGCTCTGCGTGGCGCCGCAGGGTGTGTGTGTGTGAGGAGGGCGGCGATGCTGCCTGCCCCCCCGAGGTGGAGGCTGAGAGGAGCCGAGAGGAGAGCCAGCTGTGCTACAAGCAGCCGTGCCCAGGTAACAGCTGGATGCAGGTTCCCACACGCCGCGACTGAGCCGCCAGGTCCACCGCTGAGGAGATTCAGGCTGTAACCAATGAAATAATCTGAGATAATTACACCTGGAAAACTCTGCTGAGAAGTGCAGCGGCTCAGGTAGCAGAGCACGTAGTTAGTTTAAGTTTGCCTCTCTCCTGGTTAGTAAGCCCATGGGGAAGACATTCGCTCATTGCTTGGTCATGTGGAGCGGCCATGTGAATGTGGAGGAAAAGAACTTTTGGTTCAGTGTGTTGTGGGTGTGAGCAACAATCTGATCCATTTTCATTGAAAAAAAATATTTCCATGGATAAAAAAACCCAGAACAGTTATGGATTTTTATCCTTGAGTGTGTTTCACCACTGGTTTGAATATATTTCTCACTGGTTTAAAGCCTGGAATTTTTTTCTCATTTCAGGAAATCTTGCCACGTTATGATCAGAATCTTCTCTAGAAGGTTTTCTCCTTGCTTTTAATGTTTCATATGAAACACTTTGGATTGTTTTGCACATGAAATGTGCCAGACAAAAGATTATATGTGGACGATTTGCTTTCCTCTCGATTTTTTTATGTGCTGGTTTGATTCCTGCAATTCTTCGATGTTGCAGATTTTTGTGAGTTTTAGTTTGCTTTTTTAACACCAGACCATGTGGAAAAATATGGCAATGTTTACAGACTATATCAGGAGCCATTTTTCCCCAGAAAATGTCCTCCATGTGTGAGTCAGTTGTTAAACTGCAGCAGCAGTGATGGGTTTGAAGCAACTGAACATAAAGTGTTTAAATTAGTGAAACACATCACAGCAGCCAGACCAGTAAAAAAGAATAAGAAACAAAAATCCAAATTAAAGATTGTGATTTGACACCCCGCCATTGAACTCCTAAAAACAACCTTGCCTGCCTTTACATTTAGATCATTTTTACTGAATTTAATCAGTGAATGAATTTCTGCAGTGCGAGCATAAATGTGGTGATGGGATCGGGTAGAAGGTGGAACCGCTGACTCCCAGGCAGGCTGGGTGATAGTTTGAGCATGTGGGAGGTTGCAGGTGATTCTCTGTGCTGTTAATGACCCTCTGTAGGGCTAAGTCAGCTGCAGAGGCTGCAGCTTACCCGTGGGATCTGACTTCATGGGTGTGAGGGAAACGGTTCAGTCAACGATCAGGTTAAAATCTGCTGCTGCTGTCTCATAAATGCATTCAGATTTCCTGATGAGAAAATAATAACTGGACTTTAGACAAATAAGAAAAATCTCCATGAAACTTGTGACACGCTCAGTAAAAACGGGTGAAACTGTCCTGTGATGGGGAGACGCGCTGATGCTCTGAGATGAGTGCTGCCTGACTGGTGTGTGAGTGGAAGACTTAGCCGCTCAGCCAGCAGGACCAGCTGCTCATGACTGCCTGGATGCTTTGTTCTGCAGGCTGTCCCATGTCAGCGTGGAGTGTTTGGTCTCCGTGTTCCTGTGTGTCTCAGAGGCAGCAGCGCTACCGTGTAGCTCTCACCTCGGCCACCAGGGGGCAGCAGTGCTCTCCGGTGGAAAGCCAGAGCCGGCCGTGCAGCCTCAGCCGGTGTGAAGGTGAGGCAGCGGCTCTGCTGTGACGTACATGCTGAGCTTTTCCAGCTGCTTCATAAATTCCCGTGTTTCTCTCCTGACAGCAGCCTGTGACGCTCCGTTTGTCTACTCTGCATGCGGCGCCCCCTGTGAGAAACACTGTGCACTGCTGGGCCGTGAAGATGTGTGTTCAGGCGCAGAGGCGTGCACACCTGGCTGTTACTGCCCACAGGTGAGTTCTTCTCGTCCTAACTCTCCTCTGTCCATCAGGAACAAGCACCCAGTCTAACAAATCAGTGTTGGATGCAGCCAGGGTTAAGAGCATCATTAAAAGGCATGACTGCCCTTCATCCATGTGTTTCCTTATATGATATGAGGAATATGAATTATAAGACCATGTGCATAGCGTGGGAATTATGTATTATGATTATAGAATTAAATGCAAATAATTCAACTCCAAGCCGTTTATACGAGAATATTCATCAATGGATGTTTATTTATGTAATGAGGAGGGACGAGGTCTGAGCTCAGCCTTATACCGAGGGCCCAGATTCTTTTATTATGATGCAGAGTCGAGGTGGTCTAGTTATCAATCATAACTAGTTATTGCATAGTGATGACTAGATGTTAGACATAACTAGACTATTAAAGATTATTAAGATTGTTCATAAAAAATGTTATTTTTGGGGAACCACCGGAAGGATTTCCATAACTAATACTAAATACCGGGTATGAAGCAAAGCTTGTCCTCTGGAGACTGGATCACAATACGGGCACCAACATGTAGCTGATCCAGCTTGGGTGTGTTGTATTGACCACGGTAGCGAGCTGATTTGATGGGCAGATCTACTCTGAAACCCTGAAAATGTAGCAGAAATTGAGTGAATAACTTGTAAATGAAACTCCTCTGGCACAATAAGAGCAGGTAAAACAAAGTAGTGCTCAGTCTACCTGGAAGTATATGACCACTGCGAACACAAAGACGGTGGCGATGAGGTTCATGAGGTTGGGAAGGTTCTGTCTGTAGAAGGCCTCTCGCAGAGCACGCACTTTGTCTGTCCTTGTGGCAAGCAGATGGAAAAGCGCGATGATTGATCCCTCAAACTCTGTGCCTAGAAACAAAAAGTCACAAAAGAAACAGCCGTGACTTTGAGTGCTGCCATAATATGACCATTTCTTAAAACAAAACAAGTCATTCATGGACCAACTTGTGGCCCCTTACCTCTTCCAGTGTTCACAGTGGTGGGACTAAAGGCCTTCCAGACAATGGTCTCACAAATGTTGGTGGCAATGAACAGTGAGATTCCTGAACCAAGACCATAACCCTTTTGGAGCAACTCATCCAGCAGCAGCACAATCAGCCCAGCTACAAACAGCTACACAACAACACAACAGATCCAGTCATGTGAAAACATTTCTCGCTGCTATGAACTCACATTTTATCTTGACTATTTATCCAGCGAAAACATTAGAACCTTTGTTTTCACAACAGGAGCCAACGGTGTCTTCTAATTCAGCCATATGTGACTTTGTGATTAAACTAGACTGTTTACAGATAGTTATTTAGCTCATTAGAAAAAGAAAAGAAACACAATTTATGACACGTTCAAAGACATTATTTATATTTTTACCTGGATGATGATGAGCAGACAGATTCCTGCACCCATCTCGGATGGATCTCCATACATGCCGGTCATCACATACACAATTGCCTGGCCAATGGTGATGATCATCCCAAATACTGAAATTTCATCAAAAGGTTAAAGTCCCAAACTGCGTCATGTGGCTACTTTAAAAGCACAAATTTAATCACAGTTTACTGACATTTCTGAGCTCCGTTAAAGAGGGCCCTGTCCTTTGGGGTGTCTCCAACTTCAATGATCTTTGCTCCAGCAAGCAGCTGCATTATCAGGCCTGAGGTAACAATAGGTGAGATACCCAGCTCCATCAAAGTACCTGAAGGGAAACACGCTTGTTAGGTCCACAGACTTGGATTTAATCTTTTTTCAATATTTCTTGACAGATACCTCTGTTTGATGCCAGAATGACTCTCATCCAGTAGAAAGGATCTGCAGAGTCTGACGACATTATGCCAAAGAGGGGAATCTGGAGGAACAGAGTTTGTGCAGGTGAGTTCACATAGACTTAATTGCTTTTTTAACTAGATAGTTTTAAAATAACTTTTTTTCTAGAGGTCCTAATTTTAGCCTTTACTTAACAATTAATTTATGTGGGTCAGGAAACAAGTGGACATGTAATCCTGTAACAGATGTTTTCTGCATGAACATAATTTCACTGGAGGTGATCTGTTGAGTGGGAGTAAATTAATCAATTATTAAACAAATTCAAGAT
>JBAJHY010000002.1:16914006-16924508 GCA_037177095.1 Craterocephalus marjoriae | reverse complement strand
GAATAAATAAATAAATAAAATTGTAGGGTAAATAAGAGACTAGTATTATGTACTATAAGCTTAGTTAAATTCAGGTGGTGACTTTTTCGGCTATGACAGTGTATTATATATAATCTGATAAGCAGGGATTGTAGATTTACAGTATATGTACACACATCCGCAGTCCCTATCCAACCACAAAATGGAAGAGAGACATACAACCTGACCGGCTGCATTTGAGAAAGGCTTGGTGACAACATCTGATGACAACATTTCTATTAATAATATTATTAAATGTCAGTTTTAGATTTGTTTTTCTCTTGCAATGATCCTAAATCTATCCTCTGCTATATTAACGGCATAATGTGTTGTTTGGACAATTTTTATTAGCTGGATGATTCAGACACTAATGTTAAGAGGATTGACAAAATTATTGTCAATGTGATTAAAAACAAACTTGATATAAACAGAAAATGTACATTCATTAAAACCAATCGAACACAATCAGAAAGCTGGAAGCTGGATCTCCTGTATATATATATATATAGGCTACATATACACTCAGACCTACGTGGGTCATATGTTTCTAAATTTTGTAAAAGAAAATTAAAGTAAATAT
This sequence comes from Craterocephalus marjoriae, assembly GCA_037177095.1. NCBI lineage: Eukaryota > Metazoa > Chordata > Actinopteri > Atheriniformes > Atherinidae > Craterocephalus > Craterocephalus marjoriae. The sequence goes on along the minus strand of JBAJHY010000002.1, from coordinate 16,923,910 downwards.
CAGTACAGCCAAATTACTATAAATTTCCTCTCATTCATCTACATGTATATATTTTTTTGTTTTTTAATTTTATAAATTGAAAAGCAGCTCATTGAGACTACATGAAAAACATGCAATCGTCTAAGCATTTCCAGAAAACAACATATTTCAAAAGGCAGTATAATTTGACAAAGTAACGATTCAAATAGCTTAAAAACATCTGTGCAGAATTCACTGATTCTCACATACATGATGATCTTGAACAGAGAAAATAGGAAGCATATCACAGCCATGCTTTGGGGAACAGCTCATTTACCCCTGATATTTGGAAAGACAAATAACGATGATCCACTTTTATGAGCAGCTCAGCATCTCGACTTAACTGCACCAAATGGCCAGTAAGTTTAGACATTTTTGTGTAGATAGAATTCCAGAAATTTTGACTATTAAGACATATCTTAACAGTTAAGCAGACATATTGAACTCCTGCTTTTAGAATCGGAGGCCTTCAGCAGGAAATTAGAGATAATATGTGAACTGTGAAGAAGCACTGTTAGAGAGAATACCCAATCACAACACACAAACACCTCGATCCACACACACACAGCCACAGACTGGGGGTGGAGGAATGTAAGAAAAGAATATAAAAACTAAAAAAAAAGTTGACCACCAACAAATCTGGGCAGTAAATTAAAAAAAAAAAAGTGCATTGCTTCAAGTATGTAAACAAAACGATTTCTTTAAAGGGAAACTTTTTGATCATGTGCAGTGGCTCCTGACGTTTGGCACATGTATAAACACACACACACTTTTGCTCAGTAGAGAACAACGATCAGGGAGGAAGAAGTAGGCGGCTCCTCCTTTTTCCACGTTTTTTTTTCCACAGCTGCTCTTGGTTTGCAGTCACTGTTGAAGGAGGAGGCTCTATGACCTGCAAAGACACACCCCTCCGTCAACGAGGTCACATGGAGGTGTTGCAGTGGCTGCTGGGAAAACAGGAAGGTGCGAGGAGATGGAGGATGTTGGTGAGGACAAATGGATGGAGGGCGTCGTTGACGAATGCAGCGCAACACAAGGAAGAATACAAAAATAAATCAAATTAAATATGAGACGATGAAACCCGCACACACGTGCACACACCCGCAGACACAGAGGCCGGTGATAGATGCCAAAATGATGCGCCAATCTGAAGACAATGATCCTGATTGTTTTTAAATGAGGATCAGAGCTTCATGGGATAAAATTAAAGAATAAAAATCTATGATTTTTGGAAAGAGAAAAGGGGCAAAAAGGTTCATTAGTTACCATGATTTATAGGTTTACTGTTAATGTGACCTACGACATCGCAGGGACTGTAAAGTACATTTTGATATGCGTTATTAAGAGACATAAATACACGAGACAATAAATGGGCTCAATTTCAACAATAAAAACTGCAGCTGAAAGTTGTTGACTGAAGGGATAATTTATAATTGATTTGGATCCAGTTGGCTCTGTAGGCTACTATAGAGCCGGAGCAATGTGCCCATAAGACAGCAAAGACTGCGTGATTATAAAACTGGGACATCTGAATTCCCGATGAGTGTTAAAGACAGAGCAGAGAAAATCTGAACTGTTCCTTTAAGAAATAAAGGTGCTCAACAGATGTCCCAGTAATAAGGCTGTTCAGGGACGGGATTGTCCTCCCATGGCTTCACATTAAGGTTATAATGTAAAAACGAGACAGTGAGGACGACCATTGCTAGGACGGCAGCACGGACTGTTTGATAGACAGCTGGACGACACACTGGATGACACAACAGTGGACACACTGAGCCAGCAAACAACAATTAACTTCTTTGTGATGTTTTTTGTGTCTGAATCCGGTGTTTTGGGTCAAAGCGTGTGCTCATACTCACTCTGATCCCGACGAGTCCCCGTCCACCGTACCCGCCTTGATGCTCAGGGCGACGCCGTTCAGCTGCTCGGGCAGGCCGGGTTTAGCTGGGCCCGCTCGATGTTCACTGGAGGAGGATCCCTGCGGGGATGCCGACCCTGGAGGGCTTTCACACATTTCACCGTGGATGTGACGCGGACCGTTCCTCTCTACGATGGGAGAAAGCTGCTTCTTCTTGAGGATCCCTGAAGAAAACAAAAACACAATGATTTCTGTGCAAACCCAAATCTAAGGCTTGAGACCGGACATTTATGTACTTTAAATCCATTTTTTTATTGATTTCAATCAATATTCAAATTCTTTATCTTTTGAATTTGAGGTTTTCTGAAGCTGCAAATCCTTATCAGCAAAATATAAACAAGCAAAAGCTGAATATATTGATTTGAAGACTATTTGTCTATATGTGTACATTTAATCTTTGAAGTTAAGTTACAAGTACTACTCTGAAAATTAGAATTCCTGAAAACGATTACATGTACACACAAAGACAAATTGTATGCAATAATCAATCAATATATTTTAGCTTTTATTTTTTTATACCTCAAAACCTCAAATTTAAAAACTCAAAAATTAGAATATTGTTAGAAATCAAGTATGGATTTTAAACAGAAAAATGTCAGGCCTCTGAAAGTAAACACTTGCATCTGTACTTTGAATTGCATTGAATTACCTAAATAAAACAACTTTTCAAGCATATTTTAATTTTCCAATTGGTACCAGTATTTATTCTTAATATTCACTGATGATTCAGCCCTGTTTTGGGAGAACTTTACCTTTATGAGGGTGGGTGCTGAGGATGGGGAGGGTAGGCATCAGCATGGAGTCCTGCGACCTGTCGTCTGATAAGGTGCGTAGGCTGCGGCTCAGCATTGGCTCCGAAACGTCCATCTTCGTTCTGTCTGCGAGCTCGGCATCACCCACGACCGCCGCGTAATCTTCAGGCCAGTACATCTTACTCAAACTGTTGTCTGTAAAGTGCACAGTGGAATAAAATTTTCAGTCCGTGCAGCAAATGTTACATTTTGTCCAAATAGGGCATGGCGATGTGGCCTCAAATCTATATCACGATATGTTGAGTTCATCTTGATAACGATAAATAGACGATAACAGCACTATGGTGCACAATTTTTTTTTCCACCGATGTAAATTCAGACTGATGTACGGATCCACTGTGCCACTCTCTATTCTGTACATGCTGGGAATCAGAGTTTTTGTGAAATATTTCATATGAATTAATTAACAATGGGAGCAATAACCATTGACTGGGCAGCCCCATTGTATTTTTATTCACTAAAGTCCCATGATAACAGCTTCCGTACGGACGACAGCAGCTGTGATCATCTTTACCGTGAGGCTGGGGTCTCTTTGCACCATTGGACGCCAGGTTTTCCCAGCACTCGTCTGGGGGGAGCGGACCCTCCTCATCTTCGCTGTCAGAGGAATGTGTGGAGGCGTAGGAGCCGCTCTGGTCATCCTCCAGAGACAGATCGCTGTCTGAGTCGCTGTCTCGTTCTACGGATCAGACAGGAGGAGAAGGTGAGTCCAGAAACGGCATCAATCCATGTGACGGGAATCACACATGACACATGATCACGCTACCATCCGGGCGCTCCTTTGTTTCATGGAAGAGCGACGTGTGGTCGTTCAGAGCGATGTGCGCCTGGCTGTTATTCAATCCATCGTCCCTGAATGGAAAGAAGAGTTATTTTTCTCCCGTTGTTCAGTCTGAACTCACAGCGCATTCGTCTTATTCTAGAAACGACTTCCTCACCGGAGGACGAACGGCACGTAGCTCTGCTGGCTCTTGCCGCTCTGCATGGTGCCGTTCAGAGACACACTGGAGTCGCCGAAGGGGAGGTGGTACAACTGGCTGTTCATGTAGTTTGGGTTGGATTTATAGCTCTGGATGCACAGGGGAGAAAGTCATAAGCGGTGTCAGTGGCTCTTCCATAATGAATGAAATCATTAAACGTTATCAGATAAATGTAACAGAGGTTTTACAGCCTGCCCGGCATGAACTGAAAGCGTTTGTGCTGATAGACTCACAGAAGACTTGGATTTGATCATGTGATCTGGACGCTTGCGGCTGCAGCAGTATTTCATAGCGTCTCTTGCTTCCTTATTGAAGACAATGCGGAAGAAAAAAACGAAAGGACCCTGACAGACGGAAAAAGAAGGAAAGTGAATAGATCTGCAGAAATCAGCATTCTAAGCTGTACCAACGTGAAAATGATGCTGACCTGGACACAGTTGAAGCCTGCGAACAGGTAGTGGAAGATGATCATGTCGCTGTTGACGGAGAGGAGTGCGAGGAAACACGTGGCTGAAACCAAGAAGAGGACGCCGCCTGCAGTTTTCAGGCCTGAGCTGAAAGATGGGAATCATGTGAAGAAGAAATTAGTGACAAACCGATGATTCATAAACATCCACTGATCTGAAGATGGATTGTACTGAATGTAATCTGTTATATCCCCCAGTAAAAACATGCAAAGCAACTATTATATATTAGCAATGAACTTTTAGAGTAAAAAATCTCTTTAGACTAACCCTGCATCCACCTCGTTATCATAAAGATTATATCTAGGCTATCCAGACAAAGATAGCCTGTATTTTTTTTTTCAAGTGATTAAAATGATATTTATTTGATTTATAATCAAGTTACTTGTAAGAAGTTTGTCTCCAGCACACAATATGAGTCTAATGAGAGAGAGAAGAGGATACAACACACAAATCTAGCAGTACCAGCTCGAAGTTCACATATTTCAGCCTCTTTTTACTGCTGTCAAGCAGGGATACAGATATTTTTAGAGCGCATTAAAGTTTGATCCGATGCTGGAGTTATTATATTCAGATGGAAAACCCATCATTGTGTCCTTTCCTCATGGCTTGAATTTTTGCATTTATAATATGAGAAAACCTTTTATGTAAGAGTGAACTAATATCCATGTTAACTAGGGATGGCTCAATACCACTTTTTCACATCTGATACCGATATCGCAGCCTCGAGGATTAGCCGATACCGATATGACTCTTTTTTCTAATTTTGTAATGTAATTTTCTTGATACCAACTTCTAAAAACATCACGTTCTCTGTACAACAACTGTCCTGGTTCCCGAAAGCAAGAAGGAAAATATGCGATAACTGAAGTAATTTGCAACTGCTCTGGCTTTATAATATTACATAAACATCTGATATAACAGCATTTGTACACACAACATTCACAGCTGCGCTATTAAAATATTTGAAATAAAAGTGCAAGTTAGTGCAAATATTTAAAATAAATCGAAATAATCTCAGTGTGGTTTATTGTTCGGATCGGATAGGTTCTAATAAATAAAAAATCTGATCCAGTGTATCAGATGGGACCATCCCTGTTGTTAACAATGCTAATGAGGCAGCAGCATGTAAACTCACACACGAGGCGCCTTCTTGTCGATGCTGTGATGTCTCAGTGAGCAGGAGGCTCTGGACGACAGGATGTACAGGAAGATGTTCATCTGTGGACACAACATCACACTTCATAACCACGTACAGCATGGCAAGAAAACGCTAACTAATATCTTCTATTAAATCATCAACTTCTACCAGTGCTTCTATGATGTTATTTTATCAAGTTGTGTTTTTTTCTTTGTTTTAAAAACTCAAATGACGACTTAAGAAATCACAATCGCCAAGTAACAGTGTCTGTACATGGCTTCTACTCACCGACACCACCATGGCGATGGGTCCTGCAAAGCTCCAGATCAGGGTGTCGTACATCGACAGCCAACAGAAGTCGGGATTCCCGTAGCCTTCTGGGTCCAGGCCCACTGCCAAACCTGAACACAGCGACACAAAAACAGAGAAAAACTCCATAACCAGACCCATGCATGTGGGTTAGCTTCTTCTACTTCAACCCTCAACATCACAATGAAGCACCGAAATTTTGCAGAAAAGAGCTGATTACAGATTAAAACATGAAACTTCTAGCTTTTAATGATATAATGAGGGAACCTGTGATGAAGGCGGGAACTCCCCAGCCAATCAGGTAGTAGAATCTCATGGGCCCGTAGTTGATGTCTCGCACTTCGCAGATCATGCGGTAAACATGCAGTCCCTCCAGGAACAGCCAGGAGAACGAGCAAAGGTAGAAAAAGTGCAGCAGGATGGCGATGACTGTGCAGAGAAACTGCAGAGAGAGGAAAGGTTAAAACCGTCAGGGCCGTGAGGTCAGAGAGGAGAAGGGAGGAGGCGAAGCAGACTGAGCCATTACCGGGTTGTCAGCCTGGTTGATGCCCAGGATGAAGATGAACTCAGAGAAGAAGAGCGCTGTGGCTCCGTTGTTGATGATACTCGTCTTGTTGCACTGCATCGCTCTCAGGCACAGGAGGAAGACGGTGGTGAGGAAGAGGAAGCCCAGCGTCACACCGGCGGTGCTCCAGGTCAGGATCTTAATGGGCAGGATCTCCCCGTTCTGACACAAACATCACATTCAGCTCCGTCACAGGACGGCGTGGGGATATTTACACATGTAGTGAAGTCGTGCCGTGTCTCACCTCCCGCCTGCTGACGTCCATCAGCACGGCGAAGCTGGTCATGTGATAACACTGGCAGCTGATGTGGGAGCTGTTCCTGAAAACCACCTCGCAGCCTTTGGCCGACCAGCCGCCGTTTCCAGCTCTGAGGCGGCGCAACGATCACAGAACAACGTGAGGCTTAACTTCATATAACCGCTAGTGTGTGTGTGTGTGTGTGTGTGTGGCTTTGCACTCACAGTATGGTGTGGTTCCAGAACACACAGATGGGTTTGGAGCGCTCCTCGGTGGCGATCAGGCGGAACTGCACGTTGATGGGCTTGTCCAGCGTGTGCTGCAGCAGCTCGTCATTATCGTGCACCGTGATGCTGACCACCGGCGTGTTGATGATCGGGCGCTTCGGGACTCTGCGGAAAACAAGAGAGATCATGAATTATGCATCTTTTTAACCCTTTCATGCTAATTCATTCAGAAACAGTGCCATTTGTTTTTTTGCATACAGTAATTCACTTCCAGAGACACATATAGTAATGCTTTTACTTCTTGTTTTACTTCTTAATCATATTTTACTTAAATTTTTTTTAATGTATTTTGATAGTTTATTCAAAATGATTAATTAATTAATATGCTTTCCATATTTCTATTATATGGATATTCCATAAAAATATGGAATATTCTATAAAAATATTTTTCTTTTCCCGTTTATCACAACAGAAAGTTTGGTTATTACAATGTATGAATGTACATACATAAATATTTATTCTACAGTAAGTGACAGTGTATTGCATGAGTCATTGATGTCCTCTGAAGTGGCAAAATTGCAAATTTTCCATCTCCACCCATGAATCCACTATAAAACAGTTGTCAACTGTATGCTAGGCATGAAAAGGATCATTTTTATGCCAAAGCTTTAAAATCTGAATTTATCATGAACATTTGCTGATTTAGATCGTGTGTGTTTGGCACCAAAATGCTTCATTAGTCTCATGTCTCACCGCAGACTCCTCTTGTCTGGGTCGTAGCTCTCTGGAAGGAGCGCTGAGAGGCTGTGGAAGATGATGACGCTGGCGATGGCGTCCTGCTGGCTTTCGTCCGGGTGCCGTCTCTTCCTGTTAGCCGAGAGGTTCCTCAGCGAGGTCTCTGGGAAGGCATCCAGGTGTCTGTGGCCCTTGGGGTCCACCGGTGGCTGAAAGACTGAATCGGGGAGGGTGACAGCTGTCTCCTGGTCCGCAGGACGCGGGCCCCTAAGGGACTGGTACCGTGGGAGTTTGGCCCCGGCAAAGTTCATCTTTTTCAGACGGTCCACAGAGATGACTGCAGAGGCAAACACACAGAAAGGGTCAGAGACAAAAGATGCTTTTTCTTGATTATTGTTGGAACTTTTTTTAGTTTTCTTAATTTCTGTATCAGTTTGAGATTTCTTTACATAAAACAGACAAAACTTAACTGGAAATAACTTTTTTCATAGGATTTGGTTTGTGATCAGTTGAAATTTCATATATTTATTAGGGTTGGGAACATTTAATCGAAAAATCTAATATCTGGACTTTTTATTTAAAAATATAAAAATAAATTTTTGTGTAAAAAATCGTATACCGGGATTTTTTTAGTTCACAATTTTAAAATCAATATAAAAAAATAAATATATATTTGCAAAAATGTTTAAAAAAAATTTTTTTATTTCTTTTTTATCATTATTTCTATTTCTCTTTCGTACGTGTCTTGTAAGGCATTATAGCAGCAGAAAGTTGGTCTGGCTACTGTGTTGTTTTTTCCTAATGTAAATTAAGATTTTTTGTAAAAATTTTTGTCTTCTCCACTAAAATACTCAATATCAAAGAATCACAAAAATTGAATCGGCACCCAAAAAATCATAAAGGAATCTAATCAGGAGGACAGCATATTGTCCCAGCCCTAACATTTATCAGTTCTGTGATAATTACAGCTGCTGACTAATGCTACATCACACATTGTCAAACACGCACCAATGTTTGGTGTGACGATGGTGAAGGGACTCAGGTATGTCTTCCTCATGTTCTGTGCCAGAGCATTAGCGTAGTCTTCAAAGTGGCGCAGGAGCGCCGCCGTGCCGCCCTCCGAGTGCTGGATGAGCTCCCAGTGCGGCCGCGTGTCTGGAGACAGGATGGCGCTGCCTACGCGGACCAGATTCTGTCAGAGAGCAGCGACAGTTCAGTGTGACAGGATGTCGCAGCAGAGAGGGAAAGAAGTGTGATGAATTCCCTGCAGACACTACGGGAAAGGCTGTGAAGTCCAGCCGGGCAGAAACTCTGTTTACACAGTCATGGCCTGTTCTTTCCTCGTTTCATGCTGTATTTCACAGATTTTGTGTGTGTGTTTTCATGCGGTGGTTCACCTCGGTGAAGTGGACGTCCTGTGTGGCTGTGAGGTTGAAGCCCTGCTGGCTGCTCTCGTGCTGCAGCAGACTCTGGATGAGCCGGTAGGCCACTTTCACGTCACTCCCGTAGAACCGCTCCGTGTGCACGGTGGCGTTGGCCAACATGGCCGCCGTCTGCTGCACATTCCCAGAGTCCAGGAGCGACATGTTGCGGTAAAACATCTCAGACTGGAGAAATAAAAAAAATCAAAGAACCTTTTAACCCTTTAAATCCCAACCCAGAAAAAAATGGTGAAAAAAGTCTAATTTTTAAACTCTGAAGTACTTGTTTAGCCCTTTAACAAATGTGTAAGAAAATAAAACTTTTTTTTTGGGGGGGGGGGCTACATCTACCATTCATTACTATATGACAAGTCAAAATTAATATAGTGTTCTACTTCCCGGCATCCATTACGGGGGCAGAAGACAAGTTTCATATTATATTCTACAGAGTTTGAGCAAAGTTTTTGCCATTTTTACTAGTTTTTACCATCCTCCAAGTGATACAAAAAGTCTCAGCTTAAAGGGATACTGTGTAACTTTTGGCAACTAGGATTCCAAAACCTGCAATTAACCCCAAAATTAAACTTTTGACCAAAATATCAGCCTAATGTGAGTATTAATTAATGATTTCTGGGGTTAATTCAGTGTCTGACACCTGTCAGTGTGCCCTCTTCAGAAACCAGCTATGCAACTTGAAATGAGCGGATTCGTCTCTCACGGGTCATGTGACCTGCAGCACTTTGCTCTCCAGCTATAAAACACAGTGGGCTGTATTTCATGCTTCTTTTTCTTTGAAAGTTAATCAAATTTGAACAAAGTGAGAAGGTTAAAATGATATCTGAGGTGCCCAGAAAGAGACAGACTGTTTAATTTTTAACAATGTCATGTCTCCAGTGGGAAGTTACAGGTTTAGCCCCCTAGTGGCCACAAGTTACACAGTATCCCTTTACAGTTTTTCTCGATTGGTTTGGCTCATTTCTTGAAACTGAGATTATATTTTCAAAACTCTTAACTCATTTGGCTAAACAGTCTTACAGTTCAGCACAACATCCTTGCTGACCTGCAAAAGCTCATCT
>JBAJHY010000002.1:16903813-16913906 GCA_037177095.1 Craterocephalus marjoriae | reverse complement strand
ATGGTTGTTGTAATCATCCCATAGCCTACTTGTCTAGCTAAGAAGACAATATATATTTAATACATAAAATTGAAACAAACATTGTTGTTTGGTCGTCTGAGACGTGCGAAACTTCTTTGTGAGTCAAAGTCTAGTTTCACTTGACTGTGAGTTTCTGTAATCAATTTATCAAGTTTTCCAGGGTATTCAAATGTTCATATATTATATTCTTGACTAATTCTGACAGTTGAACAGACTGTTGCGCCTGTGATGTCTAAAGGAATGAAATGATGACCTGTTTTGGAGGGAACAATCATCTTAGATCAATATGATCAATCCACTAAAGGTAGGCAAACTTTACTTAATCGTTTACAAAGTAGTACAGAGAAACTGAGACATGAACTAAGACAATTGCAATTTTTATGAAATGAATGAGAAATATGAAGCAGTTTTGATCAACTGGGAAACAGTTTGGAGATGTGTCCATGTTGTTTTGAGAAGGTGATTAATGTTTCAGGAAATGAGCCAAACCTATGATAAATAATCAAAATGATTTGCAAAGATAAACAGAGACATTGAGAAAAATGCTAAAACATTTGAAATATTATGAAATGAATGAGAAATACAATTCTGTTGTGAACAATTGACAAATGGTTTGGAGACTTGTCCATGTAGTTATAAGAATGTCGTCTCGGTTTCAAGAAATGAGCCAAACCTGTGGAGAAAAACTGTAAATGAGATTTGTTTCTCAGGGATGAATCTGAGTTACACACCAAAGCTTTCAGCTTGATGAAAGTAGCCGAGGTGCAGTTGAAGAGGTTGGGAGGCAGCCAGCCCTTGTGCTCATCGCAGTGTCGGACGGCTGTGCCTGGAAAGAAATGACAGTCTTTACATTAGAGAGGGGAAGAAATGGCTGGAGGCAAGCTCCACATACTGCTGTTATTATATGGTAATTTTATAAGCTACCAAAAAAACAGCATACCCAGAGTCCCCTTGGGACAGGGAACGGCAGCAGGGAGACCGAACTTAGTCCTGGGCCACCATATTCCAGCCTCGATGGCCTGAGGGCAGCTGTCATAGATTACTGAGGGAGAAGGTGTAAAGATGATGACGATGATGAGAAAAATGGAAGATTCTATTCCTGTTCATCTATAATGAAACAGGAAATGGATATAAGGTCTCACTGACCCTCGCAGCCGTTCAGAGACACCTCAGCGAACGGGTTGTCGCAGCGATCGCACTGACGTCCGATGACGCCGGGTTTGCACTGACACTGGCCCGTTTCCCTGTCGCAAGCTCTGGAGAAAGAGCCGACCGGGTAGCAGTCGCACAGCAGGCACGTGTCGCTGCCTTCCAGACGGTAGTGGTTGTCCTGGAAACGAGACGTGAGGGACAGGTTTGCAGGGCTAGATTCCCTATTTTTTTATACATATGCCAAGTTTCCCACCTGAGAAACAACTCATGCTGCAGCTGTCCTAAAATACCAGATTTTTTTCACTTAGTATGTCTGCCTGGAGTTTTTGCTCCAGCGCCAGATGACGTGTTCCATAAAGCATCAGCACATTTCTATATATACCGTATGCTGGATTATTATCCTGCAAATCACTTTAACACAAAACATTTTCAGGTTTTTCTGAAACAGGGTTAAATCTGTTGATGGAAATCATTAATCCAATGTTTTTCCTGTGAATTTTAACTGCTTCATATATGTGAAATTGTGATTTTTTATTTCACAATTCTAAAATCTATTTTTTTGTTAGAAAATTGAATATTGGGATTTTTGTTTAACAATTTTAAAATAAATATTTCTTTGTTTAAAAAAATCTATCTTTTTTCAAATAAATGCAATTTCTTTTTAAAATAATTCCTTAATTTCATTTTCATTATTATTTTTATGTATCTTTTTTACTTGTCTTGTCAGGCACATAGCAGGATGCGGGTCTGGATACCGTGTTGTTTTTTCCGAATTGAAATTAAGAAAAAAAAAATAGCAATAAGATTTTTTGTAACATTTTTTCTTTTCGTCCACAAAAATCTGCAGTAAAGAAGAATCGCAATTTAAATCGAATCGGCACACAAAAAATCGTAAAGAAATCGAACCAGGAGGAAAGCATATCATCCCAGCCTTACTAGGCATTGATTCAAAACCTTATTTGGAACATATTGATGATATTGTCATCATTTATCACATGAGACACCGTATGATACAAGATTTCTTTAATGATTTCTTTTATGACCTGTTAAACTATGTTAAAAAATAGATTAGTTTTCTGAAATCTGATGTTCAGGTCAGACACGGCTATTACCAGATCACATCTTAATGTCCAAGCATCAGCAAAGATTTTTCCTTAGGTTGCTGTGGCAACCATTTTAGTGCCTTTAGCAGTGTAGAGATGCTGGCGGCACAGCTTTAAAATGTCAGGCTGCTGCTGTGACACCAGCAGTGTATCCTGTGTTGTGATGCAAAAGAAACTTCATTTTCAACAATGGGAAAAACTGCATCTATATTTCATTTCAAACCAGCTTTTTAACATATTTTTTTTATTATTGGGAAATGAATAATTGAAAGTGTGCGGAAGCTCTTTCTTCACATATTTCATTTCCAAAGTTGGGATTTCTTTTTAAAACCGCTCTCACCTTGCAGCGGCACTCTCCACTCGTCTTGTTGCAATCAGAATCGAAACCTTTGCGTGTTGGGCAGTTGCAGGGGCCGCAGGTCTTGTGACCCCACCAGCCTCTTGGACACGGCAGGTCGGTCCTGTGGAAGCGCCCAGTAGGAGTCCATTTTAACCTCAAGGTCATGAAACACACACATGCAGCGTCTCACCTGAATGTGGGTAAACTTACTTTTTTTCGCAGTATTTTCCGAAGTAGTTTCTGGGGCAGTCGCAGGCGTAACCGCGAGAGGAGCTCGGCCTCCTGATGCATTTTGACTCGTGCTCACAGGGGTTCAGTGAGCATACATCGCTGCAGTTGGTGCCGAAGTAACCTGCAGAGGAAAAAAGCAGATTAAAAAAGGTTCTTAAATCAGCCTGACTCAGCGATTCTCCATGTGCCAGGATTGGAAATTGTTTTGAGTTTGTGATTATTCTAGCAGGCTGACCGCTGAGGCAGGTGCAGGAGTAGCTGTCCCAGTCGTCGCTGCAGTAGCTGTTGGCAGGACAGGGGTTAGAGCTGCAGGGATCCGGCATGCTGCAGCCCTGCTCTAGATTCACCTTCCTCGCCTGTGACAGGCTCAGATCGCCACCGACACGCAGACCCTGCAGGGATACCATCACACTTACAAGATCCTGAAGTGAACTGACTGCATAAACTGCACAAACAAACACAAATGCTTCTTCATTCATCATCAAAATGCAGACGACAGCTGGCATGCAAAGGGGTTTATATCCAGGACAAACCTGGATGCAGCCACGGAAGCCGTGCTGAACTTTCCCATCAGGCCTCGCTAAACCACCGACGCTAACAGTCTTCAGCTTGGAGTCCCGCAGCTTCCCATCCACCTCCATAGTGGCCTGGAGATGAATAAGTTTGTGAATTATAGCTGAAAACCATAAATATAAAGTCATTTACAGTTAGGGCAATATATCAAGATTTTCAGATTTATATCGAGACTTTGTCACACAAGAAATACAATGAGGGAGTATCGTTTATATCGAGTTAGCTTGTTTTGAGTTAAGAAAATCTCTTTTTTTAGCATTTTGCACAACTGTTTCTTTGTTAGGATCATTTAAAAGTATTTTTTATTATTTTAATACACATCTACTTTAGTTTCAGTCAAATATCTTAATGCACATGTGCTTCTGATCCATAATGAAAGTGCATCTAGCACTCAAGACCGTAAATTTGAACCGTCTCTTTGTTTACTTGACCGAATAAATTTAAATCAAGATATATATCGTATGTTGTGACTAAAGAAAAAATTATCAAGAAAATTGGTTCATATCGCCCTGCCCTATTTACAACTCACCAGGTAGAGGCCGTGGTCTAAAGACAACACCGCCTTGTAGTGGCTTGCTGCTCCTCCCAGGCTGCTGATATCCAGCAGCAGGTGATGCCAGTCGCCATCGTTCACCAGCACTTCCTCCACACGGGAGAGAGTGGAGTCCTCCCCCCTGTGAAGACCCATCAACACGCTCCCCCCTCGCAGCTGGATGGAGGAGATGGAGGAGACAGCGGGAGGGAGATGAACCCAGAGGGATAAAAAAAGAAGAAACTTCTGATTCATAAGGTTACAGAAGCAGACGCAGGTTTTTGGTGATCAAGTCAGTTCAAAAGTTTAAACTGTTTAAGAGTAAAGCAACATTTGATTCAATTCTGTGTGCATTTAAGCCGATGACCAGAGGTGTAAGGAGTACTGAAAATTTGTACTCAAGTACAAGTACTGTTACATTGCTAATTGTACTCAATTACAAATAAAAGTACTGGTCTTAAAAAATATTTAAGTAAAAGTACAAAGTACTCTTCTCGAAAACTACTATTATTAATTACCGGCATATACAGGCAATAGCAAGCATTTGATTCAGTTCACCTGTATAAAACATCTATTTTCAAAGCACTTTTCTCAGATGAACAATGCATGGAAGGAAATTTTTTGGTAAAGAAATGACATGAGCAGAGATTTTGTTTGTTCAAAAAAAATTATAAAAAAATGTTTTGAACCGACATAAAACAATTAAAATTGTTCCCAAGTGTCCTACTAGCCTAGACTTCCTCGCCTTTCTGTCACACTTCACTTTCTGAACCTTCTGACGCTATTTTTCTAAGTTTATCGAGTCTATCTGGTATTATTCTATTTTCATTACAATGATTTTAAAAGTAGCGAAGTAGATTAGATGATATGAATTGTACTCGAGTATGAGTAAAATTACACACTGTGAAAAAATACTCATAAAATTACCCAAAAAATGTACTCAGTAACAGTAACTTGAGTATTTGTAATCCGTTACTTCCATCTCTGCCGATGACGCTCTTACCTGCAGGGTGAGATTGTGCTTCAGGCCGGAGGAGATGTGGAGCAGCGTGGCGGTGGATTGGCGGGTGCGGAACATGAGCTCAATGTGCCAGAGGACCGACGCCGCCACCGCCTCCAGGTTGGTCCACTGCAGCAGGCTGTTACCCTGGAAACGCAGCGGGTTGGCCATGACTGCGGAAAATGGACGGAGATAAAAAACACACAAAAAATACTCTGAGTGAGTGAAAAGCCAAAAGTAGGAAGAAGTAATGAAGAAAAACGAGGACAGAGAGTTTCTCATTAGTTGACGTGGGATGATGAGTCATAGCTGGAAAGCAGAAAATGTTCTCGCATCTCCTCCAAGTTGTCAAAGCCAAACTCTCACGTTCTGCAGACGGACACAGCAAGACACCCTCATTTAAAGAAAATGATTGAAGCATTGGGGCTTAATGGGTGATTGACAGAGAACCACAGTTTAAAAGTGAAAACTGGGCAATTTTCTGCAGCTTTTCTTCTGATTTTTGTGGATTCTCTCACAAAATGTTCTAAGAAATTTCTAAAATCATTTTCCTGCGCTTTGCAATCCAAAAGAAAAGCTTTCTGTCTGTCTCTCATGTTAGAAAAGGCCACTACTCCAGCATGATGTGCAGCAGTTTCCCTCTCATTAAGCTGTCTCTGCGTGAAGAGCAAAATCAATGACTAATCGTGACAAATAAACCCTGTGCACTGAAGACCTTTGCTGGAGAGAGATGCAACAGGAGGAACTGTGATTTATCTCTCTGATTGCTTCACTCCATTAAAAAAGAAGTATTTACACAATTAACCCTTCATAAATATCTATAAATTACACTTTACAAGAATGTTAACACGCAGCGTCTGTATATTTCATGAATAGTCAGATAGACAGGCATCACAGTAAAGCTATAGTAACATGTTTTTTTTTTGTTTTTGGATTAAATGTCACTAATAAAATATCAATAATAATGAGAAATGATTCCCAACACCATTGTCTGATCAACAATGAATGTGAATAAAAAAACTGAGAAGAAAACCACATAAAAAAGAGGAAAATTTCCACTGAAGATGTAATCTCTCTTTCTACCTTCCACCTGCCCCTGTTTGTCTCCTCCTTCTGGACGTGAAGTTAATTACACCAACACAGTTGATTTACGCTTCATCCTCCTAGAAAACTGTTTTCTTCTTTGTTTTTGCTTCATATACACCTTTTTAACAAAATGCTTTACTTCGGATGTGAGATGTAAATCACAACATGAATCATGAGCTGAACAAGTCAAAGCAGCCAAAACCAATGTAAAAAAAAGCAGAAAGCATTTTTAATCAATATGTTCAGCATGCAAAACCACAGTTTCCTGAATGTTGTTTTGTTTTCTATTCTCTTATCACGCTTCATGTTGTGATCTTTAGAAATCTTGCTGTGCTCTGCATCACTGCAGTAATTAGACCCTTTCTTTCTTTTCCTCACACCCATGTGTTTTGTGTAACCGACCTGTCATCATCAGACTCAGGAACTTGTTAGTCAGCCTGTCATGCCGTAAAAACACTTGCCGATTAATCATCTTTCCTGTATACTTCCCAATGAAAGAAGAGCTGCTCTTTTGTCACTACAGTCTCTCTCAGTTCTCATTGCTCTCCCTCTGTCACATCTCAAGTTTCTTAAAATCATAAATCAGCACTAACAGCAGCTGCAGCAGTTCAGGTGGAACAGCAGCAGACACAGGAGGAGACAAGAACACATATACATGAGCTACTTCTTCAAAAGTTGCAAAGTGTTTAGTCTTAAACTTTCTCAGCATCGTGTAAATAAGTGAGAATTCAATTTCAAGATGACAGACGTCAAACTAAACAGTCCTCAAGTTCACAGTCATTCCCAGAAGACTCGTATCACAGATAAATACCAGTCACTGCACACATCCCACTGTTTACACCAGTCTGATGGGTTCCAGTTCCTCCACTCAATGACCAGTTAAGTCTCCAGTCACATCTCTGTAAACATCTCTGCGCTCCACATCTTAGCTTACCTCGTTCACAGTTCTGTCCTCCAAACCCGAGCGGGCAGTCGCAGCTGAAGGAGCCCCACAGGTTCACACAGGTGCCCCCGTTCAGACACGGGTTATTGTTGCAGAAATGTCTCTTGGCAGAGCATCCTGGGAGGGCGGGAAAGTCAGAGAATAATCTGTTTGATCTATCCAACTGCATTATTTCAACACAGAAGCAAAGAGTCAGAAGGTAATCAACTATTCATAACAGGTAGCGCAATCATTTCCCTCTGACTCTACCTTCCAGCTGTGCTCATTTAAAGTCAGCCTTATTTCCTCTGCTGCCTCTTCTCACAGCAAAAACTGCTTTACAGCAAAGAGATGAATTCAAGCAGAAAGTAACGCGGCGTACCTGGCAGAGTGCCGTTGTTAGCGATGAAGCTGGCCATGTCTATGTGCTGGTTGTCTATACGCAGGTTCTTCATGCATCCCACAAACTGGTGGTTGCGAACAGGAAAATCTTCGGGGAGTTTGGGGACTCCTCCGAGGAGCAGGGGGCCGGTCAGGTCCAGAGACCTGACAGCACAGAGGAAACCCGTTTACAAACCCAGAGTCATGCTCCGCCCCGACCAACACACGCAATTGACTCTAACGTGCTGGAAACGTGCATGAAAAATTCATCACAGGAGAAAAAGGGATAAACATCGCAACACAGGAAAAACTGCAGAGCTTGGAAAGCGTCCCTGGAGATGAGACAATTGATTCAAAACAAGCTTACTTCTTCTTTTAATTAGGAAACAGCAAAAAAAATCAAAGATAATTAGTGGAGTCAACATGAAAGCGAGGACAGAATACATACAGAAAGATAAAATGGGTATTTATGGACTCATTTTACATCAGTCTTAATTCTGAACTTACTTTTTGGATCCTGACTGGCTGCCCTGAGCGGAGCAGGCGTACTTTCCGATCATGTGACCAAACCTCAGCGCCACAGAGGTGTCGCAGTTATCCACTGTCACCACGACGACCTTCTGATCTGAGGGGCCCTGCGGCAGGCCGGCCTGGTTTAAGATCGGCTGCGGAGGAGACAAACCCATGAACATCAGGATAAACTATGGAGCATCTTTCTTGTGTGTCAGCTAGAAAAGTGAGGCATCTAAGAGAAATCTGGTGCTTGTAGCACAAACTGGAAGCTGCTTGTTTGAGACGGCCAGTAAAAATAACCTAAAAGATCAATCAGCGCAAAGATCCTAAAACACTGAGACACGACAAAAACAGCATCGCCACACGGCTATTTTTAACACTGCTCGGTATTTGTTGATCTCTTAAAAATAGGACTCAGAAACGAGTCATGTAAAAATATCTCATTATTCTGTTCTCTTTTTTTAAAAAAAGGATGAAGCAATTATTTAATTATTTTTATCATCATTTTTTGTATATTATTACCTTATATTAAATTATTTATATTATTTATATTTATTATTTATTTTAATTAAATCATTTAAACTTTTTAAGATTTACCTTTTTGTATTTTATTCTATTTTATAAATATTTATAAATACTTACCTCATTCATCTTTATTCTTGGTACGGAAAAAAAAATTCACTCTGAAATTGTACTACGTTAAACTGTGCATGTGACAAAAAAACCTCTTTGAATCTTGAATCTTAAAGTGAGAAAAACTTCTGTAGATCTCAGCTTGTCCCAGACTGTGTGCAGATTAAACACCCGGGCTTTCAGAGTGGAAAACAACAGCTAAATAAATTATCCTTTGCATCAAACTCTGTTCACACACACACACAGCAGAGGGGTCTCCTCTCTGCACGACTCCACCCCTGTCGACAAAGCATCTTTTTCATTGTCTGAGAAATCAATAGGGGGGAGGCACAAAAGGAGGAGGGGGCTGTGAGGGAGAGAATGATGATCCTGTCAATAAAAGGTTGTGACCTTTTTACACACAGGCCGGTTTCTCCGGGGTCACGTAGGGCTCATATTAACCCTAAGTGTGGGTTCAAGCTGCTGTCGCGAGCTGAGCGCTCACACATCTGACTCAGGCCACGGCGCGGTCAGCTGGTCAGACGGGACTTAGACAGAATTAACTCCTCTTACATGCAGAGATAATAATAATAAGTGACATAACAGCGTTTTACAGTCGAGATTTTTATTTCTATACAGTCAATTAAAATAGATCCCTTTCAATCCGACTGACAGACGGAGGAATTATAATTTCCTGATAGCTCCGAGGTTGTGATTCTCATTGTCTCTGCTGTCTGATCTTTTCATTTAAAAGATAAACCGCTGAGATACAGTCAGCTGATGCAATGTGTTTAGCACCTCTATCGGAGCAGGTTTATTAAAACTAAACACTCACTATCAGGGACGGATGTAATTTTAGCTCGAGGTGCCGCCACAGTTGAACTTCTCTCACATGATTTTCACTTTGAGCAGATTAGATCTCTAGATTAATTCTCTGTGAGCCTGCAGTAATGCACGTCTGTAACTGAGAGGCTGAAGTTGGTTAAATTCCTGCAGTCTTGTGATCGTAATGTGCCCAGTGTTAGCGATACGAGCCAGACACGGCCGATCATAGAAAAATGCCCATCTTACAACCTCACCCGAAACACTTATCAACAAAAAGCGGGGACACGTGTTTTGGTTTCTCACTGAGCTGCAGTGGTAATGAAAAACTGGAAATGACATCTTGAGCCTTCGGAAGGGAAAAGCATGTACATAGAAGGGAAAAGGTGCAGCTGAGAGGTACTTCAGTGCTCTTCTACCTTCCAAACACGTTCCAACATTGACTGCTGGGTATTTTGCAGATGTAATTATTTTAAATTGGACAAAAACAATGCATTAATCCAATAAAAATCTAAATTAGATCTACTGGAAGAAACTCAATCTAATATTTATAACTATGTTTTCATTGGTGTGAAATGATGTAAAGAAAATGAGCCGTTGTGCTTCTTATTATCGTAGGAAGAGGTTTTTATATCCAGCTGCTGTGCGTGAATTCTATTTTTTCTGTGTTTCAGATACATGATCTTTCATAATCTGCCTCTGATTAGCTGATCCTCATTGTTAACATTGCTACTTCTAATCTTCAATTTAGGCACCGTGCCGGCCTTTATCTTCCATCCCCAACTGGCTCTCACTTAAAACGCCA
>JBAJHY010000002.1:16711682-16729554 GCA_037177095.1 Craterocephalus marjoriae | reverse complement strand
CACCTGTAGCTCATCCTCACCTGTAGTTCATCCTCACCTGTAGTTCATCCTCACCTGTAGTTCATCCTCACCTGTAGTTCATCCTCACCTGCAGCTCATCCTCACCTGCAGCTCATCCTCACCTGTAGCTCATCCTCACCTGTAGCTCATCCTCACCTGTAGTTCATCCTCACCTGTAGTTCATCCTCACCTGTAGTTCATCCTCACCTGTAGCTCATCCTCACCTGTAGTTCATCCTCACCTGTAGCTCATTCTCACCTGCAGCTCATCCTCACCTGTAGTTCATCCTCACCTGTAGCTCATCCTCACCTGTAGCTCATCCTCACCTGTAGCATCAGTATCTGCTGCTGGGCCTCCTGCAGCTCCTGCTCCGTTGTGTTCAGGGAACGATCCAGGCGGCTTTTCTCTGCAGTCAGACGCATGCTGCCCTCCTCAGACTTCAGCTTCTGACGTTCGACCTTAAAAGAAGACATCATTTAAAAAGAAAGAAAGAAATTGAACTACATTTACTGTGAAACAGATCCAGTACCAACCTTATCCAGTGTGTTCCTCAGAGCGTTCTTGTCTTTCTCCAGCCTCACAGCCTGCCTCTCAGCATCTTTTTTCTCCGTCTCCAGCATTGCCACCGCTCTCTGCAGCCCCCGTAGCCGCTCCTCCACGGCGGCCCTCTCTGTCTGAGCGAACTGGGCGCTGCGCTGAGCCTCGGCGAGACTCGCTGAACGCTGCCGCAGAGCCTAACAGCGAAGAACCAAACATGAATCTGTCAATTACCTTTCACTTTCTTTTAATTAATCTTCTGCTGAACGTCTCTTTAGCATGTAAAATGTTTCCAGCCTCTCTGACCTCCTGAGCGTTGCTGAGCTCGGCTTCCAGCTCTTCTCGCCGCAGCTCGCTCTGGTTCAGCTCAATCTGCAGGTTCTGCACGCGCTCAGTGAGCGTTACCATGTTTCTCTTTGCCTCGGCTAAAGACACCCGAGCTTCATCCATTCGTTCCTAAATGCCACAAAAGCATCACCTCGTCACTTCTCCCTACTCACCTTTACCCTTTTATTTTCCCCTGACTCACCTGCAGAAGCCTTTTGTCCTGTTCGGCCAAACTCAGCGTCTTCTGCAGAGAAACCAGGCGGCTCTGTGTGCCGCTGTGAGCGGCCGCCATGTCCTGCAGGGTCTGGCTCAGAGACGCTGCCTTGTCTTTGAGTGCAGATTCACTTTCCTGAGTTTTAATCAGAGCCTGGCTCAGCCTCTCCACCTCCCTCTGCAGCAAAGACACACGGGCTTCTCCCTCCGCCACCTTCAGTTTGTAAGAAAAAGAACAGGAAACTTGGCACCAAACCAAAGAAAATAAGTAGTTTCTTTCAATTATTTCATTTAATCCACTAAACAGAGCAGCCAAAACTGTTTGAGAGTCGGCTGCAGCACCTGTTTGAGCAGAGACTCGTGGCGTTCCTGGGAAGCCTGGCTGTCGGCCTCTCGGTCTCCCAGACTCAGTTTGAGCCTCTGCAGCTCCCCCTCCAGGCTGCGCCGTCCCAGCTCCACCCTGGTGGCCCGAGCCTCAGCAGCCTCCAGCGCCTCCCGCAGGCGCCGCCTCTCCGCCTCCAGACGCATCTCAGCAGCACGTTGCTTATTTAACTGATCCTGCAGGGACGAGGGGGGGAGGACGGGGACCATGGTGAACGCAGGTTTTTAGTTTTACAGACTACAGTCATGAGAGGACAAAACAACGCAGCTCAAACTTTATTCATCACTTCCTGACGATTTCTGCTCCTCCAAAGAACCGTTTTAAAAAATGAGCAGAGTCACAGTTTGAGCCTGAGATTAACTTTGTGTCTCTGCTCTTGTTGTGATCCAGGTGGTGAATTTCTGCAGAGATGCCGGCATCATGACCAGACATATGGAAAGCTGACACATGACACCACAAGAACAGAGACACAGTGTGTGTGGCATCTGCTGTTATTACAGACCATGGGAGCTTACACCTCTAGATATGGCTCAGATATGTGCTGCCATATGGTGACGGCTGCAGATCAGCGGTGGCTGCTGAGCGAGTGATAATACAAACACATGGGGTTTGCACATGCGCAGACACACTGCACCGGCCGTGTGTACCTGAGCGTGCTTCTTATCCGTATCGGAGGCCTGCAGCGATCGCTCCAAATCCCTCACCCTGTCGGTGAGAGCTCTCCTCTCTCTGTCTCCTCTCCTCACCACCTCCTCCTGCTGTTGTTGCAGAATCTGAGTGGTGCTCAGACGCTCATCCAGTCCACGCTTTACTGCAAGGACAGAGTAACAGCGGACAGTGAGACTCAAGCTAAAGTGAAAGTCTCCGTCTATGTCTCTGTGTTTGCATTCAGACCTTCTTGGCACGCCTGGAAGGAGTTCTGCAGCTGAGTGAGGCGACTCTGAGCAGAGTCCCGTTCCCCCTTCAGCTCCTCCAGCTCCCGCTGCACGGCCCTCAGCTGGCATCGAGCGTCATCCTGCAAAGTCATTGTGACACAAAGACTTGGACAATCCAAACCAAATAAATCTTTACAGTGATTATGAAGCTGTAGCACATGTGTGGCTCCCTCTCTGGGGTCTGTGCAGCATGATTACCCTTTCTTTGTGTGCGTCACGCAGCTCCAGCAGGAAGTCTCTGAGACCACTTCGCAGGGTTTCGGGGTCGAGCTCTGGCTGAGCGACAGGCAGCGGCGTGTCGCCTCTCTCAGGAGAAGCAGCTCCAGAGCCCAAAGTGTTGTCTGGTGTGCTTCCTCGGAGTTCTGCAGGAATGACGTATAAAAGGATATCACCACTTTGTGTGTTCACATCTGATGCTCCAGCATAAAGTCGTATAAGAGCTAATACAACAGAGACAACATCTTACAGAGGAAATACTAAAATACCTGTTGCTTGTGATAAATTAATTGCTTTGTGTGCAACAGAAATGTTTTAAATAAATTCATTTTACTGTATCCTTTTGCTATTAGCATTGTAGCATTACTTGGGGAACTACCTTTACAAACCCACTTTATTCTTGCATGATATGCATTGTTTGCATGTAACTGACTCTTCAGCCATCACGAGTGTAGTTTTTCTAATCTGTGAGGCTAGTCAGAAAAAAAGGCCTCAATCATAAATATTGAACTCTGGAGCAATGGAAGAAGGTCATGAAGTCTTAAAAGTCCAAATTTACCCTGTTCCAGAGTGACGGGAGCATCGGGGTAAGAAGGGAGGCAGATGAAGTGATGCATCATGCCTGGTGCCTGCTGTACAAACCTGTGGGGGAAGTCTATGGTCTGGGTTTGCTGCAGCTGATCATGTCTAGGTTCAGCAACTTAATGTGAGAAGATTGAGGTCAGCTGACTGCCTGAAAATGAGCAGGTTATTCCATTCATGGATTTTTTTCTTGGTCATATTCCAACATCACAATGCTGGGATTCATGGGGCAAACATTGTAAAAAGAGTGGTTCAGGAAGCATGAGACATTATTTTCACACCACAGAGTCCAGACCAGAACCCCGTTGAGAATCTTTGGTATGTGCTGAAGAAGGCTTTGCTCAGTGGTCCAACTCCCCCATCATCAAATCAAGATGTTGATGAAAAATGAATGCAACTCTGGATGGAAATAAATCTTCTGAAACTGCAGAAGCTTACTGAAACAAAGCCACACCGCATGTGTGACATAATCAAAGAAAGGCAGTGAAATGTTGGTGTGTGACTTTTTTTTCTGGCCAGGTTTATGACTAAAGGTTGTAATTTGCTTAGTCGGTTTCAATACAGCAGCTACCAGAACAGATGGAAAATCATGCAACACATGCTCCACTGTGAGCGAAAAACACCCAGAAGTTGACAAGGACTGCTGTTAACCATCACTGAAGTCTTTGAATACATCCAACAGAAAAAATCCTTGCAGTTTTGACATGAACATCCCTCAGCTTGCCGAGGTAGTAAGAATAAAAACAGATCTTCATAAACATTAGAATTATGGACAAAGAATCTCTCATAGTAAGAGAGGAAAAGTAAAGCTTGCAACCACATTCTCACCTTTCGGAGGCGACAGTGAGGAGCGTAGAGGTGAGACGCTGTGATGGCGGGACACGCTGCCAGGCGAGGTGGAGCTCCCTCCCGGGCTCCTGCCTCTGCCCGCCCTGCCGCTCGCTCCGATGCCCAGCGTCCGCGTCAGCGCTGACTGGAGGCTGCTCAGACGGAACTCCAGGTCTCGCCTGGCGGCCTCCGCTCGGGTCAGCTCGCCCTCCGTGGCGGCCAGTCGCCCCTGCGCCTCGCTTAGCTGCAGGCTGGACTGAGCGGCGGCGTCCTGCGCAGCTTGAGCTCGCAGCGACAGGTTCTTGGCTTCGTCCTGGAGCTTCTTCTCACAGCCACGTGCCTCCTGAAGCTGAGCGGTCAGCTCCCTCTCGCAGCTGCGTGAGCCAGACTCAGACTCCACCAAACGCTTCTGAGTCATAGAAAGCTACGGGAAGGAGGATGAGTTGTGATATACTGGGGCGTAGTGCAGCAGTTTAACAATAAGCTGTGAAAACTTCCGCTCCACTCTCACCTCTTTTCTCAGGGAGTCTCTGGTTGTCTCAGATTCGGCGAGCTTTTGTTTGAGGGTAAAAACCTCTTTCACTCTTTCTTCCTCTCTTTGCTCCTCCAGCGATAGGCGAGTGTGCAGCTCCGCCACCTCCCTTTCTTTCTGTTCCTTCTCCCCATCCAGAACCTTCAGCTGAGACCAGAGAGGCAAAAACGTCATCAACAATAAGAAAATCTGATATGACAGGACAGTGTAGCTGCCGTCAGAGGCAACTCTCATATTTACAGTTAATAATTTTCGTGTTCAGTTAAAAGGATGATAAATACAAGTGTTATTTCATAGAAATGTTTATTAATAAATAAGTTGTAATTTTCTGTATTTTCACGAAAATATTTTTCTTTCATTTGGTTAAATTTAGGGTTGCATCGATACTGATACCAGTAGCAGTATCAATGATCTTGTACTCGTTTAAGTACCAGGAACTGATCCCAATTTATTACATGCAATGTTTATTTTCACTTGAAATGTCGTCATTTTTATTTATATTTTATTTCTTATTTATTTCAACTTCGTTTGTGGTAAAAAGCAGAGAAGAAAATAAAACATGTCTTCCAATTCATTGCATTTTTTTTAGTGTGGTAGAAGTATTGGTATTGGTACTCGGTATCGACAAGTACTCAGATTCAAGATTCGGTATCGTGTCGGTTTGTAAAAAAGGGGTATTGTTGCATCCCTAGTTAAAATCCATAAAAAATTAAGATGGGAACCAATTTTTTAGTTCCCCTTGATGCTCGGGAGCTGAGGTTTATTTACACAATTGAACAGCCACACAAGGCACTTTACTGTACATGCATGCTGTAGACAAGAGACAAGTCACAAAAGGTGTGCCCAAAAGTCGGTAACAAGTCTGTTGCAACAAGAAGAAGCTGAGAAAATTACCTTTATTCCCTTGGAGTTAATGCGGCCAATGACGTACAATATTTTCTAACACTTTTCCTTGTAAATTGGTTCATTATGTAAATGTCTTGTATTTGTGATGCCAATAAAGCCTTTAATCTGGTATAGGCAATATTTATTATTATTATTATATTTATCTAAATTTTGTGTATTTCTGTTTTGATTTGTGTAAACCTTCAATTATTTGTAAACTTAATGTTAGTTTTTTATTTCTTTTTTTAGTTCTGACGGCATAATTGAAGACGCTGTCCTACAATAAATGCCCGTGGAAACCCAAAAACGACTTTGAGCTTTGATTAAACTCTGAGGGAGTAACAGACAGATTAAAAATATATCCGGCAAGCTAAAAGGAAAATCTGTAAATCAAAGTTAAGTGTGAAAGCTTGACAACACGTCTGACCTGTCTGCGGAGCTCCTGCAGTTCCCGTCGAGCCTCAAGTCGTGACCTTTCCACTTCTCTCAGGCAGCTCCGCAGCTCCGTCAACTCCTTCTGAGTGGATGAAAAGTTCTCCTCCAGCACCGCCAGCTTCTGCTCCTTCTCTTCACACTGCCGTTTCACACTGACAGCAACACACACACGTACAATACACACATTTTCCTCTGCCAGCACACCTCCGTTCATCTCCTTATGAGTACTTTCCTTTCCTGCTGTTTACCTGATTCTCTCCGTTTCTGCACAGCGTAGAGCTTCTCTCAGGTGATTATTTGATTGGTTAAGAGCATCTTTCTCCTTGGTGACGTCACAGAGGCCCCGGCGTAGCTCCACCCCCTCTCTCCTGTAGTTCTCGGATAAGTCCTGAGTTTGGCTGAGACGACGTTCAGTCTCTAGCAGGTCCTTCCTGAGCTGGTCGCGACTCTCCTCTGCGGCAGAGAGACACGTTCTGTACTCCTCCAGCTGAGGAAAAAGACAAAAAGTTTGTTTTAAAATGAGGATTCTCTTTTGTTGTTTATTATTTTGTCATTTCAGTCATTTAAAATTTTGTTTGTAATACTTCTTAACGCTTACTGCATCCTGCTGTAATGCCTCTAATATTACATTTAAAGTACTTTGAATTGTCCCGTACATGAAGTG
This sequence comes from Craterocephalus marjoriae, assembly GCA_037177095.1. Classification (NCBI taxonomy): domain Eukaryota; kingdom Metazoa; phylum Chordata; class Actinopteri; order Atheriniformes; family Atherinidae; genus Craterocephalus; species Craterocephalus marjoriae. Next base: position 16,723,018 of record JBAJHY010000002.1, on the reverse strand, counting down.
TGCTAAACAAAGAAACTAACCTTTCCCAATGTGACACAACAAATCTATGATCAAATATGAACCTGGGTCCCGTGTTTTATACTCCTTATTAAAGGGTTAACGATTGAGCAAAGTCAGGCATCTTTATACAATTTGATATCCTCACTTTATCTAAAGGACTAATTCATTATGTGGCCAAATGAGGAAAATGATATAGCATTGTTAGCCTCCCCTGGAGGAGTCCAATACCTTAAATCACTTTGAAAACAAGGTGTGTCATAAAGTCAGAGACAGCCCAAATGACTCCGAGGTCACCTGTAAGCAAGTTAAGGAATCTCTCACAGTAGCTAACATCAATGTTCATGAATCCATGATTAGCAGAAAAGGCAAAGTTAAATGGTTCAACGCATGATCAAAGCAGAAATCTGGGCTACAAATGTTAGAGATAAGATATCAATACAGAAAGGTGCTAGCATGGAAGCATTATCTAGTCTGTGAAGTGTTACTGTGTTTAGAGCTGGGCAATATATCAAGATTTTCAGATATATCGACAGTTTGTCACACAAGATATAGAATAAGGGAATATTGTTTTTTTTAGTTAAAAATATCTCTTTTTTTTATCATTTTGCCCAAAAGTATTTTTTATTATTTTAATACACATATACTTTAGTTACAGTCAAATATTTTAATGCACATCTGGCTCTTTGTTTACATGACCCAAAAATTTTATATCGAGATATAGGTCACAATTAAAGAAAAAAATATTCAGATTTAAAAATGGGTTCATATCATATAATGGTGGAAATAAGATTTGGGCCATTTTCTTCGTGATGGAACAAGACAAACAATCCTAAATACACAAATCAATATGTCAAAGACGCCACCTTGGTCTCTCTCTTTGACATATAGAAATACTGTTTTCTGAATTTTGCAGGTGGCTTACAAATAAAAAAGTCTATACGGCCTGTGGTTCTGGCTCCTCTACCTCTTTGAGAGCAATATCTGCACGTGAACGAAGATCAGTGCAGGTTTCTCTAAGGCTGTGGAGTTCCCTTTCATGAGCGGAGGCTGCATCTTCCAGCTGAGAGCGAAGCTCCAAAAGCTCGCTGGTCAGAGCTCCAACCCTGATCTGAAAAAAAAAGCAACATGGGGAGGCAGTTCAGTTAGCATTTCTTGTAGATTCTAAATGAAAACCTCCACGCTGCCTCTCATCACCTGCTCCTGCTCTTTGTAAAGAGCTGTTTCTCGGCTCATCCGCTCGGCCTCCAGGGCTGCAGCGGACAGCTCAGCCTGCAGACTGGAGACCCGGTCAGACAAAACCGTCTTCTCTGCCTCCTTCAGGGAAAGCGCCTACAAAGGGAAAAAAAACCAGCTTATCACTAAAAAATCTACTACTTTCATTCAAAACTGCAGTCTTTATAAAACTTTTATCTCTAACTTTTAGCAACAGTAAAACTTCAAGACAGCTGCTCATCTCATGCAATCAGATCGGACCTGTTGCTTCTCAGTCTCGGCCTGCAGCAGACGTTGATCTCGATCGTGCTGCAGAGCCCTCATTTCATCCTGCAGCTCCTCCCTTTCTCTCTTCGTCCTGAGCAGGTGATCCTCCATCTCCTGCCTGACTTTCCTCAGAGTGGTCTCATGCTCCATCTGCAAGCTGTGCCGCACAACTTCCTGTTCAACGGACAAAGAGGACAATAACAGGTAAAATGGTTTTAATGAAAAGCATCAAAAACAGGAGTTAATGTAAAAATAGCACTTAAAGAAACATTCGACTAGGGATAGGCACTCCATTAAATTGTCTAAATCAATTATCAGGAGAATTAACGAGCATTTACCAATTAGTCATTAATATTTCTGTTTAAAATTCAATATTTATAGCCTTTATTTAAATGAAGTGAAAGTAGATAAAAACCTAGTTTTCCCTTATTTAGATTTTTGTTACAAGATGAACAACTCTTGTGGCTTCATTCAATGGTCACACTGGAAAATATGCGCTTACATACAATTTCAGCAGAAGTTTGAAGATGCATTCGATTCATTGATTAAAAAGATAATGTAATCGATTAAAATCTTTATGACTGATTAATTGATCGTTGATTAATTGTGCCCATCCCTACATTCAACCACTAAATCTGCCCACCTTCTCCGACACCAGCCTTTCCATCTCCTCCTGATGCTCAGAGATGGCTTTGCGTAGAGCCTGCTGAGCCTCCAGCTGCGCCGTGTTTGTTGTCTGAGTCATGGCCTGTTTCTCTCTCTCAGCTTGGGCCAATGCACTTTCTCCCTCTGAGCGTACTCGCCTCAGCTCAGCTGGAAGCCCCACGCAAGAAAACAAAAGAGACAAAACCACACAAAGTAAGATCACATTACTGACAGACCATCGCTCATATTATCCAACAGAGAAGATCTTCTGCTTTTGACCTCCTCCCTGCACATACTCTCTTATCTTCTCTCACCTGCAGCTGTCTCACAGCGGACTCTGAGGTTTTGGTTCTCTGCTTCTAGTTGTTCCCGCCGAGACTCCCCCTGCACGAGCTGCTGCTGCACATCAAACAGGCTTGTTTCCAGGGATTCCCGCTCCGACCTGCAGCTCACACACACAAAATTCCCACAATAAACCATTTCAGACATGAAAAGTGCCACAAAGCTTTCATTTGTCCGAACTTCATGCCAATATACCCTAATCGTCGATGGAGAGAGCAATCCCAACGCACTACGTTTGCTTTTCAATTGAGATTTGACACTGCAACATGAGAATAATGGTGCATAAGGCCAGAGTTGTTGTTCAGTACTGTGTGTGTGTAACATATGTGAAATGTCTTCTCTATTGGTTTATATTAGGCTTAATGAGCTGAGATTCCCACAAACAGCTTTGATAATGCAGCAGCAAGGCAAAGGATGGAGGGGCAAAGTGTGTAAAGCTGTAATTTTTTATCAATTTCATGGCAAAATCTATTAAAATCTGATCACTTGGAATATTGAGAAAGATCCATTTAAATGAAAGAATCCAGCTTAATGTTATTTTCATTTGACAACAACATCCACATAAATGCATCATTTGAAACACAATGCATTATATTAAAGCTAATTACCGTCCCTTGTTCCTTACCAGCTCCACACAATAAAAACACAAAGAGACAGTAAAGATTCAAATGATCAAAATATAAAAATGTTACTCGGCTGTCAGGATGCTCATTTGAATGTGAATAATTACAAAAAAGGTAGTAAGAAATAAACTCGGCGCCCTCCCCACCTGAAAGCAGCCAGTTCCTCAGACAACATTGTGTTTTCTCTCTCGGACGCCGTTAGCTGAACCACCAGAGCTGCTTTGTCTCGTGCCAGCTCTGCTCGCCCGCGGCCCGCCTCCTCCAAGGCCACCTCGTTCCTCTGGCCCTCTCCCCGCGCGAGGCTCAACTCGGATGCCAGAGACGTCACCTCGCCACAAAGCTGTCAACAGAAAGACTCGTTCTATTATTAAACAAACAAAAAGCTGCATGATTTAAATAAAACTCTCATGTGGTATTATCAGACATCTACCTGGGTGACTCTCTCTTGCAGTTTTAGTCTGTCTGTCCTGAGACTCTGCAGCTCTGCCTCCATCCCCACCCGGCTTAGCTCAGCATCCTGCAGTGACTGATGCAGGGAGATGCGGGCCGTCTCCAGTTCCAGCCGCTCCTGCTCCAGTCGGACCAGCTCGTCCCTGATGGTTAGCTTCTCCTGCTCCGCCTCACGTTTCTGAGTCTGCAGGAGGGCCTTCTCCTCCTCAAGCTTCAAGACAACAGTGAGAATTACAATTTTTCCACTTAAGACACGGGAAAAAGTTTTGTTCATCATGAAGCAAAAATTAAGGTGGCTTTAAATAACTTGAATGTGATCATTTTGAGAACTTCTTTTATGAATGTAATCAGCTTTTAAACTGAGAATTAGAAAAACTGAGGATTTTAATTTAGTTTTGTCCTCTTTTAAATTTTCACTTTTTGTGTGTACAGCTTCTTAAACACCCTACATGTCAAGGAGTCTGCGCCAATTCAAGCTTGAAGTTGCATAAGAGAGTAGGACACAAGTCAAAATGAGCAAACCTGGAGGATGTAGGCGTTTAGGTCTGCTTTGTCCTGAGCCAGGCCCTCGTTCATGCCACCCATCTTTGCCAGGGAGTCTCTGAGAGCCGCATCCTCAAACTGCAGCTTGCTGACCAGCAGAGACAGCTCTGTGTTGCTACTCTCGGCCTGCAGGTGACATAAAAAAACAGAGTTAAAACACCAGCATGCAGAACGCTGACTTTGCAGAAGTTAAATGAGGAGAAGCTGCTTTTTCCTCACCCGAGCAAGCGCCTCAGAAAGCTGGGCCTTCTCCCGCTCCAGCAGCTGCCTCTCAACCTCCCCCTGCTGGTGAGTCTCCCTCACCACAGACAGCTCTCCACGCTGAGCAGAGGCTCGACTCTCGCTCTGATCCCACTGCTTCTGTCTGATTCAAGTAAATCCAAGAACAAAGTGTGTAATGCACAGTTTGTTTTTGTAAAGCTAAATACTACGAGCAGATAGTGGAGACCGGAAAAAATATCATACAACTCTACAATAGAGGTAGTTCTCTTTCATTTAAAGGAGCTGTACCTGATATTTTTTAATCTTTCTAAGAAAAATGGTTTCTACGCTGTACATTATGTGGTAGAAGAGGGAAGTCGGACTTATCCCTTTTAAGTCCATAACAATGAATGACTCATTGATTGCGCATATGTACGACAGTACGAGTCCAGGACATTTTAGTGAGCGATAATGGCTAATTTTTAGCTTTGGTGTGATGCTCTTTCTCTGCCAATAGGGTAAACTTCCGTAACTTCTGGATTCCCTAGGGGAACGCTCTTACTGGCTGATTGGAATCCGGAAGTAACAGAAGTTAACCCCATTGGCAGAGAAAGAGCGTCAAGTCCAAAGCTGAAAATTAGCCGCTATTGGTAACTAAAATGGCCTGGACTTGTATGTGCGCAATCAATGACTCATTCATTTTTATGGACTTACCCCTTTTACCACATAATATACTGCGTAGAAACCAATTATCCTAGAAAGATTGAAATAATATTGGGTATAGCTCCTTTAAGAAATGTGTAAGATTTATTAATATAAAAATAGTGTACATATTGTGAGTGCACATGCTGCTTTTTCATAAACGTTTTGGAGCCGAGTAGTTTACATTTTACACAAAAAACTTCAGGAAAGCTTTTGTGTAATAAAAAAGAATCAGAAAAGCACAAAGCTGGTCACACAGGTGATGATGTTATAAAGAGAAGCAGCAGTGAGATGTGAATATGAGAGGAGCCTATCCAGGTCTGTTGGATGGCTTCCTGTGGGCATGAACAAGGCGTGCTGACTGCACTAAACGTATGGATTAGCCTCCACACCACATTAATTTAATCTCCATCGATTAGCCTGCTTACATCCTCTGAGTCTCTGCCTTCGCCCGCTCCTTCTCCTGCATCACCGCCTCCTTCTCCTCCCTCTCGTGATCCCGCTCTCGCTGTGCAGACGCCACGGCCAGCTGGAGCTTCTCACAGTCCAGCTGCAGGATCTGATTGCTGCTCTGCACTGCCTGCACAGTCTTCTCCAGGTTCAGCTTCTCGCTGCATGCAGGGAGCATGTTGCACGGTTAGGATTATGCATGATGCAGAGTTTAGGAGCAGAGTGAGAAGCGATGAGGGCAAACCTGGCCAGCGTGTCTCTCTCCTGCTTCAGACGCTCCTTCTCTCTCTGTGCCGTCTCCCGCTCTCTCTGAGAAGCGTCCCTTTCTCGCTGCAGAGTTTGGTTCCTCTGCTCCGCATCTCTTTTGGCCAAATCAGACTCTGAAAGCTGCTTTCGTAGCTGCTGGACAGAGGACTGGGCAGAGAGCAGGCGGCCTCGAACATCCTGAAAACATGTCCATCGGACACCGTCTATCATACTGTGATAAACCAAAACTAACAACAAACACGTAAATCTGTGGGATGAACCGAACGTATTATTTTTACTATGTTACACAGGGGCAACAGGAAAATACTTTTTATGGTACTAGCTGGACTGAACAAATTGTAAGAGAATGGAAATTCATGAAACTCGGGTAAGATCCGGGAAAGACCATCTTAGATTTACTCAAGTAATTAGTAGGTGTAACAAATCTCCTGAGGTCCTGAAAGAAGTCTGCCTCAGGATTTTTCAGCATTGCCTCAAACCATAAAAAAATGGTCACAGTCAAGCATCTACCAACAGGACACTGAAAAAATATCACAAACCTCGATGCAGAACAGAAAAAAGCTTTTGTCCTTTAAACATTTTGTCAGACGATCTGACATTTATGAGCGCGGTGGGTGTCTCACTGCTACAAACCACCACTTCACCTGCAGCTGGAGGGACTTGTTTGTAGCTGCAGATCGCAGAGCTGACAGCACCGTGTCCGGCAGAGGGGACAACGACGAGGCTCGAGGAGGGGAAGACGACCTCAAGGCAGAGGAAGAGCGACGAGGAGAGTCACGGATCAGTGCCAGGAGCGACGGCACCGAGTTGTCCTGATCTGCTTCTGATGATGAGTCTCCGTCTGACAGAAGAGTCTGTGACAGGAAGCAAACATGAAGCACTCATTAATGCTAACGGGGACTTTGTGGGGAAAAAAATGTGTTTTTTACCTGAGCGATGTCCCGCATAGTGTCTAACAGTGTGTCAGTGTGAGCTCTCATCAGCTGCATGTCCATCTCATCACTGCCACTCTGTTCCTGAAGGAAAACCAGAAAGAAACAGTGAGTTGAGTTATTTAAAGAGTCAATAAACATCACAGGGTTCATGAGTGGCCTCTCACCTCAAGACGCCTCATTAGTGTCACGATTTCACCATCTTTCTCCTCATTTTGGGCTTTAATTCTCTCGCATTCTCGCACTGCATCTGACAGCCTGGCAGTTCAAACAAAGATGAAGTATTTATCAGTCCTGGATGATGACTCACTTCTTCATTTAATCGCTCTAGCTGATAGATAACCATCATATATCTTTGCCTGTCATAACAATGATTTAATAAAAAGGGCCTTTATTCCTTAAAGGCTGCATAGGGGCTCAATTAACGTCCATTTAAGATGATGAATAACAACTAGAGATGCAAACAATTAATCGATTAGCAAGTAATTGTTGATAAGAAATTACTCGATTAAAATAAATTAATCGCAATTAATCGTTTTGAGCCCCTAATTCCTCATCAGCCTGCATGAGCCTGACACCAGAAGTCCTTGATGCACATGCAGGAACATGAGAAGCTGTCCTCTGACCAGATACATAATAATTTAATTTATTATATTAAATAAAATGTATAATAACAATATTATCTTTGTTTGCATTTTTCCATGTGTGAATGTATTGTTCCTGGTGTTAATAATAAATCTTTTATTAAGGAATATAATAGCATTTTCTCTTAAGATTGCATTTTTGTACAAAGGAACCTAGTGTTTCAGAGGGAAATTCAGTTTCTCAGGAAAATTGCCATTTATCAATTAATCGATGCTGTCCAGCTCATCACACGCACTGACCTGACGTTCAGCTCACTTCTCTCTGCATCTGTTCTGATCTGAAGATTCATCATTTCTGCTACTCGGTCTCTGAGCTGCTGTTCCAGCTGCACCCTCAGAGCTTTTTCCCGCTCCAAAGCCAGAGCAGCTCCTCCCTCCCGGCTGTGCAGCGTCGCAGACAGGCCGGCGCAGGACACCTGAGCAGCGTGAGACATCCTAGCCAGCTCGTTACGCATGTCGGACAAGTCCCTGAGGTTGGAGAGACGCAGAGGGGAGCAAAGGGGTACATGAGAGCAAGCAGAGTTTGCTTTTTTTTTTAAGTTGTTTACTTTAGGATGTTTACCTTTCAGTGGCAGTCTTCATCTCACAGACGTGCCTCCTGAAGCCGACCACTTGCCGCCACAGCATCAGCAGTCGGCCGTGTTCGCTGCTGAAGTAGCTGTGGAAAGACTGGTTGGGATGGCAGGGAATTTAAAATCTGCCAATTTGGATCCTCTTTTCCCAAAAAATGTGCCTCCCTCTCTGATGAGCACCCACCTCCTCCTCTCTCCTCCAGTCTGACTCCTTTTGTTCCAGCTCCTCTCTGGCTTTGGTCCAATCAGCAGTGAGCCTGCGGATGTCCCGGCTGAGAGCCTCGTTAGCCAAACCGGCCTGTTCCAACTGCTCTCTCAGCATCGCGTTCACCGCAGACAAACTGCTGCTTCTGTTTACACAACAATGCATAAGATGCAGAAGGATTTACACCTAGAAAAGACCAAAGAGCTCCACTGGAAGAGGACAGCATGTTTTCTGACTGCATGGAAATGTATGCAGACTGAAGGCCTTTATTAGAAGCCGTGGTCTTCAGGCCCTCAGACGACACTGCATCACTCATCGGTATGAACGATTGTGGCACTGACATCACTAAACGGCCCGGGAACACTTCCAGAAACCACGGTCAGCTAACACAGTCCTCCATGCCATCTGCAGATGCCAACTAAAGCTTGATCATGCAAAACAGAAGCCATACTTAATACATCTGAAATGGACTGTTGCAAAGAGGGGAAGTCTTCTACAGTCGGAAGAATTAACACTGAAGGTAACGGTGAACACCTCGTTCTCTGGGTAAAGAGGACAGAGACTTTCCAGCATCTATGATGGTATGGGGGGCATAGCTGCATAGGGTAAGGGCACCTTGCATGTCTTATAAGGAAGTACGAATGTTGAAAAGAAAGGTTTTAGATATTCCTGTCGCAATAAGCAATAAGTCATCACAAAGTAAGAAAAAAAAAGGCTTTAAATGTTGCAGTTGAATCCAATATGATAAAGAAGGCTTTTTGCAAAAAAGAAGTTAAAATCAAGCCTTTGCTAAGAAATAAAAAAAAGAAAATTACAAGTGTACTGTATACAAAGCTGACTGCAGTAAGGATATATTTGCACTGTCATCACACATGATTTGGTTCAGAGACAACTTTCAGCTAAATATCTGCAACTAGAAGCTGCAAAGATAAATTTGGAATCACATGGGGATTCTGTGGTAGATGATGAAAAGATGTGGGGAAATGTGAGACTGTAGTTTACCCATAAAAGCACCCAAGCACAGGAGCATTTCTGCAGAGCATCAAGTCTGTGCTCCCTATTCATTTTCCTTCCCGAATTTGTAGGAATATATTACTAAATCACTGATGTAAAGCAACATTCCTCTCCATTCATTTGATATTTTGCCAACTTCACGCTAAAGTTACTGTAATACACTCAAAGGCTCCGTTCCATGATAGAAACACACAATGCTCTAACTCATCTTTATTTTTCCGCTGATTAATCAACCAGAGATAATTAAGCTTTTTATTCTTTCATCATTAAGTCGAGTACCTCTTTTCTTTGTCCCTCCTTCTTCTTGCTCTCAGTTTCTGTCCAAGTCAGTCACTTGGAGGCTTTAACTTTGATTAATGGTGAGCCAAGCTCTGCATTAACAGCTAGGGGGCTGCAAGTGGAACCAGATAAAAGTGGAGCACAGGAGCCAGGGATGAGTGGGATGGGCGGGGGGGAGAGTGGAGCGCAGGACACTGTCACCAATCACTGTCAGCATCATTGTCCCAGGGTGACAATGGGGGACACAGTTGGAGGGGACAGTGGTGCTTCATTGCGCTGAACCTCACCCTCATACAGGCACGACACATTGTCTGTGACAGGCTCTTCACACAGAGGTTAGAAGGGCGCCTATATGTGTGCACAGGGTCCTTATTTCTCTCAGTCCTGCTTCTTTTTTCAGAAACACTCTGCCCGTCCATGGGGGACACACTGGTTTAAAAAACAAAAGAAAAGAAAAATAGTTTTTGGTTTTGAGGAAGTGAAAATGACGTAATGAGAAAAACAATACACCTCCTTTTTTTGGTCATTCTCTTTTACAAGAGTAAAACAGTTATGAGTGTATTAACTAGGAAACACAGTCAAACATGTATAAAAATAATAAATCAACATTACAACAAATCTCCTGAAACTCCAAATTGGCCATCAGAAAGAATCCGATTCCCAGTCTATGTCTATGCACTTGAAAGCACCCTAGCGCATGAATTGAATTGGAACAAGAACTTGGGGCTCTTCTCTTCAGCTCCTTCTTTTTTTTATTTCACTGCAGGAATTTCTGTTTGGAGCACCCCTCCCCTGGGTCTGTCAGGAACAGTGCGCCTGTGGCCGGTAATTGATAATGCGGCCCAGGCAGGCCTAGCCCTGGTCAGTAGAGCGTGAACCAGCTTGAGAAGCAAAAAAGGCTGAAGTGCAGCGAGGTGAAGCTCAGCCTTCACATTCTCTGTGTAGATTGTGAGAGAGGAAGGGAGGGCTGGAGGTAAAAGCAAGCAGGGCAGACGGACATAATCCGTCACATTTGCATGTTAGACAATGATCTGACATTCAAATCAAGAAATACTAATCCCCATCAAAGCTGTAAAATGAACCGGGCTTCCTTCAAATGAGCATCAGTGAGTAAAAATATTTTTTCTTCTGTAGCTGCATTACGTTTCCCAGGCGAAGTGTGTAGATCATGAAAATAAATGGTATAATTATTTAGGAGGATCACTTTGCTTCCATTTAAGAGAGTATTTATTCATAAAGATGGTGTCTGGAGACCAGGTGGAAAGAGGACCAATCCTCAGCTCTGAGCAGGCCAAGAGCCAAGAGGCTGATAGGCACAACATGCAGAGCGGGGGCGTGCATGAGACTGGATTTATGCCTGTAGACATGGAGGAGGAGCTGTAATCTAATCAGGCTCACTTGTATGTTTATAAATTGGTTTGATTAGAGAGCGTGTTTGGATTCATCCTATAATTAGAGTTATCTTAGCACCTTGAAGAAGGTTGTGATTACAGTTGAATCTTGAACATTTTCATTAAAGAAGGATGTGAAAGTTCATAGTTGATCAATTTTAGCGTTATCGTTTTTTTGATTAATTACTGTGTCATTTATTTTGTTGCTTTTCCATATTTAGAAAAGAAAAAAAGAAACATTATCACATAATGTTTGTGGAAACTAGTTATATGTTTTGTTCTTCTACCTCCTTTAATGTTTAGGGGATTAGACATATATCCATAACTAATCCAGTAAATCCAAGGTTGGGGGTTTTAATCCCGCTCCTGCCCCAGATAACTTTCGTGTGCTTGGGCAAGACACCTTACCCTCCTTGCCTCCAACTGCAAGTTACTTTGGATAAAAGCGTCAGCTAAATCCCTACAATGTAATGTAACATAGCATTTCCTCCACAGTTGGCTCAAATACAAATATAACACATTTCTTGAATGATTACTTAGTTTTCAACATAAACATTAAAATAATAATTCAGGAATTTATTTACCAATTAAGATTAA
>JBAJHY010000002.1:16340155-16351281 GCA_037177095.1 Craterocephalus marjoriae | reverse complement strand
TAATTTGTCATGCTCTTTGTCAGTTAAATGGGTCTCCTGTAAAAAGAGCACTTCTACCTTCTCCTTCTTCATTTTACGAATTATCTTACTCCTTTTTATCAGGTTGAGTACTCCGTTAACATTATATGAGGCAATTTTAATAGTAGTCATTTTCTATATTTTAATTTATCTATTCCCTCCTACTTATCGTTCCACCCCATTTGCTACAACACTTAAACGTTAAGACCATGAACACTGAAAAATACAATCAATATATGTAATTTTTAAATATTTATAAAAAATTTTATACAGCCAAAAACCCTCTGGGGTCAAACTGACTCTGAAGAATACTGATACGTACATGTGTACAGGACACTGGGAACATCAGCATGTTGGTTTTAGATTTCCCCAGTTCTCCTTTCTGTATTTATCAGTAACAAATGGATCTGGGCTGGGCTTTTTCAATATAGTGGAGTCACAAAAATATGTTTGAGGGCAGCGAAGAAAAGTCCAGAGAGCGGCGAGTTATTAACAATTTCAGGCACATCATTTATGGGACAGCTAGTAACACCTTCAAAAAAACTTGGTAGGCATAGGATCAAGATCACAGGTTGTGGAGCTTAGCTGCTTCACCTGTTTTGGGAGTTTATGGTTTTGTACTGGTGTAAAACTGAAGAAAGTGACTGCAGTATTTTTTTAATGTTGAGAACTTTGAGGTTAAAGTAGGGAGGCAAATTCATGCTTCATTCATTATCCCGATTAGAGCCCAATTTAAATTTTGATTATTTTAACTTGAAATGTTCTCCTTTTTTTCTTCATTCTGTTTTCAAATTTACCACACAATATGTTCTGCCCTGTAAGATTTTAATGTTATTTATTCAAACTGTGGAATTAAAAATATAACATGAACATTTTCGATTTAATAATAAAAAAAAAATCAGAAATTCTGGCTGAAATAATTTCATCACACCAATCGTTAATATGGTTGTAGTTATATTAGAAAACCTCTAGATGGTGGTGTCGTCCTAGTGTGGAGGCAGCGCAGTGGACTGTGGTACTTGTAGTTTAAATGTCAGCTGAAGGAATTCGTTTTGCGGTAATAGCGTCTTACTTGGAACTACATTTCCCATCACATGAACGCAGATTTGAATACCGTGCAGAGAGCTTTTTCCAATCGATGATCTCAACTCAAGTTTCCTCTCAGTCTCATAAAGAGGCTGAGTAAAGTATCTGACTATGACCAAAATATCGACTAATTTGAGCTTTTTTTCTAAGTTTGTTGAAGAAAAAAGCTAAGAGAACTAAACGCCATTGACACCCCAACAATGCGGTTCAAACAAAGAGGACAGTGATTTGCGCTCTTGGTGGTTTTCCGCACCGTTCTTCCCAGCCGGCCAGGCAGGGCTGGGTCCCGTTACAGCTGAGAGTCGGCGGCTCGCCAAGATGTCTATGGAGGAGCAGGAATATGCTGAGGCGGTGCTGGTGACAGAAGCCGGGCCGCAGTGGCTCCGCGCAGAAGTCGAGCGTCTCACCCGGGAGCTCCGTGAGACGACCCATGAAAAGATCCAGGCGGCGGAATATGGGCTGGCGGTTCTGGAGGAGAAGCAGCAGCTCAAGCAGCGATTTGATGAGTTGGAGACAGAATACGAGACAGTCCGACATGAGCTGGGCCAGCTTAAGGAGGTAACCGGAGGTCAAAGCCACGCAGCCACATAGTTTTATATAGTAACGCTTAGTAATTATGTCAGTGTGTTAAACTTAGAAGTGATTATTTTGTCTGTGGCATATGTTGTTTACATTTTGGTGTAACAACGGTCAACATTTCACTGTTTTTGTTAACGTTTAATAACGTGTTAGTTGGATTAAGAAACACCTAAAAGGCTAATAACAGCCATCATAAAAAAAAAGGATTAAAAAAAGACAACACTGGCCACTTGTCCATACTTGCTCTTGGTATGTAAAGACTGGCGCCCTCTGAATTAGAGAAGCTAATCAAATCAGACATCAGTAGAAGCAGTAGTTCATTGCAAACATGTATAGCTAACTTGTTGTCTGATGGGGCGAAATTGAACCCGAAATACAGAAAGTTACAGATAAAGAAGTTGCTGACATTTCCTCTTTTCACCCAAAGGTAAACTGTAATTAAGATGATATCTCTTTATTCTGGATTGTGTTTTGTTTGCCTCTCCTTTCTCATTTCCTAATTGGTTGTTTGGAGAACATGTCCTTACTCTAAACTAGAGCAAACAAATCATACTGTTTCCTTCAGTATGAAGATGTCAAGACAAAATCTTGCAGAACAACAAATACACACATTCATTGGCTTAAACTGTAATACTAACAGTGTATTATTATTTTAATCATTGTTATAAAGGCACTCAGATGCACTAGACAAACTACCATCTGTCACTTGAAGAAATGGACAGTCTTGTTATGATGCAGCCCTGTGGTCTGCCTGTCAGCTGCTCTTGTGGGTTCATTTAAAAAATTTTTGTTTCAGTAATCAGTTTATGCCCACATAAACTGGAAATGAAGGGATTGGATTAAACGAAAGCAGGAACTGTTAAAGTTTTTCATTAACATACCTAAAAAGAAACAGCTTTAGCCTCTGAAATACCAACTTATGCTAAAAATAAGGCTCATTTTGAAAAAAAAGTCTGGGTTTTCCCTTCTGTTAGTTTAGACAGATCTTTCTTGTGACTGGTTTATCATAAGAGGAACCGCTTCCTGAGATACTTCCATATCTGCATTTTCTTTTGTCTAAATTTGCACTGTATTCTTACTCATTTGATAATTCAGTTTAATGGGTTTAAATGTGATGTTTCACCAAAGCCACAAGCTCACTTATCAATCAATCAAGCCTTATTTAAAAAGCACTTTTCATGCATTGTGTAACTCAAAGTGATGTACAAAAAACAAAAACGTCACCCCAACTCACCAACCGACACAGCAAGGAAGGGCTCTGGTGAGGAAAAAACAGTTTCCTTAAAATGATGTCACTAAAGATAAAAACGTAAGTACAAGGGATAAGTAAAGTAGAATGAATAAATACAATTTAAAAAATCACTAAAACAATAAACCATCTAAAACATAGGCTAAAAAAACTGAAATAAGTTAATAAAAGTACATCTACAAAATAGTGGCTCAGATTAAAAGTGAACAAATGTGATCAGATAGAAGTAAGTCTCATCCATAATAAATTACCTATTACTCTTTTCAAGCATTAATGGTTTAGTCAAACAGATTACCAGTAATTCTAATGACCATGTAATCACATGTCAAGTAAAAATGAGGAACCACGCTTGTTTCCACCTTAGTGCTGACCATTGCTTGTGACACAAATCACTTGATGGATACTGTATATAAAAGTGAAAACTGTATAAATGTTTATATAAATATAAAACTAATAATAACTAAAAGTGATAATAAAACTAAAACATATTAATGAAAAAACAAATAATAACCAAAAGTTTAAACTAAAAATTGATTAAAAGAAAATAAATTTACTGATAGAGATCAATGAATTAATGATCCAGCTTAACATCCTGTTAGAAGAACTGGATAACCAGTTTGTGACCAGGTTTAAGTCTTTCTTCTGGTCTTTGTTCTTTTACACAAGATAATATATTTTTTTATAGAACTTTATTATTATGCATTTTACATTTGAATTGATTGCATCGAAGGAAACATTTTCCATAGTTGTGGCTCTGTTAAGACACTTTCTAACAGGGTTGCTATTCATCACTGATGAAAATGATTATTTTTTTATTTCTCTCTGTCCCTAGGCCTTTGGACAAGCTTACTCTACTCACAGGAAGGTGGCAGCTGATGGGGAGAGCAGAGAGGAGTCACTGATACTGGAATCGGCCAGTAAGGAGGCTTCATACCAGCAGAAGGTCCTGGAGTTGCAGAATGAGCTTCGGCAGGCTAAAGCGTCCCTGTCCAGTGCCCAGTCAGAAAACGATCGCCTGTCAACAATTGCTCTTGAGATGAGAGAGGTAATGACTAACGCTACATGAATTTCCTGACATCTAAGATAAATCGTCACGGGCAATCTTCAGTCAATTCCTCCTGTTATTTATACAGATTCTTTTCTGAAAATCTTGTCAGTTTAAACTATTTTCTCAGGCTAAATACTTGAAATTAACATAGTTGATTGGAGCAGATGTATTATATTCTTGGACATCAGATTACTTTTTAAGTTCTTAAACATAAACATACTCGAAGTCGTGATGCAGACTTGAGATTTTTGCTGCAAACTGTCTGTGCGGGTTGTAATGGGGCAGGGTCAGTTTGCAAGAGTCCAGCAGGAATTATGATGCAGCAGTCCACAGAGCCTGACACAAAGGATGCTCTCTGTGGCGTTTTGGTAAGTGGACCATGTCCTCCTACTGTCATTTCCTGCCAAGGTCTTACCCCTGTGGTATGTGAAACAGTGTATTTAAATGCAAAGCAACACCGTATTTTAGGGCTTCGCACCTATCAAATGTTAACCACTGAGTGGAGGTATTTTGTTTGATCCGGATGTGCTGAAGGAGGGAAACAACGTTACCAGCAGGGCCCTCAGGGACTAAAGCTGAGAATCTGGGATAGACAGCAGAACATGTGTAAGTCTGGGTGTGTGTTAACAGGGAAAGAAGCAGTGTGAGTCAGTATGCAGGTGCACTGGAAGGCAGAGCGCACTGAGCACGTGTTTCTGTGCACACTGTGGTTTCCACCCAAATGGAGCTCTCATGTTTTCATCTTACCGGAAGTGACGGAGCAGCATTTAACCAAAAATATATGCCAAATAAACATCTGGGAACTAAACGTCTTTACGTCTAATTAAGCCACTAGAAACTGCTGACATTTACCGTTTACTGTCCACCTGCACACTGTCGCCAATACGGCGTCTGTTATGTAATGAAGTGTGCATCGCTCTGCACCAGATTTCTGGCCGTTTTTAGGGCAGCATGCGGGGAGTTTCAGTGCACTGAGCTTCTGTGTAAGTGTGTGTGTGAATGCACTGTGTAGTGTTTGAAAGTGCTCCAGTAAGTGACGCAGAAACAGCCAAACACTGCACTACTGCAGTGACAATGAGACCGAGATCGCTCACACGACAGTTTTGGGATTAAACAACGAAGCTGAGAGGAAGGTAAACACAGAACTTTAAAGTACAAAGACTGGTGGGTCTGTCGTAAGAAGAAAGTCCTGCCTGGTTGTTTCAGCTCGTTACGTGTTGCACAATTTTCCTTTACATATATCATCCTAAGCTTTGTTATATTGTTTGCTGTTGTGTGATTTAGTAAGTTAGCTAAACTTATTCTGCTGACAGCAACACCTTTTTCTCTGTTGTATGCAAAATCTTGCAATAATGGCAAACACAACAGTCCAGCAGGAGGAGGTGGGGGTGGGAATAAAAAGAACAACCAAACGAGAAGGGTCCAAAATAAAGCAGAAAGCCAAAGAAGTGCACAGACAAAAAAAAAAAACACATTCCAGCTGTGCAGTTTTGAGTTGCTGAAACATTTTTACTAACCTTTCTGAATACAAGCCATTAGCATTAGCTCGGTGGTTTACAAGATTTTTGCAATTGCTTCCAGTGACTCCCAAATGTTTATACAGAGTTAATGCGGATCATCTACAAGAAAACATCTTCACACAAGCTTGGAATTAAGAAAAGACCACCTGAAACAGATGTTTCAGATGAAACAGAAGTATCCAAAAGACATCTGTAAATCTCTGAATGTGTCCTGTGAAACTAACAGATACTGTCAAACCCTGAGGGAGACCCTTAAAATCTGAGCTCGTCTTTAACAGCTCCTGGTTTTAAGCACTGAATGTAGATTTATGCCACAAGTTCTGCTTCGATAAATGTGGTAGTAGTACGACTGCTGCATTTAAACAGCTCTGATGGCTCAGAGGTAGAAAAGTGAGGGAGGTATAAACCCTCCCCCCTAAAATAAAACCACCTAATCATGACTAGAAAAGCACCAGATGCATTAGTGTCAAACAATTCTCTTGTTAGTCCCGTAATGACATCCTCATGTGTGGTGTCAGTGGGAATTGCTGTAGTCCCATTTGGATCTTTTGCAGCTGCACCCACAGCGGTAAACTCCTCTTAGCCAATCATAAAAGTGACAGAAAGATTAGTGCATTTTCTTCTACAGTGATTCGAGAAGCGGTAGAGCCTCTTATAATGTTCAACAATACTAATAATTGGTCGACAGAGACAAACAGTAGTGCTGCTTTGGGCTGCTCTACAGGACGTGGTTAAAGGGGTCAGCTTGTAGTGTTGTCTGGACTAAGGCAGAAATTAAGTTAGAGAAATCCTGAGTGAGATAATAACGCTGCTTTTCATGTTAGAACTTGCTACTTGGTGTTTACATGTTGGTCAGAAAGAAATCTGGTTCATATGGCTGAGGCAGATCGGGAATATGTTAGGTATTTAATCTACGTGGAGTTGAGTATGTGCCTACTGCTACGGGGGAGTAAAACTCATAACTCAAGCAGCAGCAAAATGAATACATTCCTGATTTTTTTTTTTTCTTGATAAAGCCAGGTTTGGAGGATAAACAGATGTGGAACTCATTCACTGGTCATCAGCTATAACTGCTTTACTCTCCTGTGAAGCAAATATTTGATATGCTGTTTTAAAAAAATGACTCAATTTGAGTTAAACAATCTACTTAAGCATTCGGTACTTACAAGTGGGGAAACTGCATCGACGCTCAATGACTTGCAATATGCTACCTAAATGATGAAATGTCTACGTCAGCGCTGAAGAGGGCTTGACAGAGGGACAATTCATAAAATTATTCTTAACGACAGTCACATAGACTGAAATCTAACTTCAAGATAACTACACGTACACGTAAACATCAATAAATGATATAAATGAAATAAAGTAAAGATCTAGTTGCACTGAGTCTCATTTGAAACGGACCCAGGAAAACCGAAAAAAAGGCCTTTGCTCTGAGTAACACTAAAGGATCCACAGGCTCTCTTGCCCCACAGTCCTCCTTCAGCAGCCGTGCAGAGATTTCCCCCTTCAGAGGGCAGCAACAGTAGCAGCAGACCACCAGCAGTCCCATCAAAGGCTCAAAGACTGAATGCCATTAGGAGCATTTTAACAGTGTAGTGTGCCAAGATATGAAAAATATGAATGATCTTTTTCCACAGTTTAGGGAAATATTGAGCTGGACAGCATTTTAAAAAAATGCATGCCTTCAAATAAATACTAAGTGAAAAAAGCTTACATTACAAATCCAGAGTTTTGCTGCTATATAGTGTCAAAGCTCTCAGGAGTGTTAGTAGCAAATGTTTTGTTTTTTTTTTGTTACCATTTTTCCTTTACTTAAAAGGCTTTTACATAAGAACCACTGAAGACTTTCACATCTGCACAGTCTAAGCTATCTGCTGAAATGGATTCTCGTTCTTGTCTATTATAAGCTGCTTTTTCATGGAAGCATCTAGTGCAGACAGTCAGAGATACTGGCAAAGGATTATTAGGGGGGAAAAAATCCTTCAATGCTTTGAATTTGCATGCCATACCGCAGTACCTTTGTGAAACTTGAGCTTACGGGTTCTCTCATTCAAGTGCAATAATGTTAAAGAAAATACAGAGAACATCCCTCCCCTTACAAGAAAAGGCAAAAAACTCTTCATTTGTGCATCAGCGTCTTCTTTCTTTGGTCCATGTGCAGTGACTCGGGGTGTGCCTCAGCTGGTGGAGCAAAAAAAGATGTTGCTGCCCATGATTTGTCAGAGTAGATTCCCACTGCAGGGTCACAGAAGATGTGGTTTCATGAAACTCAAAGAAGATAATTGTCCTTGAGAGCCAATCGGTTTAATCCTTAGTAGACAGGGTGCTTATGTTAGTGTAAGGTCCCTCGATGGAGGATGAGATGCTTTGGAGAACTGTCGGTTCAGTTCCATGTTAAACTCACATTTTCAGTGCACTCATCAAATTAAACTTAAGGTTTCGTTTGTTTTGTCTATATCATCCAGTTTCCGGCAGCATCAGTGCCGCACCTCATTATCAATGAGGCTATCTTCCCCAGACTGGAAGTCCCCATTCAGGCCGTTCTCAACGTTAATTATTTCCTCGTCCTGCGAGGACCCCTGGCCGTCATCCTCGCCGCTGCCTGATCCGGCCTCGTCTGAATTTGTGTCTTGAAGCACCTGAGCGATGTACATTTGCTGTAGAGGAGAATATGAAGTAAAGAAGAATGTTTAGGTCTTATAATCAATTCATGTTTAAGAAATCAAACAAAAATGACTGGAAACTTACGCCCGTCTTAGTGGCAGCAGTAGACATTGCGCGTCCGTTCCGCTCACCGTCAATTTCCTGGGTGTCAATCTGGTACAGAAAACACACAACCAGCGTGAGCAGACAAACTTAGGTATGGTCTGAAATCTTTGTAAGAAAATAAAAATAAGTCTTGTAACCTTGTAGTTGTGAGCACTTAAATATTTAAAGTGTCCAAAGCAGACATGGGAGAGGCAAATGATGATTGTGATGATCAAAACCACAAAAGTAAATATAGATGTCCCAGCACCCAAACCTTCGGGGAAAGAAAGAAAAAATATATTTAGCGCATGAATTCTTGCTCTCCATTATGATGGAAAACAATGTGGGATGAACACTTTGAATAACATTTGGGTATGTGTAACCTCGGTAATGTCCAGTAGATGGTGCTGTGAGCTTACCCGAACGAACAGTGGAGAAGAACAGGAGCCAAAAGAGACAAAGAATAGGAGCGGCTACCACTTGGTTGACAGCTCCAGAGTGGATTTTTTTGTCCAGTTTAGATGGCAAATAGGCGTAGTACATGTTGTATCTGTCTGCTAAATGTTTTAGCAACATGTACATCAGCCCTGCACAGGAGAGACAAGAGATGTAGAGATCAGCCCGACTAATCCAATTAGTTTGAGTGATAAGCCTGAGGATAAAGAACAGAACCCCTGCATGCTGCCTGTCCTGTGTATGCTTCCCCTGCACCTATTCAATCAGTGCAGATGTAAAACAAGACTGACCCAGCGGGGGCAATAAACAGCAGAACTCACCAAAAGGGACAATGATCGGGCAGGTGATGCTGTAGGTCATGACCACAGTGAATACACACATCATCCAGGCATAGGCAGCACCAAACTGGAACTCATAGGCTTGGTGCTATGGAGACAGAAAAAGACAGTATTAAGGACCGATTTCCATTTGAAGTTTTTCTACAACAGGTTATTTATCAAGAAAAGGTCACATCATTTTAATTATTTGTTACTGCAAGGCCATGGCCAAATAGTGCAGATGTAAGATTTTCAAGATTCAGTAAAGGTGAGTTTATGACTATGAACTAGAGATAAAAATGAAAAATGAAACAAATGACCTGATGTGATTTAATAATAAGTTGAATAATGAATGTATTTTTTCAGCCGATTTTCAAATAGGCTAATTACCTTATCATTCCCGTACAACTATGAATGACCAAGAACAAGATGCTTGGTCCAGCTAAGTATTTAACCAGTAATACATGCACATGCTCATGGTTTATTGTTACTCTTCTGGAACTGGTTTCCCATTCAACCAGAGCAAAGGTGAACAAGAAAAAAACTGAATATACATCTCAAGTAGTTCTTCATAAGGACTCATGTGGGGTTGAGACTGACCCTTTTGACATTCTTCCTCTCAGCTGCAGAGCGAGCCAGGCAGAGGCGCTGACCGTAGCAAAGTATCTCATAGCATATTTGGCTGATACCGTCTTCCCTGCTCCGGACTCCCCGCTCACAATAATGGACTGGTTCCTCTCATCCCTGCCAGATAAGAAAACATGAACTAACACTGAAGCTTTATCATGGACGAGTGATGCACAGGATGATAAAAGGCACATTTTACTTCATGTTGGCATAAAGTTAGTGCTGGTAACGGAAACTAATAATAGCAGCAACTACTAATTGAATAAAGCTCGATAATTACAGGCAGATAAGAGGAGTCACAAGCGATCATCATCATTTCACTGCCTCCGGGCTGAACAGGTGGCAACACACCCAACCCCCTCAATCCACTGCAGACGTTACTCTCTGCTTCTCAGTGTGTTTCATTTCTTCATTTAGTGTCTGAAAAGCCTGTTGTGGTCTTTATCCTGAGGTCACAGCTATAAATTTAGATGACGTGTGTGACATCACTTTGAGCTGATATCATTTACGTGGATTTTGACGTTCTATAAAAAACACGTTCATTTAAAGCCGTTGTCTTTAAGAAGATGATGGTTTCACTTGCAGCTCAAAAACAGAGATCAATAAAGTCATAACAGAAACAAAGTCTGAGAAGTCATTGAAATGACTGTTGAAAATATATAAAGTACCAAAATGCATGTGAACAGCACTAACCGAATCTGTTTAAGTATTAGGACTCGTTAGCATCCTTAAAATAAACAAAAACACTGGTAAATATTTAGATAGATATTTAGGCCCATCATTTAGTTCTTGGTTAAAGCCCTTTTACTCTTGGCAGCCTCGTGTCTTTGTGGGAGTGATCCTAAAACTTGGCAGCATGGTTTTGTTTACCCCCATTCTTCTTGGAAAAAAACTCAAGCTCCGGCCGTTTTCTAAAGCCTCCTGCAGTCCGTTGGTATTTTTAAAACTTCTCATTGTGTAAAACTATAGAGGCCATCTGAGCAGTAATGTTCCTATATTGTTCTCCACCTCGACACATTCTTGTCTCACGTTATCTGGACAATTCTTCAAATCTTTTTTTTCCCACCCTGACAAAACACCAGCTGAAAGACCTTGTGTAGACAGGTGTGTGTCTTTCCTTATTATGTGTAATAAATTCAATTAGGCTCCATTAGGATTCCAGTCAAGCTGTCAGAGCAACTCAATGAACATTTCTTCACTGTCAGTTTTTCTTGTAGGCTGAAGAAAACCATTTATGTATTTTAACATGAGTGGGAGGTAAAAACTCTCTGATGTTGGTGCAGCATAAAGAAGGCCCGCTGCTGTTGCTCTGCGCTAGATCCGACAGGGAGAACAATGTGTGTTTTACCATGAAGTCCCAGAGCGGCGGCTGAAAAGATGCACTGGGTGGCCAGTGTCTGTGTGTGTGTGTGTGTGTGTGCGTGTGGTCGACTAGAACAGCTTTACATACAGTAGGTACAGGCCATTTAACATTA
>JBAJHY010000002.1:16327989-16340055 GCA_037177095.1 Craterocephalus marjoriae | reverse complement strand
TTTGGCTTTTTTTCAGGATATTCTAATTTTCCGAGTAGTAGCTGTAAATACATCGCTACTTACCCCCATAAGGCAGCAGCAAATGAACAACGGATCACATCCTGGAATCCCAGTGTGGAATGTCGCAGGACTGTTTCTGAAATGTAAAAAAAACTCTCAATACGCCGATTTAATAGATTTGAATGCCAACAGAGAATCCGCCTTCAAGCTCCTTGCGTCTCAGGTCGTAGGCTTTAAAATATACAAAACGTTTGTCAAAAGGTACAATCCTCATTCTGTCACGTTGGACGGGGCTGGCAAAGTTTCCTAAGGTCGTGATAATTTATGGGCAAAATACCAAAAGATGAAAAAAAAAGAAAGAGAGAAAGGAGAAAAATAAAAATTTACACTTAAAGTCCAAAAATCAAAAGCTAGTCAGAGCATCTGTTCCATTCCATTCCATTCCATCCTAAGCCCTGCTTAACGTCTCCGTCTGTCTCTGTCCCGATGAAATTGAGGCTGTTCCACTTTCTAGCAGCCGACTCAGTTCAGGCCTGCTGGACCACACACAGGTCACATTTCATGGACGATCTATGATCCCCCACCCAAAGTAACCACATATATATTTATATATTTGTATGTATCATTGCAACAGCTGCCACGCAGTCCTGCTCATAATAAATTCAGCAAATAGTTTCATATATAATTACTCAAAATGACCAGGGTTTTTTCTTTACATCAACTTCCTGACACATCAAGGAAGGAAAAACCCTACATTAGCATAGTCTGAAACAATAAAAGAGGCGTACATTTACTAGAGTAGCTGAACTCTAATGTTGTGCCAGGCCACCAGGGAACTTCTCTTATCTGTTTGTGAGAAAGAGCAAGAATGCATCATCAATTTTTAAACATGCTGCAACAGCACAGGCCCTCACCAACAATATACATCTTACCTGAGCTTTTATTGAGTAAATGTCTATCATCCAGGCTCTTTTTAATCAACACCACTTTACCCTTTCATAAAAAGACAAAGCAATCACACTCAGCTGGTTTCTCTTTGTGTATTAAACAGCGTCTTTAATTACACACTAAGCCACAACAAATATAAGAACACAAACATAATTTCTTTCATACACAAACTCTCAAAGTCTTTGCTAACTTTTGTCCGGAGCAACTGTCTCTTTTCACTTAAAAAGGCAAAGGTAGATATATTCATACTAGTGGTGTTCATTGAAACTCAGTTGTAAAGAATATGTATTAAAAAAATCCACAATAAATACCTGAAAACATTTATCTCTTTTGTAACTAATGAAAACAGACTTGACCAATGGAATTTTTTCCAGGTCCTGATACCAATTCTGATTATTGTTAATCATGCAGGCCGATAACCGAGATATAGAACCAGCATTCATTGGAAGTAAAAATTTATGAATTAAACTGATGAATTATAAAACCCCAACATTTAATTTAGTTTAAATGCTGTTCATCATTTCTACTTGTCATTCAACAACAATTACAGCCTCAAAAGTTAACTAAGCATTTAAATTAATAAATAGCCTCATACCCCTTTTTCAGGAAAATAGTCAAAAAACATAAAGCCACCTTGGGTCATACAGGCAGCATTAAAGGAGCTCTGCCTGATGTTACGTCTGGCTATTTTAGTTAGTGAAAGCAGCTAGTTTTTAGTAGGGGTGGGAATCACTGGTTTGATCACGATACTATATTATATCGATATAGTGATACAGCGATTCAATGTTTGCCGATATCTCAAATTCAGTCACGATGCGATTTCGATTCGATCTAGGATCCACCGATCGATATGAAACGATATAAAGCAATATGAAAGATTGATCACAATTATTTCCTTTCAAATCAAAGTCAGAAAGCAACTAGATCATCATTTAACCTTTCTTTATTTCTGAGCTCTGGCATTAACATTCATCTTAAAAGAATATATTTTCAAAATAAAAGTGGTAATAACTGGTTACTCTATCGATTTTTGGACGATGTTAGCATTTTGGATCGATGCCATTGACTCATTGACCATATGATAGAAGTATCCATGTAGATCGCTGTATTGTCCCACCCCTACTAATTTGATCTCTTTTCTATATTATACATGATGGTTTTAGCATTGAAAATAACTGCTGGACAACACTGTCTGTGATTACAATCCCAGTGAGCATCGCTTATTTGTTGCTTCGTTTACATCTTTAATCATGTGTACAGGTGGAATTTGAAGGTCTAAAACATGAGATCCGCCGTCTGGAGGAGGACTCCCAGTGTCTCCACAGCCAGCTAGAGGAAGCCATGCGTCTGAGAGAGATCGCCGAGCGGCAGCTCACAGAAGCTTTAGAGACCATTAAGACTGAACGTGAACAGAAGGCATCGCTGCGCAAAGAGCTCTCTCACTACATGACCATCGGTGGCTCTGTGTACAGCGGCTCGTTCAGTATCTCCGCTGACAACCTCAAACTCCACGATGATACTTCGGCCATCACTGAACCTGACAACGATGATCTGATCAGAGGCTTCGAGAACGGCTTAGCCAAGACCGGCGACAGCGATGAAGACAACAGAACTGTAGTGAACAGGAAAGGAGGGGCCTTCAAGCCAGCTCCGAGCCTGGTGGATGACCTGCTGAGCGAGCTCAACATCTCAGAGATACAGAAACTCAAACAGCAGCTTGCTCAGGTATGAGATGCATGAGATGCTTTTTTATTGTCTGGTTCAATCATTCAATTTAAATAGTCATGTCTTTATTAATTCTTGATAAAAAAGGCACCTATGAACTAGATCCACAAATAAATGTTTTGACTAAACAACTGTTATAGCTGTGCTATTAACAAGTATACAGTTATATGCTCATGTTGCAACTGCTAGCATCTAAAGTCCTGTTTATAGGTGTCGGTTTACAGTCATTCAGATGTTATTTACTTTAAGGCTGAAAGATAAATCGTATATCGTATTTATATCGAGATATGAACATTTAAGATATTAATAGCGAAAAAGCAACAATATAAATGATACAGATTTCCCTCGCACTCGCATGTACAGCTCTGGAAGTTTGTGCTTGTCTGAAAAGTACTTGGTTTTCGCCAAACCCTTAGTCATTTTGTATCGTGTTGATATCGATATATCTGGCATGAATATCGAGATATGAAATATTGTCCAAACCCTAATGTAATTTCTCTCACAACTACATTTAAGCATACCATGGTGTGTGTCGGAGATATTTATTTGCACAGGATTGGGCAGTACAACGAATTAGATATTTTTCAATACTCCTTACAGCATGGCTCTTGAACATCTCTACAGCAGCTGATACAAATGTCCCACATATGCAGTAGTTTTTTCAAACAATTGACAGAAGAGTCTGAAAAATATCACTTTTCACCATGTTGAAATGTGGTAACAGTCATTGTAAAAGACCATTTTGTAGCACAACTGTAGCAGCATTTTTGTTGTGTTATCAGCAAGGAAAGGCGTAATCTTTTACTTCTCCTGAGGACAAACTCTCAACTGTCACTGCTGTTTTTCCAGATTTAAAAAAAAAAAAACACCACACGTTGTAAGTCCTCGTAGAATGATCATTTTCTCATAACAAATGGTCTTTTCCATAAAAGTTCATATCAAGCTAACAGACATGCAGCAATGGTAAAATATTGCAGTGAAGAGAAGCAGCTGATTATTGATATTGTTAGAAAGATCTATAAAATGTTCAGTCATCATTCATCGGGCTTGGGTATTGTGGAAAAAAATGACTCGGCGTGGGGGGGGGACTGGAGGGAACCATCATCAAAAGACAGAAAATGTGGACAGTTCTGTTATTTATCAGTAACATCAGCTGTCAGATTCCTCGTGACAGCCAATCATATGTCAGATTAAATGACTGCTGTGTGTCTGCCCATCACTGTGTCACCCTCGTGCTTAATTCAAAGAGACACATCAACGTTCAGATCGTCAGATTAATGGAAATCAGTGGCTGTGTGAGAGTTGTTTGGTCTATTTACTGAATCGTCATCTAACTATGGTGGTTGTTTAATGCAAAGTGAACATGGTATAAACAGGATAATGGCCTCAAAGAGGTCCATTGAATTATGGTTAAGGAGTCATCCATTAATTCCTGATAACAGATGCCTTGTCGGGTATTATTTCTAACATCCGAGAAGCAAAGAGAAGAGCTGAGTTAAGAAAATGTATTTGTCCAATACAAATCCGTAACACAAACAATAGTTTTATGAGTATTACTTGTTTTTCTTCTTTCAAAAGCCTTCCAACTGACTTGATGTGTCTTTATTTCTGTGCTAGGTTGAGCGGGAAAAAGCGGCCCTGAAAAACTCGTTGCAGGAGATGGAGAAGCAGCTGGAGCAGTCTCGTAGCACCATGTCCGAGCAGAAGGAAAACATCAACAAGCTGACTGAAAATCTAAGTGCAATAAGGAAACTTCAGGCTAGCAAAGAGCGGCAGTCCGCCTTAGACAGCGAGAAAGACAGGGACAGCCATGACGACGGGGATTATTACGAGCTGGACATCAACGGGCCGGAGATCCTGCAGTGTAAATACACCGTGGCCATGTCTGAAGCCGGGGATCTGAGGCAGGAGCTGAAAGTCCTGAGGGCGCAGTACGAGGAGTGTCGAACACAGTACGAAGATGAGCGAGCGCGGTTGGAGAGCGATGTCCTCGACTTGAGGTCCAAGTTGACGTCTTTGGAGAAGATTAGCCAGGCAGATAAAGCGGAGGTGTCCCGTCTGGAGAAGGAGCTGCGTCTGGTCAGCGAGGCAGCGGGGGAATCTCTGGGCAGCCTCAACGTGGCCCAGGACGAACTCATAGCTTTCAGCGAAGAGCTGGCCAATCTCTACAACCACGTGTGCATGTGCAACAATGAGACTCCGAACCGCGTCATGCTGGACTACTACAAGGAAGGAAAGGCTTTGATCAGAAGGGGGCAAGAAGGGAGAGAGAACCAGTCTGTGCTTCTGACCAGTGGGTTGATCACGGACTCTGAAACCGGAAAGTCCGATTCTAGCAACGCCGCTCCAGAGCAGCGCCCAGAACACATGAACATCTACAACCTGGTAGCCATCATCAGGGACCAGATCCGCCACCTGCAGCAGGCGGTGGACCGCACCACAGAGCTGTCGCGTCAGAGGCTCGCCAACCTGGAGCTGAGCACCGTAGCGGATAAGGACAAAGAAGCCTGCATGGAGGAGATCCTCAAACTGAAGTCCCTGCTTAGCACCAAAAGGGAACAAATCGCCACTCTGAGAGCTGTGCTCAAGGCCAACAAACAGGTCAGATGACAGCTTTGTAGGGGTGGTGAAAAAAATCGTTTTTGATAGGAATCGAGATTCTTGTTCATCAAGATTCAGAATCGTTTCAAAATTTCCAGGAATGGCTAAAAATGATTGACTCCTTGACTCCTTTCAAAGCTGCTGCTAGGTGACAAAGACATGTTAAACTTTGCCAGGCTAGCCAAAATTAAACAGTTTTTTGATAAAAATGATCAGTTTTCTTTCAACTAATGAAACAATTCCTCAGAGCTGTTTCTGGCTAACAGAGGAACAGAGTTAATCAGCACATTTTGTTAATAAGAGGACTGAATGTGAATTAAGACACACCGCTAGTTTTATACGCATCTGTGTTTATGTACCTTGTGTGTATGCGTGTTTTCATTTTATATAATCGGCCTATATATCAGATATCATCATTTTATGGGCCCAAAAATTGGCATCTGCCCAAAAAAGTACACATGGTCGGATTCCCAGGCTAACTGGGGCTGAACGAGTCTGCTATCTGGGCAGGTTTCTGGGTCTAAAATAAAATAAATAAAAGCATTTAAGACGACCCAATAGGGCTGGGCGATATTAACCAAATTTCCTAGCTCAATAATTTATTTATCAATCACAGTATACGATATTTATCTCGATATAATTTTTTTTGGTCAAGTAACTGAGGAGACGGTTCAAATTTACAGCCTTGAGTGCTAAATGCACTTTAATTAAGGATCAGAAGCACATTTGCATTAAAATGTTTGACTGAAGTTAAAGTAGATGTGTTTAAATGATTAAAAAAATAATGTCCAGAACAAGGATACAGCCGTGCAAAATGCTAAAACACAGATATTATTAACTCAAAACAAGTTGACTCGATATAAACGATGCTAAAGTCTCGATATATTTGAAAATCTCGATATATCGCCCAGCCCTACGATCCGATGTTTCCACACAAATGTAGCAAAATTCCTGGATTCCAGACCGGATCTGGATGAAACTTCCGCTTCCCACATCTTACTGGGAGATAACGGGAAGATAATTGGGATAACTGGTTACAGTCTCACAGGCTGGTGTCGGCCGTCTTCACCTTGGGGCTGGCGGCGGCGGCGTGCTGCTGGGCGTCTCTGCAGAAGAACACGGCCGGGTTCTTACAGGCCCACATGGCCACCTCCCCCCCGGTTTTCCCAGGACTGGAACTGGAAACCCGAGCGGTGACGTTGGCCGGCCGGCCGGCGTATCGGTCCCTGATCCGCTCCGCCGGGTCCCCGCCGGACAGGTGGGCGGCCATGTTCCGGGTCCGGTAGCCCTCCTCGCGGCTGCGGCCCAGCAGCATGGAGATGTTGGGGTTCCTCAGGGCGTAGATGAGCGGGTTGACGGCGCCGTTGGCCCAGGCCAGCCACATGGCCGCCGCGTCCACGGCCGGGTCGAACCGGTAGCTCCCGATGGCCGCCGCCAGCCCCATCAGGCAGTACGGCCCCCAGCAGAAGATGATGAAGACGATCATGATGAGCACGGTGGTGGCCGTGCGCATCTCGCTGTAGAAGCGCAGCAGGTAGGCGTAGGTGGTCACCGGTCGCACGCGGATCTCCGACAGCCGCACCGTCTTACAGATGTTGTAATGGCAGAAGCACATGAGGGCGAAGGGCAGCAGGAAGCACGCCACGATCAGAGCCACGCTGTACGCCGCCGCGCCCGGGCCGCCCGGGTGGAACGCGTACATGCAGTGGCAGAACCCGCGCCGCTGGCCAAGCGCCGGCCCGCGGGCCAGCAGGTGCCACGGCGACGACACCAGCGCCGCCGCCAGCCACACGGCCGCCAGCAGCTGCGACGCCCGCCGCCGGCCCACCTTGGCCTGCGGCTGCCGCACGATGGCGTAGTAGCGGTCGAAGGAGATGAGCGTCATGGTGAGCGAGGAGACGACGCCGAAGCAGGTGCTGAAGAAGCCGTTGGCCACGCAGAAGGCGTCGCCGAACATCCAGGCGCCGTCGCGGCTGAAGAGCATGAGGAAGGAGAAGGGCAGGCACAAGATGGCGGTGAGGAAGTCGGACAGCGACAGCGACATGATGAAGGCGTTGGTCACCGTCCGCAGCCGCCGGTGTTTGACGATGACGGCGACCACGGCGGCGTTGCCCAGGCTGGACAGCAGGAAGATGGAGAGCAGCACCAGGGCCTGCGCCGCCACCGTCGCCCCCTGCAGGCCGCCGCCGGGAGCGCGCTCCGGGACGCCGTCTCCGCCTTCCTGTGGCGCCGAAACGTTTCCGCTGGTTCCTAAAGCCGCCTCCGTGGCGACCACCAGGCTGGTTACTATGGAAACAACCCTGAGGACAGAAAAAACAAAAGGGAGAAGAAATTCTTTGAAGGAAATTAAGACTAAGGCCCCATCCCAATACGCGCATTTCTAACATTTTATTAAATATTTAGCCCTAAAACAGGCACACGTGGAAAACAAATAGTAAAAAATGATTTAATGTTATTATTATCATTATGTTTAAGATCCAAATAACAAATTCTCATTGTTATTTTTTTAATATCTTCTTTATTTTGGATTTTATGAATTGTATCTCCTGAGATACATAACCTTATCAAGGCAAGGCAAGTTTATTTATATAGCACTTTTCAGGTCCAAGACAATTCAAAGTGCTTTACATACAACATAAGATTTACAGCATCCACAGAAAATCTTTAAAAACGCTTCAGTCTAGGTTTTCCATGTTGTAAAAATCAGGGAAAAGTGAAAACGGATCAAAAACTGCATCAATCCTCTGCAGGACACAATCCTACATTGCTTTTTAAAAAAATGTTTTACCTGGATGTGTGGTTTGAGATTTTTCCATGTCAGAGCGTGTGCGATTCCCTGGTTGATGTAGTTGAGAGTCTGCTGGAGTACTCTGGGAGCAACATACTGTTTCTCCTTGTACTGGTATAAGACTTTCAGGAGCACCTATTTGACAAATAC
The DNA here is from genome assembly GCA_037177095.1 of Craterocephalus marjoriae. NCBI lineage: Eukaryota > Metazoa > Chordata > Actinopteri > Atheriniformes > Atherinidae > Craterocephalus > Craterocephalus marjoriae. The sequence goes on along the minus strand of JBAJHY010000002.1, from coordinate 16,331,843 downwards.
ACACAAAATTAAAAGTTATTTTCAATACGCTTGTCAAAAAACACATCACTGTCTGACTGGAGAACCACAGCTCACTTTCTGGCATCTGAAATTCTTACCTGTTGTGCAGGAACTGCATATTCCTTTAGGAAAAGTTCAGCAAACTCTGCATACTCTTTGGTTGTGTTGCCCGGGCTTCCATACATGCAAACAGTACAGGCATGTTGAACATCCTGAACCCTACTTCATTTAGCAAGTTAAGGGACAAATTATTGCGTTTTCACCTCTCAAACAGGCGAGCCAAGATGTGAAGCGCCCACTTCTTACATTTCCACCATGGCAGCTCAGGCCGCTCATCTTCATCGATCTGCATCGTTTCCTGCGCAAACAAAAACAACTGTATTAGTGATTGTGCACATATTTAAAAGCGGAGCACCTTCAAGACCAGGCAAAGTATAAGGACTTCTAATTTTATATCTCCTTACTGGGGGAACGTCTCTGTCCACAACTGTCTTCAGGATCTCCATCCACTCTGTCAGGTTCTGTCTGTTAATGAGCTCCAAAGGGAGGTTGTACTGGGAGAAGAGAATAAAGTCATAAATCTAAGAACACTGAATTAGATTAACAAAGCAAAACTTATCAGTAGTAATACGCTACCTGGAAGAGGGCATAGAGGATTTTGAAAATCTGTTTCTGAATGAGGACTGAGTCGCTGGAGTGGTCTGGGAGCAGCTGGATGAAGCGTTCTTTCAGCATGGGCATGAAGATGTGCATGGCAGCCACGAGAGGTTGACGCTCCTCTGGTTTCTTATATCTATGTCCAGACGCAAATACAGTGTTAACTTCATGTCACATGCTTCACAAGAACATGAAGAAAAATGAAAGAAAAAAAAAAAAAAAGGAAAATTACTAGCGTAGGAAAACCAGCGTAGGGTTGGTCTATTTCAACCCAAAGCATATCCCCATGTTCCTGAGAACCAATAGAATGCATCTGTACCAACGTGGGAAAAATTGACAGCACTCATAACCAATCAGAGCTGGAAAATGCTGGAAAATGCAGCTAATCAGAGCTAGCCAAAGGCGGGCTAGCAGAACAGGTGGCTTCCGTATTGGTAGATTGTGGAGGCTGGGTCTGGCTCCTCAAATCATCTCACTGTTAAGAGAGCAAGTTTCTTTGTTTTTACCCGGAACATATTTCATAACATGGAACAATGGATTTACCGATAAAAATGATTTTCTCAGAGAAACTACGAAGGTAAGAGAGTTTTTTATAAATATTTTCTGGCTGAGCGGTTGTTGTTCTTGCTATGTATTGGCTCCTATCTCTCGACACACCAAATCTTTCGTTTGGTGTGTATTATGTGCGGTTTGGATGCGGGGTTGAGGCTGTGGAGCCAGAAATGTGGTGCAAAAGTTGCAGTTGTGCCGTGTATCTGTGTTTTACACGTTTTATTTCAGTAAGCTATATCTTTAGTTGTGTTTCGTATATTTTAAAACGGTTTATGCTGGCTTGTAGCCTAGCTTCTGATGTTTAATTTGGTATGCAGCATGACTATATTCTCTGTCATTAATGCATCTTATATGACTGCTGTTCACAAGTAACAGTCAAAAAACCCTTATAAGGGCGATCTCGCCCGGAAAGGGTTAAACTCTTGTTCAGTCAATAATAAAGAAACAAAATGAAAAGGTAAGGTTTAAAGTGAGAAAATGGAGATGGTTAAGTCTATGCATTCATCAACCCTGGGCTGTGTTTAACACAGGCATATAGATTATAACTGAATCTAATTTCAATAAAACATAACATTACCTTCACTCACACGGTCAGGGAATTTTAATGACTTAATGGGCCCAATGACACTGAGATTGTTGAAGTCTTCTCATAGCTGAACTTATCTGCTGTTCATCTCACATCAATCAGTAATTAATAACGCCATAAAAGGTCTGGAAGAGGTCAGTGAACAAGCTCGCTGCTGGCCATGACATCTGTGGCTAGAGTCACAAACACACACAGAGGCAGCAGCTGTAATGCAATGATGTGTGTACAGCGTGATTGTAAAACCAAGTGGGTGGATGACACAATATTGACACAGAAATGAAGTGGGATGGTTTTCTGATTCTTCCAGACAGAAACATAAGAGGCAGAAATCAAGAAAGGCCGATACCTGAATGAAAATTAAAAAGATGGAGAGATCCAACAGATGGTGAAACACAAGGACGAGTGGGGGCAGGGGAGACGGAGCATTATCAGTCAATGTCTACAACTAATGACATACAAATCTTGCAGGGCACTCTAAGATTAATTAAATAAATCAAATTAAGATCCCATAATAGCTTTGGATATAAAGGTCAAAGAGCTTTAAACTTGTTCTATTATATCACCATCTAAGCTGAAATAACATGTTTATCACATATATTGGGAGACGTGTTTCAAAAGCCTGCACGTGAAACATGTTGTCCTCAATGTATCAGACAATGCAGCTGAAATAATAAAATGACAATCTGAGCGGATGTCTCAGCATGCGTGGGATTGAGGCGGTAGCAGCTTTCATTCCAACAATATGGTGGCACTAGATCCGGTTTGGAGTAAAGGTTATGAGGGTTAAAAAGTGAGGCTAAAAGGTTGTGTCCTTTTTCGTTTCATAGTCAAAGCAATTGTGACACCTACCTGCAGAGCGTGGAAATAAAAACAGCGAAAAAATCCAACAACGTGTCATCAATTCCATCCTCAACCCCAGAAAAAAAGGGATGAGGGCTCCTATGATCCATTTATATCAGATTCAAATACAAAACTTGTTTTACATTTTAAAACATTTCACAAAAAAGGGAGACAAATCTATTCCATCATTGAATCCAGGATTTGTCGTTGTTTCACTCATATCATCTTTTCCCATCTTTCCCAGTACATGTAATGTAGTGTGCGTGTATATATATATTGTATATATCACAAAGCCCTGCATTAAGTTAAATAGTACACACATAAGGACCTAGGAGCACTTCCAAAACCACTTTCTCGGGTGTACCCATCTTTATCTTAAATGAGGATTTGTTACTATTTTTCAGAAACGTGTAACATTCATTAACCGAGAAAATTTCTAAAGCTACAGCCTCAAATGATCCATGAAGGCACTTTTAAAAAGGAAACCTTGCATCATATTATCTCTCACTCTGATCAATAGTCATAAAACAGTTTTGACAAGGATTCCACTTGTTCTGGGTCTCCGGATCAATATGAAAATATCTTCAAAAGGAGTTTAAAAAAATCAAGACAGTCAATTACAATGTGACAAAGAGGCAGTGAAAGAGCTCCTATTGTTGATAAAGGACGTGGTTCACGATGTAAGAGTCATATTTCTTTATAAACTTAACCTGCTGAAGAAAAGTGGTCTTTTGTTACATCATGTAGTTTATTTCCTCTCAAATTGATTATTATGAGCCATTCCTTATGAAAACAAGGATTTCCAAGGTTTTAATCATATACTGTAACATGATTAAAGTTAGTCCGAACAGATTGAGACCTAACATTTACTTCTAATGTTGTTTAAATGTTAGTAAAAACCAATGCAGAATATAACTTTTTCATTAAGTTAATAATCTTAAATTTAACAAGAAACACTCAGTGGGTGCAGAGTTGCTAAAATCCTATGAAAAAATCCTGGATCCAGACATTAGGAAGAGGAAAAAACTGGGGGTTAGAAACTGGGGGTTAGAAAAAAAACTCCAGTCCTCCATATCCTCCATATTCTCTTTATCAGCTCTGTTTATGACAAAAGATGAATTCATATTTGATGTGTGTCATATCCTGAGCTAGCCTGTTAAATGCCTGGGTAAAGAATTTATTTATTTATCATTTCTTTCATTTCTGTCTTAAAGCTATT
>JBAJHY010000002.1:15764109-15776008 GCA_037177095.1 Craterocephalus marjoriae | reverse complement strand
TCCTGCTGTTGGTTTACAAAGCACTGAATGGTTTAGGGCCAAAATATATTCAGGAACTTCTGGTTCGTTATGAACCATCCAGATCCCTCAGGTCATCTGGGTCAGGTCTAGTTTCAGTTCCCAGAGTCAGAACTAAACACGGAGAGGCAGCGTTCAGATTTATGCTCCGCACATGTGGAACAAACTCCCAGAAATCTGCAGGCCCGCTGGATCTCAGCAGTTTTAAAACAGGTTAAAAACTTTTCACTGTGCATCCTTTTATGTGAAGTGATTTTTTGCTCTTTGAGGGTTTCTTTCTGTCTTTAATTTTATTATTTTGTGATTTTAGTTTTGTTTTATTCTTCTTCCACCCTGCTGTGATGTTTCTAATGTTTGCATGTAAAGCACCCTGAATTGTCATGTACATGAAATGTGTTTTAGAAATAAACTTGCCTTGCCTTTATACAAACATACCACTTTTCCCACTTTAATCTTATTGGCATGGGAAGCGATGATTCTTTTGACTAATCAATAAATTGCAGTTTTGGGTCAGATCGGTAAGACTTTGAACTGCATACAGGGGTCCCAGAAAAGTAGGATGGCTTGGAGCGGATATTTTGCTACCCTGTCCAGTTTAGCCAATGGAAACCCCCAAAAAGCAAACCAACAAGTCCTGGAATATACTAAACAGGACCTCTTGTTGGAAAACGGGCATATGTAGCACATATCATTTGCTGAACACCACCCCTGAAACCAGTGGTTGTAGGATGACATCGCAAAGCAAGTCAGATTTTGCAGGAGTCCAGAGAAAGCTATCGAGTCTGATGCTGTTTTGGCAAAGTTGCAAATTAACTTCAGTAACATCCAGTTAACATTGAAGAATGAACACTGTATGAGTGTCCTTAGACAGTCCTTTCATATAGGATTGTACATTTGCTCTTTGCCCTGGCATGAATTCCAATGGCTTCTGTCATCTTTAATACAAAGCTTCTGAATATGGAGCTGCTTCATATCTTTTTCGTCAGTTGGTGTGTCACTGAGTGGGGCAAATTGATTAGAAACATGGACAGGTGGCAAAACCACAGGCTTGACTTTAGGGCTTTGCCTTGACTGGATCATCATCCACCGACCTGCCTGGGGTGCCGGCTGTGTGGGTTCTGTTGGAGGTTTCACCTTTAATAGAATTAGCCAGGTAGCTTTAGGCTGTTTTCAACATTGCAGAGCAGAGTGTCTTGCCCCCACAGCTACACAAAAAGAACATGGTCACATGTAACGATACAGAAGCAGGGTAGTTAAATGTCTAATAAAAATCACGAAAACAGAATGGAGGAAAAGAGCATTACAAGCAAAAGTGGTGGGGTTTGTTCTTACCACTATGCATCGTGAAGGTGTAGCTCAGATGGCACTGATTGCTGGGTGGAGCAGAGTGCCTATATATATTGGCAGCTGTTCGTACTCCACCATGTATACTGCTGCATGCTAGCAGTTGGCGTGACATCTCTGCTAATCTGCAGTACAGCATGGTGGTCCGTTGGCTGTTGCAGCTGTGATCGTTGTTTCAGTGGCTGTGATCAAGCCTGGTGCCGGGGAGAGGTCCGGCCTGCTGCTCTGCTCTCCTCCTCCCTGTGAGAATGGCTGCACATGATGGCATGTGAACGGGTGGGTCTCATTCCCCAGCGCAGAGGACACTCTGTTTTTTGTTTCCCTGTGCAACAAGCATACTTTCTTATGAACAATAATTTGAAATAAAAATGTATTTATTCTATGTATATATATGTCAACTGTACATATATTTGCTATATTTATTAAGCTACATATGTTTTCATGTTTGCACTTCAGTGGTGATATCTTTGACTCCAAATGATTACCAAGAGATCTTTACTAATAAGGTGGAATTTAATTATTCACTTTGCCTTGTTTTTTACTGGTGTCACTACTGCAGTCTGGTTTATTGTCAGGCATTTGTTGTGCCAGAATGCATTGTAGTTAAGCACAGCTTTGTAAAATGGGATTTCTTCATTTCTTTAGTGTCCATGTAACAAATCAAATTTCCCATTCTGAGAAGAGGGCAGCACCTAATCAGTAGAATTGACATCATTTAACTCCTAGAAGTAGCTTTAATCATCTCACCCCTGATATTTTCTCCCAAAAAAATCCACTTTTTGAAAATGATTTCATCACCTGTTTACATTTTAAGTAGGTAGTTTTGGGTTAGAAATTTTCTCAAAGGGGAATGAAAAAAAAAAAAGGTTAATTCATTCATCACTGACAGCTTTAGTGATTGGACTCACTCAGCATGGACTCATTCATACTACTACACCCATCCAGTGCTCTTTGTTTACAAACTTCCAGATACTGGTGATGATATGAAGGTAACTTTGTCCAAATGGTTTCAGTCGGCCTTTTATGTCTGTCCCCTCCCTCCCTCCTTTCTCCCCGGCTGGGTGTTATGTAGACCTGTGCGCCAGTCGCCAGCTGCTTCTCACCTCGTCTGAGGCAGAGGGTCGCTGTCACGGTCTGTCGGGACACCCAGCTCTTCCCCAGCCTGGCCATTCAGCCCTCTGCTTGCAGCCTGAGTTGCTCATGGGGAAGCCAGGTGGGGCTCCATATTTCTGGGAGTGTCACTCTGGCGGGTTGCCTGGCTTCCCTGCCCATGGGCCTGTCGCAGGTCAGTACAGTCCAGCAGAAGGTTTGGTGGGGGCATGGAGCTAGCATGGCTTACAGGTTGGATGAGCAAAGAAAGAACTGCCAGTGGACTCTGGGCAAATGGACCAAGCTATTTGATTTTATGCTTAAATTCTGCAGTCGTATTTGTTGTTTAAAACTATTTCTTTTTAAACTGCAACCAAGTTACTGCTGCTGTAAAAGTTTTGCCCTTGTATGTTGTACCGGTGCAAGTTTTAAATTGGCTGTTTCTGCAGATACCAACCAGCTACTGGATGACAGCTGCATTTTATAAAAACCTGTTTTATAGCCTCCTAATTCATGCCTCTCTTGTCTCCTGTTTCTGTTTTTGCTTTCTATCCATTCTTTTCAGATGGGCAAGAAAATACTGGGAAATGTCCGCATTTGGATTCAGAGGAATCGGATACTTCGTTCAGGGAATTGTCCAACAGTGACGAGCTGAAGTCTCCACACAAATCGGATGGACCGGAGCTGGAGATGCCTTCCTTAGCCTGTAACGGAGCTCCTGCAGGGGTTTTGGCATCTCCAGAGGGCTCTAAAGCCAAGACGGAGCCGGAGAAAAAGTTTACCTGCGGGATCTGTGGTCAGGCTTTCCGCACCAAGTCCTACCTCAACAAGCACCGGCACAGAGTTCACAAAGCCCAGAGGCCCCACGGGGTCTCGGCTTCGGGCTTGAGCGAGATGGCTCCCTCCCTGACTTCTCCCTTCTCCCCTCAGCAGAACATGTCCCTCCTGGAGTCCTTTGGTTTTCAGATAGTCCAGTCTGCTTTTGCCTCTTCGCTCGTGGACGCCGATGCCGGCCAAAGTGGAATTGACTTTGGAGGGAAGTAACTTTTTTTGAGAGGTTTTGGGAGTTAAACCTCTCGTTCTTAAACTCCGGTTACCCACAGAAGACGCTCCGTATTTGAGAATAACTTTGCCTCAAGACTACTTTTTTCTGTTTGTCACATTGCTTATGTGTATCCAATATTTTTGTCAAAAACTGCCATACAATTCCTACTTTTTCTACTTTTTCAAAGTATAGAAAAGGGTGTTTGGTATTTAGATTTTCTTTGTAAAGAAAAGACGTGAAGGTTTATTTCTTTGAACTGATGTGAATCTGTTGAAGTTCTGTTACTTTCAGCTCAACTTGTGTTGTTTTCAGCTGCACAAATGCTTCTTAACATGAAATGACTTACTGTATTGTTTTGATGAGTAATTGCCGTTTCACACACTTTAATTGCTCTGGTGAACTTGGTAAATGTATCTTTGGCCATTACAGTGATTCCCTCTCTTTCCTTGTAAACGGATATCTTTACCTCAGAGCTGCAGGAGTGCTAAATTCTATATTTATATACTTTTTTTTGTTTCTGAAAAGGATGTTTGTTAGTTTCCTTTTTTTACGTGCTTGGATTTCAACTGGCCTCTGTTATGATGGTGATTCGTTGAATCTGTGAGGAGGAGGTAATATTCCTAACAGGCTCCCTACGCATTCCTTGGCACGTTTTATTGAACGCTTTCCTCAGCTTCGTACAGAAATCGTCTGTTTTCCGTCAGCAGAAAAGCACCTGGTACCTGTCAGCGACCTTGATGGTGGATTCCCTCGCTTAAAAAGCACTTTTAAAGCACCCGTTGTTATTTTAGTTTGGATATTTGCTAAATTAACCGATCATGAGAAAAGTTTTGGCACAGAGAGAGGAAAGCTATTAATTGTTGAAAGGATTTTTTTTATTATTCGCTTTATTGTAGAATGTGCCGTGAAATGTGGCCGGAGCTTGTAGGTAATGAGTTTTTTTTTCTTTACAATTTCAGAAAGCAGCTTCAATAACCAAAAGGCCGACTCGTCCCGTCAGGCAGGAGACGACGTTTGTCATAGACCACTCTAAACTTTTTCTGAAATGTGGTGTTCTTTAAGACAAACCCGTCTTTATAACGCACAATGTTGTGTTGTGTTGTCTCAATCACCCCGGGCTGTGAGTTATGATGGAAGCCCTCCACCAACTCTCTGATGCTGTCAAAGTTTACGCGTTGAGTGGATTCGACCGTCTGAGTGATACCTTTACAACGCAAAACTGTTTGTTTTGTGTTCTTGGTCACGTAGCTGTAACTTTTTGGAGCTGTAGCGAAAAAATGTTGAATCGAGTCTCCGTCTAACTCATCGGTTAACTCACCCAGATAATTCCCCAGCTCCAGCGGCGTCTCACCCTCCTTTACCACATAAATCAGGCTGTCTGTATCCATGTAAAGCACTCGATTCTGCAGTCTATGTAGATACTCATACAGCTTCAGTCGCGCGTATGCTGTTGTAAATGCGGCTATAAACACATTACTCCGTTTACCCGGAGGTTGAATGCAGCGACCGGTGTATTTCCACTGGAGTAAAGCTCTCTCGTTGTCAAGAACTTGAAAATACTCAACCTGGTATTTACCCGAAAACAGGTAGCTGAAAAATTGCTCGGGTTCTGTAACAACGCAGGTCTGAAGCATATTATTTTTTTGGGCAAATTTTCCCCAAAGGCTATTCAGACAGAGCTTGGCTACCTGTCTTTTAACAGGATTTTTCTCAATTTTGGCTCGGTCTAAAAGAATGTTTTGATGCGCGTGATAATCGCGGATATATTCCACCTTATCAGATTCGGTGACAACCCCTGCAGGAAAACCTGACGCCTCCTGCTTGCCCTTCAAAAACGTGTGTATGTACTCCACGAAAACCCTGTCGCTACTCTCTGGAAAGTGCCACACCTCTGTCACCTTACCGACTCTATACCCCAGATCCAGAGCCTTGTGAAACTCAGCAGTTACCCACACGCCCGTTAACGCTCTGTCCTCATCGTCGTGAGGACAGGGACCATCCTGATGGTTAATTTCTGCGCATGTGCTACAAAGCGTGAAGATGAGCTTACCGTGCGAGGTTTTGTAAGGTAAAACGGGAAAGAAGAGCCCCCGGGGTGGGTAGACTGTGGCCTGGATAAAACCAAAGTATTCTCTCAGATCGCCAAAATCTTTGTAGATGATGGTGGGGTGGTCAAGCGGGTAAGAACAGGTGCTGTTTACAAAGGGGTACAACGATGTGAAATCTACGTAATGAATCGTTTCGTCTTCTGCTGCGGTGTGTCTTAACTTGACCGCGCATGTTCTGCCTCCATAAAGAGCTTTGCGGGGGGCGAGGGGGGAGGGAAAATTAAAAACCCTGAGAAACTCTTTTACCTCCTCGGCTGATTTTTTCAAATCATCCCACTCATGCTCTCTCATGATTGTGACGCGAACATTGTGTTCAGATTCCAACCTACGCACTCTCTCCTCTCCGGCCGCATGCAGCTCTCCGAAGGAAACGCCTCTTAAAGGACAGGTTTCCGTAGGGACGAAACAGCTAGGGCAACCGTGGAAAAAACAGCCGTGAAACTCCCAAACACACTTTACACCATCAACTTCTGCATACCCATCTACAGAAAATGAACCCAACTGTTTTTCACCAGAATTGAGAGCGTGCTGGATAAAGATTTTCTGTTTGTACATAACCCACTCCAACCACTGAATGGAAGCCCCTGAAAATTTCTTACATTTTGCTCTGTAGTCGTACGGGCATGGAATGGCTAGGGTTTTGGGTTCCAGAAATTTAGTTAGAAACACATTCATAGAGGCTGCCGCTATCGAAACAGAAAGGAACGGATCTACTGAGGTATCGCTGAGAAACTGCGCTCTGAACCGTGCGCAGGCTTCTGAGAGAATGTCTACGTCATTTTTACAGTAACGCACAGCCTCATCCCTGAAATTGAAGACGCCGTGTCTGACTTGACCGTACCATTCCAAAAACTCTTTCTGTTCAGACTCCCCCATGTGGTCTATATCGTATTCAACGGGCTCAGGGTAGCAGCCGATGTATCCGAGACGGTCTCTTGAGCTGAATTTGTGTGGAAAATACCCTTTGACATGGTCTGTGAACCCCAGAGCCCTTGGCATAGCACCGAGTCGCATGGTTAGGAAAGAAAGAGAGTCGATGAATTTTAGCCGATAATCAGGTTCCTCAAAACTGAGGAGTTTACTCCCCGTCATGAGAATTCTCTGAGGTACCACGCCTTCTTTCAACATCTCCCTAAAAATCAGGTAACCGTCGAAGCCTTTCGCATTATGTGCTATGAACACATTATTTCTGTAGCGGTTACTCCTGAAATGCAGGAGAAAATGTTTAGCGCACTCCAGCCCGTAAAACACCTTCTCTGCACCGGCTGATGTCTTACTACAGACTAAAAAGGGTGTGTGCTCGCCTTTCTCGTTCACAAACGTTTCAAAGTCATAAAAAACCAATGCTGGCAGGTCAGTGACCCGAGAGAGCGGTTGAATGTAGCATCGGTGGTCCGTGAGTACATTAGCCCCCGTGGGCAATTTCACGCCGCAGATTTTACATTTAATGGTACATTTATGACTCGCTACCCCGGTTTCCATGTTCACATAAAAACAGATGTTACATCGTGTACATTTTTTTACCCTGTCGCATAGAGGTGAGGGCCGTCTAACCAGACGATTGGGTTTGCTCTCTTTGTGTCTGGCGAAACAGCGGGGCGAACGACAGACTCTGTGACAATCCGAACACCCTAATGGTTGGAGGGTTTCAGTCACGCAGATTGGATCATTGCAGACTTGACAATATCCTTTGCAGCTGTGTACGTACGAGCAATCAAACCCTCTGTAGCAGTGATAACAGACATAATTCACGCCTAGAAACGCTTTGAGGTTTTTTATCCCATAATAATGGTTTTGCAGTAGAAATAAAAACAGGGTCTCTGACCGCTCGGGATATTTAGTCTCAAAATGTGAGAGAGGCTGACTGTGAATCGAGGGATAAAATATCACAATTTTCCGTTTGATAATTTCTTCAAATCTGCTCACATCACTAAAGGTGACAGCCGTCTGGTCACTCAGACCGGCTAGACGTTGTAACTCGCGGGCCAGTCCCATGCAATAGCTATCCGTTTGCTCCTGGTTCATCAAATGAGCCAGGGTGATGGCGAAGCAGAGCTGATCATAAGGATTAAGGGGTCGGTACAACCAGCGTTTTTTCTTTTTGAGAATTTCAGACTGTAGAGTTTTTTCCAATTTGCGTTTAGCGCCCCCCTGCGGATTATGGACGACGGTCACTATCACATGCAGATTGTCATCCGTAATAACGCTGTTATTAGATTGCACTAATCGATCAAGCAGCCCCTCGAATACAGGGGCAACATAACCCGGGTTATCGCCAGCGATAACAGAGACATGATCTCTCACATTTTCACCTATTACCTCCAATTGAATGACATCGTTACGTCTAGCATGTGTTTCGGCTTCCTGAGATAAGTCGTGAATCATGGCCATCACATCGTGATAAAACTGTGCTAGATTCGGTTCATCTCCGGGGTCTGGGACCGTCAGAGCACGTCTCATGACCACCGTGTTGAAACGGTCGTGCAAAGTTAATCTATTCTCAGTGTGTCTAGAAAGACCACCCCCCAGCTGATGAGCAGGCGGCGGGGGTGGCATCAAATCATTTTGATGCTCTGTCGATTCAGTTAGATTTCGAAGAGCGTGCTCTATGTTTCTAAGAGGGTCATCATTCTCAGAAGCCGGCTGTGAAAAACACAGAACATGTGCAGATTCTTCTTCTTCTTCTTCTCCGCGGGGGGGTGTTAGATCTATGACAGATGCAGTCGAATTCAATTGTTCTATCGCCAGCAGTATTTCATCAGGAACGAACGCTGTTTCACCATCACATTTTATTTGAGACTCAGGCTGATTGGCAGTTAGAAGCTCTAATGCGTAGTCGATACATCTTAGAGGATCATCTGGGGCGGTGTTTTCCCGCTCTCCAACAGAGGATTGTGAAAAAATTTCAGATTCATCTGGGGTATCTGTTACAACATGAACCGCTGAATTCAATTCTTCTATCGCTAACAGAATTTCATCAGGAACGTTAGCATCCTCTCTAGCCATCATTTTTTTTTATTTATCGGTACCCTTGACGTTTTGTGCGTGTTTTTTACATCAACATTTTCTCACACAGAGGTAGGAAAGCGGTTACTAGCGGATGAACCAATTCGCAGAGCCTTTGGAGAGTCACCAGAAACTGCTGTTGAGTACGCCTGCATGCTGCTCCTGCCGCCCGTCGACGTTCTGCTCCTCTCGCCCGTCGACGTTCTGTCCCGCGATTTATCTCAGACCCTGGCTCCGTGTTCAGCAGCGGGCTTGCTTCATTGTTGATATTAGCAACGTTTTGCCGGACCGCTGCAAAGAAAAATGTAACAATATTTAATAATTATATTTTTTATTTGTGGAGAACCTTAAAAAATATAAAAAATTTACCTTCGAACAATTTTCTGACGACGTTCTTGGTTTTAGCATGTTTTTTACGACGTAGCGGCTTTGGTTTTCGGGGTGCACCCAATGTCGGCCCCGGTCGCTCGTCGGTGTGGAGGTTCTGCTGTTGCAGCTCAGGATCGGAGCCAGATGGTGATGGCGGCGGCGGTAGGGGCGATGTCACAGGGCGGACCGGTGTAGCGGTAGGCGTGTCAGGAATTATTATGGGAGAGTCTGATAAAAAAAAATCATATTGTGTGTGTGTGACATTAAAAATACAAGTATACACATAAAATCATTTCTTTAATTGTTTAAATATTCATTAAAATTCTATAACGTGTGAAATAAAAAAAATGTTTATTTAACACTCTGGGGTCTAGGGTATAAAAGGCCGGTTTTGGCTACTTCTGATATTATGCTGGTATTTCACCTTTAAATACACTTCAACCAGCCTTGTTTGGTATCATTCTTTTCAAGACTACAAATATGTGTAACGAACCATTTTTACAATTTAGAATGTAAATATAGATTGTAAATAAAAATAAATCATGTATAAATTTGGAGAATAACTGTTAGATTCAACTTTTAACATTAAAATGCAATGAGCACCTCAGACGGGTTTAAAATACAGCATTGCACCTTCAAAGTCAGACAGATGGACTTCCTGCTCCAAATTCATTACAATTACACAGAAATCTAAAACAAATTCACTATTATACACACTGAGCATAATAACTTCAAACTTCAAACACATTAACTGTCACTGTCACTGTTAAATCTCCAAACTCACTGTTACTGTCTGGCTCTCATTTCCCTGTCATTTCCCATATCTTCCCTCTCCCCCCTAGCAACTGAATGACATGTGCTACTTCAAAATTTGTCATTGGTTGATGTGATTTTTCCACCAATAGGAAGCTCTGTTGTCAGAAGAACTTGTTAGTTTCTGGTTGCTAGCACGTTAGTTAGAAAAGTCAGTTTTTGCAGCTTTTTTTCTGCATCAAACTTCACGGTAACACACATGAAAAAGTGTACCGTACATTTCTCCTCATAAGTCTGGTTTTACTTGGTCAAAAACCACGATTTAAAAAACTGCGTTGTAGAGTGAAGCCTGCCCTGTTCAATAAAGTTGGAATGGAGAAGCTACGTCGCTGCTTCTCGCTGCTAGGTCGTCTTAAATCGGCAACGTGAAAAAGAAGCAGCGGTGCGTCCAATGACTCCTGAGTGTTAAGCCAGGACCTGGACGCGAACCCTAGGTAAAGTGATCAGGCCTCGCACCTAAAGACAATCGCTTATCCCAGTGAGCCACATCCGCAGTTCACTGTGTCATGTGTCCCGTTCGTGGTGGTGTGTGTGTGATGTCACATCCGCTCATGGTGTGTGTGTGTGCGGTGTGATGTCACATCCGCTCGTGCTGGTGTGCGGTTACTACTCTTACAGCGATCATGTGACTTTTTTTCATTTGAATGCAAAAGCGCCAAGTAGACGCAACTTATTAAAAAAAACACTCACCCGGCTGGGGTTGTAATATTTCTGGATCTCCGCCGCCTCGATGAATGCCTGTGGACACCCCGCGATCGAGGGCTGTCGCTGCGGGGCGTTTGGGTCGGTCGGCAGGAGCGAGAAGGCGTTTTTTCCTACGGGGCCCGCGGCTGTCGCCAGATGTCGGAACTGAAGGGATGTTCGACGAGGGAACAGCGGTGTTTGGATTGCTCTGGTTCTGCCCCGGGTCTGCACTCTCTCCCGCGACGTTGTCGGACCTCCCCCGCGGATTCGTCGTGGTACTGACGGGCCGAGTGTCATCACCCCAGGCTGACTCAAAGAACGCTTCTAGATTCTCCGTTTCGTCGAGATGAGGTAAGAAATCTGATATGGGTCCAAATTCTGTTAAAAACAGTTATTTTTTCCTTGTTATTGTGAGCATTGTTATCATTTAAATAGCCATACAATTGTGCTGCTTACCGTTATCTGCCCGTGGACATACTTGCGTCTCATCGTCCTCTTAATAATAGAAAATATAGTTAAATATATATATTTTAATAGAAAAAAGGGGAAATAATATTACAATCTGGACTAAAATAATTACCGAAATTTCTCGGCTGGGGATGAATCAGTGCCTTAACTTCTACAAAACACAAACAAAAAAAAACAACACAACAATTGCTCAAGTACAAGGAAGTGACAGAAAAGGAAACCAGGCTGCAGACTATTCTAGAACAACCCACAATGCATGAATGGGCTGAAAGCAAATGAAAAAAAAATGAAGGAGTGGTTAATTAAGTAATCTGATTAGATTGTTTAAAGGAACCGCCCAAATGTTTACAGGGACATCTGGTTTTGATGAAACTGCATAAACATTCAGAATTTTGACAAGAAACCCAAAGTGTTACTTTAAATAAACATGTCAGAAGTGATTTTTTTACTTATAAGGACGTGTATGAAATAACCCTAATTATTTTAGTATCTTAACCTAATTTATTTTTGAAAATCATAATCTGAAAACTGTTAAATGACAGGATATGATTACAATAGGCATAACCTGTACTTTAGTAGTAGTTAGTAGTTAAATTAATATCATTACTTATATGTTGTTTCGTTTTGTTAAAGAATATGTTTGGTTTCTTATTAATCATTGTAACATTAAAAGTAAGACAACACAATGTACTGATTTACATACAGGTGTAATTGTGTCCCCATACTGAACACTGTTGCACTTTCAGATTTCAGTGCCTGTTTGTTTCCTTTTAGGGCAACTTTGAACCAGGTGCAATACTTTGAGGACTTGCATGTAAATACAAAGTGTTGCACCAGCCAGTTCCCAGCAGTGATAGTGGACAGCTTAGTTTCCTGTATCATTCTGCTACTGGTAAACACAGGCACAGGGGCTCCCACACATACTCTGCAACAAAAATGGCCCAACATCAGTACT
>JBAJHY010000002.1:9965467-9975998 GCA_037177095.1 Craterocephalus marjoriae | reverse complement strand
GTTATTATTGACAAAAGGGGTTTTAGGTAAGTATATAATTTAATCCTTAGCCTTTTTCAGACTTTGAAAGCTTTGATTTTGTGTATTAAATGTTGCATTTTTTGTTGCAATTTTAGTTAACCTTCATGGTTCATGGGATTTTTTATTTTTAGCTCCCAGTGTTTAAATTATTTTGGGAAACAGGATAATAATGAGAAGCTTATAAGATGTTGTTATGAAGCTTTATTATTGTTATACTATCTTTATCTCTTTATTTTTATGCTTTAATGTTTGTGCTCATTTGATTTATTTAAAATGTGTTTAATTTTCTTCTTTTCTGAAATGATTAAATAAAGTTTCTTTTCAAAGTACCTTCCAATTCTTCTACCAGATAAAACTGATAAAGTCAACATATGATTTATGAACTCACATGGTTTCATTTCTCTTTTCTTCCTATTTTTATATCTCTCTGCTTCAGCAATTCCACTACCAAGAAGACGACTCGCCGCCTCTTGACCAGGGATTCCCTCGGCTCATCAGCGAGGTGCACGCTCCTGAGCTCGTGCACGTGTCGGAGAAGAACCTTTCCGAGATTGAGAATGTGCACGGCTACGTGTCGCATTCCCACATCTCTCCTCTTAAGGTCAGTAAAAATAATATTCGTTTGGCATTGAAACCACAGCATTTCCTCACCATTACGTTGATTCTGCATCATCACACTACATTTCAACCACTGCTTTTTTATTTTCACCCAGTATAAGCATCATCATTGCAGGAAATAATAAAACACTGTCTGTCTCATGCCATGCTCCCTCTATCTTTACCCATCCTTGCATATATTTCCAATCCGATTTTTGATTTTCCGTTTCAAATGAAAAAACAAATGAACGAATGATACACGGATTATTTCCCTCTACATTGACTTGATGTATTATGCCGTGCGGATTTGGACTCCATCCTTTTGCCTTCATGTGAACCTTTGGCTTCATGTAAGATTTGAAGTTTCAGCCGTGGTTAAAGTCTGTGATGTGCAAATTCTAACATGATCAAACCAGGGTCAATAATTAAATGTCCTGCATGTGTGTTGAGTTCTTCCGTGTGACTGAGTATTTACATCCTCATCCTCAGGGACTTTTTCTCTCTTTCTGTACTTGACCGGGAATTATCCAAACTCTTTCTTTCTGAAGCCAACTGATTGTGATGAGGTTAATAGAGTAATTAGTAAATATGAAAAGCTGCAGTCCAGCTGGTGCTGATGAGATCTGAAAAATATCATTTATATTATTATTGAGCCACTTTCATAATGCATCAACTTATCTCTACTCTCTGGAGGAGTACCTCAAACTTTAAAAATAGCACAAATTATACCAATTTTTAAATCTAACAATAATTATCACCCTGTTTCCATTTTGCCCACTCTCTCTAAGGTCGTAGAAAGAATAGGATATAGTGGACGTATGAGTTATCTCGATAAATTAAATATGTTGGTTCCATCTCAGTATGGCTTCAAAAAGAAAACTACTACTGGAATAGTAGTACTTGACCTTACTAAAAATATAAACGATGCTCTTGAGAGCAGTTGTTATTGTATTGGTATCTTTCTAGACATTTCTAAAGCATTTGACACCATCAATTCTGGGATCTTGCGAGATAAATTAAAACATTATGGAATCAGAGGACTGGCTTTAAATTGGTTTGACAGCTACTTATCTCACAGATACCAACATGCTTCTATTAATAATCAAACTTCATTATGTAAACTCATCACACATGGGATCCCTCAGGGTTTCATCTTAGGCCCACTTCTTTTTATTATGTATAATGATTTTGTGAATTCCTCATACATGTTACATAAAATATTATTTGCAGACGAAACAAATCTGTTTTATGCTCATAAAAATCAAATTATAGATTGTGAACTTGAAAATATAGATACCTGGTTTTACAGCAATAAACTTTTCTTAAATTTCAATAAAAACAAATTTTATTCTTTTTCATTCTCGATATACAACAAATCAATCTTATAATACATGGACAGGAAATCACGAGAGTCACTTCTACTAAATTCCTGGGGATCTTTATCAACAAGTTTCTCAAATTCAAATATCATATTGAATATCTGACAAAGAATATCTAGATATACAGCTCTAGTTTTTAATTTGAGATATTTTCTTCCATTCTCCACACTCTTTATTCACTTCTTCAGGGCATTTCACAAGTTGGGCTTTTTCTGTCCTCTGTATTTTTGTCTGGACCTTTCCAACATAGAAAATTAGTCAGTAACGAGGTTTGTAAATATGTCTTCATAGCTGATTGTAAACATGTAGCCTACCTCATTTTGAGGTGTTTAACCCTTCCACTAGGAAGCATTTGATGGGGTTCGCATTCTACATGTGTGAGAGGCCCTTTCCGAAAATGAGGTCTCCTCTCTGTCCTGAGGCCACCTCCTGCATCTGCCTTTCAGCGTCTGAGAGAATGGATAATAAGCGAGTGTGGAGTATAAAACGCAATACAACTCCACTGTTAACATATCAGAAGATGACAAAGTTCAAATATGCTGATCATTTCTGCATAAGAGTGCTTTAAGCCTCATCAGCAAATCAACTGCGGACATTTCCTGTCATATATTTCCTCCTCATTTTTGTTCTGCCTCTCTGTGACCGCAGAAAAATTCAGTTTATTCATTTATTCGGTTCATTTGTGGGATATAAGTCTCACATTTGATCATATCTTGAGTTATCAAATAGTGAAACTTAATTAGAGAATTTATGTTTATGTTGTAAAACAGTAAGTTTAGAGTTGTGAAGTCGCACCATCAAATGACTATATAGCAACATGATTTTTTTTCAGCCAGATCTATGTGAGTTGCCTTTGTATTCATGCTTTCAAAGTTTGTCATCTTGTAAAAAAGTATTCCTTGATCATTGATAAATAAGAATTCATAACTTTTATATCAAAGGCAGAATCTCTCGACCATAAATTGGGTTCATCTACCAGATCTCAAACTCATTTCCCATGTTCTGCTTTTCCAGGGATCAATTTAGCTCTTTTTCAAAGAAATGTTCCCAACTTATTTCACTACCTTTCTGACTGTCCATTTTTTATTATTCTGGAGTGTAAATAGTCATTCCTTCACTTGTGTGGTCACCTCTGTACTTATTTTTATAAACAACTCTTCCAAAAAAGGGCTAATCTTTTTCTTCACAAAGTGATTCTATAACAACAGATGGCTTTCCTGGAAACAGCTGTTACCAGGGATGAAACAGTAAGTGTAACCATCAAAGTACCATATTACAGTAAAGTGACTTAATAAGGCAGCTGCTCATGTCTTCAAAATTTACGGAGAAGCTGGGATTCTTTATGTTTGAATTAAGCTATAGATTTTCAGCTGTGATTACACTGACACCACAGATTTGGGGATTTTCTTCCCTTTCAAAACTGAAGAGCAAATAGTCACCTTAGTTTTTAGTTGTTAAACTGGTTTAGTTGTATCAGTTCAAATTAAACAGACTAGGCAAGGAATAAAAAAAAAACAATGAGCATAAAAAACCCTGTCAACATGTAAAAACACTGTCAGCATAGGAATTTTATATTGTAAATTAACTTATTTACACTTTATTTTCTAGTGCAAACTTTTTCAGTGCTAATACATTGTTTCAGAATCAAAACAATTTTTCAGCATTACTCAAGATTTTACCCCAACATACAACATGCTACACAGATCAAAGCCTAGAAAAAAACAGAACATTTATTCTGTAACAGTTCATAAACATCTCATCTTCACTTGAAAAATTATAGTGAAGGTTTCAACTCGCCAGTGACCTGAGATGCCCCCCCCGCACCGTGCCTGTCTGAAACCGAAAACTCTCCATTCCTACCCCCTTTCTTTTATGACACAGTATTTTGTCTTCTAATGCTGCTCCATTTCTAGTTAAGAGGAGGGCATTGCTCAGAGTCCTTCAGAAAGGCTAGAAAGGACACAGTCACAACTCAACCTGGCTATTAATTGGACTGCTGTCCTTGTCCCAGTTTACATGCAATGGAGGGCGATCCAGTTATTCATGCCGAAATGATGCGGACTGACTACATTTTTAACAAATTCAGCTACTTGTAAGTTTTGCTGTGAAAGGTTGCCATACAGTCATTGCATAAACTGAATGATGAATTAGTCTTATGACGAAAACTGAAATATGTGTGCATGAGAGCAGCTTCAGTGGGAAATTGGTTGTATAAATATACAAATAATATACAATAATGATGCAAGAAGGATGAACATTTGGGCATGTGAGGAGTGCATTGGTCCATTTGAGCCTTCTTGAACACGCTCATGCAGGATTGTACTATGATGTTTTGATTTTAGTAAAACTATAGCACATGAGTATAGATGCTGAAAATTCTTTTACATATATTGCTCCAATTCATGGAGCACTATGCTTAGTCATTGTGGGTACCTAAATCATAGTCTTCACATCCAAGCTGGAGGAGAGGTTAAGGAATTACAGTTTAATATGTAGCTGCGAGACCAAAACTGGACTGCTAACCCTGAAGCTTTTTTCATGACCTATTCTATCATTTACTCATCATTATTCAAGTAGGTGAAAGGTCTGGAGTTAATTCCAGGTGTGGCATTTGCATTTAGAAGCTGTTGCTGTGAACCCACACGCTTTTCTATATCGTTTACAATTACATTTACAACTGTTAGCAAACGATAGAGTTGAATGAAATGAGGCTGTGGCGTGAAAATAATTCGTTATTGCACTAGAGACGCAGGTGCAATATCAGCCAGATTCAGGAGAAGATAATTAATTTTTCTTAACATCCACAGTGAGACTCTCATCAGGCGCAGATACCGACGAGGTAATTGATGCCGTAATATTTATTGATGTAAAACAATGTGTTTTCGATGTGAGGAGGCAAGGAAAAACCTGGTTTTAGGCTGAGTAATGTATTGTAACTCATGAAGTACTCAACATGAATAGTGCCGGTCCCGTGGCTGCTCTGGTGGTCAAGCCCACTGACCAGGTTGAACGCCCACGGGGGCTACGCTACCAGATCCGCATTTATTGCCCCCCACCCGCCCACAGCCGCTGCACACATTCATAGGCAGAAATTAAACGATTACAATAACAATTATATACATGTTTTTTTTTTATTAAAGTCATCACTTTACTCACAATGTCAACAACTAAAAATGTAAAGGCTTTGCTGTTACATTATTAATGCAAACGCGGTTGCTTTCAGACATGAACTCATGCACATCAGAGTTCGGCAGAGCCGAACCGAGACCACCTCCTCAGGCTGCACTAGTTTTGGTGCACATTCGAGTGCGACATGCTTTCACACTGACCTTAATGGGACCAAATCTAAGTCGATATAAATTTAGATCAACCTAAAGTGGCAGGTGTGAAAAAAACCCTAAGATCAGCCTGGACCAAAATGATGGGAAGAAGAAAGTACTGTGAGACGTCCTTCACATCTTCTGTAAAACATGGTGGAGGCAGTGAGACGCCATGCTGATGCATGGCCTCCGACAGCTCCCAGTTGTTATTGATGATGTGACAGCAGATAGGAGCAGCCAGATTAAATCTAAAGTTATAGGGATTTACTTTCTGCTCTGATTCAGCAAAGTTGATTGAATATCGCATCACAGTACAGATGAACAATGACTCGAAACATAAAGTAAAAGCAACCCAGGCGTTGTTGAGGCAAAGAAGTGAAATATTCTGCACAGGCTGAGTCAGCCATCAGATCTCAACCAGACTGACCATGAATTTCAGAGAGGAGGTGGGCAGAATGATCCACAAACAAGCAACAACTGATGAAGCAAAGTAGGCCAAACAAAAGAAGGAGGAAAGCAGCTTCATAGTGATGTTTATGGGTTCCAGACGTCATGCACTCATTGTCTGCAAAGGATTCTCAACAAAGTATTAAAAACAAAAACTTTATTCACAGTAATGTTGATTGTGCAATAACTTCAGAACCCCTGAAATGAAGAGACTTTGCATAACAATGGTTGCAATTCCTAACTGCGTTATTGGATATTTTTATTAAATTTTTTAAAAATCTAAAAGTCTGCACTTTCATAACATCAGTCATTTAATTTCAAATTCAGTGTGGTAGCATTCAGAGCCCTAATCACGAAAATTGTAATTGTCCAAGTATAGCTGGGCCTCACTGTAAAGAAAAGTTTCACCTTTAGTTGAAAAGTAGGGTCACTGTTGTCACCAGAAAAGTTAAGAAAAAAAAGTGGATGTGCAAGTTTTATGAATAAGTCTTGGATAAATGGAATTTATGGATTCATCTATTCTTTTTAACCCAGCTCGAGGAGTCATGCACTAGTTGTATGAGAACATCAGGCTGAAACTTAATTCATCAAAGCCAACAGTGGGAGCAGCCGGAAAAAAGTGGCCAGTCGTTTTCTGCTTTATCCAGGAAACTTAAGATGGAGATGGGTTTTTATTTCTTATATAATTCAGGTCAAAGGATTCTAAGCATTCGTAATTCAGAATTCTGACTGAATTTACAAATTTCAAAAAGAAGAAGAAAAAATGATTTTATAACTAGCCCTGATGAACAGATGTCCTGTGCCCACAGCATTCTGGATAATCGTGAGTGCTGGTGTTGCAGAGAGTAGAATGAGGAGAGGAAAATGTCCCGGAAGGACAGAAATATCCCAGATTTCCTGGAAGGGTTCAACTTTTATCTTCAGTTTTATCCCGGTCATTTTTGGACATTAATTATACTGAAAAGAATTCAAACATAAGACTATTTGCAGTAAAAACTGGCACTCTTCACTCATCCTCTATTTTTATTACATAATCTTGATGCCAGGTAATGGTGTTTCTTTTATATGACCAGTAGGAGTCACCAGTGTCCGCCATTTTGAATCATTTTGTGTTTTTATTGTAGAGAAACGACAGGTAAAGAGGGTAGAGAGGCAGGAATGGAGCAGAGGTCCTTCATCAGATTTGAAACCAGGGTGTTGTGGTTCGTGGTTTGCACCTTTAACACCTCAGTTACCAAGACCCCCATGAAATGATCTGAGTTCATACACAGATCAGACCCATCCTGACTGAAACTCTGTCTGGACCTGCATTCATGAGCACCACATATTTCTTGTTAATTGAAAACAGTTTTTTTTATGCTGCTTTCTGAACTGAATAAGGGATTTCTTTCTGTAAAACTATTTGAAAGAAATAATGAAAACCTATCAAATAAAAAAGGTGAAGATCGCAAATACTAAATGAACAACATTAATACAGCAACAACTTTTGTTTAGTCTGTTTAGGATGATTCATCAGTGGCTCCATGAATCTTGCCCCGGATTCTACCAGACCCCGGATCAACAGACACTGCTGCTCTTTAACCGCAGGTGTATCTGAATATATCTGCCTACTCACTTTACTTCCTGTTGATTCCCGGCAGCACAGAGGTGTAAACAGAAACTTTCTATTATAGCAAAATGGTG
Organism: Craterocephalus marjoriae; assembly: GCA_037177095.1. Classification (NCBI taxonomy): domain Eukaryota; kingdom Metazoa; phylum Chordata; class Actinopteri; order Atheriniformes; family Atherinidae; genus Craterocephalus; species Craterocephalus marjoriae. The sequence continues at coordinate 9,968,551 of JBAJHY010000002.1, read as the reverse complement.
AAACATTTGCTCTCCCACTTCATGGTTGTGTTGCTTTTTCCTTATCAGAAATGTTAGAAAAGCTGTCTTTGATATATTTCAAATGAAACTGGGTGTTCTCATTGAGCATGTACTGTATGTGTGTGTGTTTGCATGCGTCTAAGAGTGAGAGTGAGACCGAAACAGGCAGGAAAGTGGATCAAAAGGCGGGAGTTGCAGTGTGCTTGTGTGCATTGCAGACTGGACCACAAACACCCATCCCCCAGGCGTCAGAGTCTCACCTCACAGTTCAAGTTTAAATGTATTTTTTAATTCTGCGTCCTGTCTTTTTCTAATTTATTCTTATTTTACTTTATGCTCTTATCAAACAAAAACAACATAAAAGAACAACACATGTCCATGAACAGAGTTCTTGATGTCTCCGTTTAGAGTCAGAGTTTATATGAAGTTTAATCATTTATGAAATCTTTTTACTATAGTTGGGTATCTAGATTTTATTTTGCTGGATGTCATAAGAGGCATGGATTTTCTGACTTGGGCAAAGTGCGGCGCACACATTTTTTTTTTTGTTTTCTCAGAGAAGAACCTGTTTTTGTTACTTTTCCCCTGAAACATGAGAAGAATTTTTTCTTTCATAAATCTGAAACCACTTTGAAGATCTGAAATCAAATGTTTTTTTATGAACTACCATAAAATGTTAAAACCGTCTTCCACACTATACGTGAAGATAAGTAAAAATATTAATATATTAAAATACATACTTCTGAATTTATGGAAATAAATTGAATAAATGTAAGGATATAAAGTTATTCAGTCTGGCTTTTACACAATATATCATACCTTAATTTTAATTCTTTATCATTTTCTTCCAACATGTCCCTATATAGTTGTTTTCATTTTTTAAAATCAGTTTTAAAGTTTATTTTACTGTATTATTGTTTTGTTTTCAAAATCTAATTTTGAACTTTGTTTTATTTCACAGTATTGATTTGTCTCTGTATGATATCCTATTCATTCTACTTACAGTTTGCATATTAATGAAAAAGGTGCATACATGAAGTTTTACTTCCTTTTAAGTAACTCTTCATCAGTTTCTGCATTATCAAATGTTAAGCAAATACATTATATTTGACACGTTTGACATCAGCTTTATAAAAATTTGAATGTTCGGTTTGAACTCCAAAGGAACGCGGGAAGTTCTTCCAGGAGGAATGGAGACAACAGGGCCGTCTGGGAAACTTAACAAAGAACGATACTTACCGTCCTCTAGGTAGGCATAGCTGATGTTTTCCTGCTTCACCATGATTCTCTCTGGAATGTGATCATCATGGTTTCCTCTGGCAGACCCCATCTGGGTCAAAGGCTGCCCAAGTGGCTCCACCCAACTTCCAGCCTTCTCTTGAATGTACCTTGAAGGTGGCGACTTTCCCAGTGGCAATGATGTCTGCACCAAAGCCTGATGCCTCGACACCAAACAAGCCTCCAGCGAATCTCCGACCTGAGGAGCCTCGGCCCGTTTAGCCACAGGGGTTCTGGCATTTTGGCTGGGAGTGGAAGCAGGGTGTGAGAGCAGAGCAGTACTGCAGTTACTGTAACACTGGTTTGCAGTGTGGTACATCACTTGGCTGTTAATCAGGGTGCCAGCCCTAGACTGGTAATAGGCAGGCTCATCCAGAGAAACCGGGGTTAACATGTGGCCATGGGGGTCCACAGTGGCTAGATGGTACGCTGTTGAGGAAACATTTAAGGCTTGAGGGCTGATGTTCTGCTCCAGCTGATGATAGATGGACTTCACAGCCATGCCCGACAGGGACTGATTATTTGTGTGGCTGTATGTGTTCTGCTGGTAGTCATCAAGGGGCTCTGATTTAATGGCTGAAAGATAAAAACAAAGAGTTTTCATACACTCAAAAGAAGAAAATTCCTTTTGACAGTACTGTTCAGAGTTGACGGGGTGGTGAAATACAACAAGGCTGTATTTTGCCTCAACAAGATTGGAGTGTGGAGGCATCAAGTGGACACTTCTGGGGCTAAAACCTGAGGGTAACGCTAAGTGTCATGACGTGATATTTTTTAGCAGACACATAATGCTGGCTCTGAGACCGAGGCAACTCCTAAACAAACCCGAGCTAGGACAGCTAGCTAGAGAATAGCCAGACTCTCTGAAGAGAATGTGAAGGTGCTGTCACGCCATTTTTAGTTAAAGTTGATTGAGTTTGTTTTCACACCACATTATAACACTATAGACTCACCATAATAAAAAAAGAGAACATTTTTTGTTTTAATTTTATTCATCTCAGTTGTATAACACATTTTCAGCTGGGGCTGGCGTTACAAGCATTACAAATATGCTGATGATGAACACATCTTTCCATAACAAGGAAAGATAGAGCTTCCAAGGTCATGGCAGCCGTTATTATCGATATTGCAACTAGCAGAAAAACAATATGAAAACATTGCCTATGGTATTACACAACAAAACACTCCTGAATGTATCTGGACTATTAAAATTGGTTTACTTCAATGAACTGGTCAAATAAAAGGATCCTGTCTTGCAGGGGAATCAAAAGTCAGTTTGAGATTATGGCGACCAGGTGTATTTGATTGCTTCAACTTAATGTTTGCAGAGGATTGACACTGTGTATCATGCTTCTCTGAGATTTATTACAAGCTGTAAAAACTTGATCCACCATTGTGAATTATATTCCAGCATGGGATGTCCACCTCTGTCTGTCAGAAGATTGGGGCATTAGTATATTTTTATTTATAATGCCATCCTTGGTGCTGCCTTCCTACATTTATGGTTTAATCTCACAAAAAAGTGTTGACTCTTATTCTTTGAAGTCAAATGATCACCTGCTGCTTTCTGTTCCATTTGCCCGTACAGAACTGGGGAAAAGGCCTTTTGCTCATCTGCTCCTTCTACTTGGAATTCTTTGCAAAAAGAATGGAAATTATCTGAACTTATTTCTTTAAATGCTTTTAAATCCAAATTGAGAGCACTTGAAATGGCCTCTTTGAATTGCAATTGTTTTTAATTATTTGCATTGTATAATTTTCATAATAGTAATTTCATTGGAACAGTTGCTGACACTTGGCCTGGAC
>JBAJHY010000002.1:8450761-8461146 GCA_037177095.1 Craterocephalus marjoriae | reverse complement strand
GGACCAATGAAAAAGAACAAAGTTAAGGTGATAAGGGCACCTTGCTTTTAGTACTCTTTATCTTTCAATGAACATTCTCAGTGGGTAAGAGAAAGTGTTTATGTGGAAAGATAAAGAAAGAAATCTAACTTTGGATGTGCTTTTTGAATGTCTGTATAAACTGTATTTATTAAGTTCTGGGTAAAATCTTGATTATGCACATTTTTACCTGTTTTTAATTGCCAATATATTAAGCTTTTTTATCATGTCTGGACTTCTTTTAAGTATTCTAATCAGTCATATATTGCAAGCCCTTTCTCTGTTCTATTCCCCTAAGCCAAAGAGATGGAGTTAAAGGAGAAGACAGGGAGACATGGGGTGGGGTGTAGAGTCGGACGTGATTGGCACTGGCAGGCAGAGATTGAAAGATTGAGAGAGCACAAGAAAAACTGAGAAAGTAGTAAATCCTAGCCTGGGGCCTCATATTGACCCAACTCTTGCAGATAAGTGCTTTCAAGTGTAATTATATAGGAAGATACCTTCCCCCCTTTCGATCACCTCACCTTTTAAATACCTGAAAAAAGTATATGCGAACCTTTGAAAAATGCAGGCCCCCCCCTTTTTTAGTACATGTTATGTCATGAATGGGTTAAGGTTAAAAGTAGCAGATATAACTTGAAGTGACTGGTTTATTGTTGGCATCTCACATTGTTGTGGAGGGGTTTTGTCCCATTTTAATTTTGTTCTATGTGGTTGTTTTTTCTTCAAGTAATTTTACTCTACATTTGCTGCTGCTGTGCATTTGGTGATCATATTCAAGCCAATATTTTTCTAACTATAACTTTTGGTTGTACTTTTTTTCTGTCCAAAGCACAGAGTTGCAGCTATGACTGTTTTTTCTGTCCGTTGTGTTGTAGTTGTGTGCTGACCTGTCTGTCCTTGATGATGAGAGCAGGGTCTGCCAACCGCTCAGAAGTGACAGAGGCTGTTTTTGCTCCTGAGTTCTCCACTGGAGGAGCAGCTTTCTGCAGAAATAAAATAAAATATTTCATAAGATGACCACATCTCACCCAACTATTTGCAGCACAAGTGCTTTTGTTTATTGGCGACAATGCTCTTAACAACTATCAGCACTGACATAAAATAAAACTAACTTGGATTTAACTGCAGATTAAAACAATTTCAGGACCAAACTTTGCTGCAAATGTTAAATATGAGCTCCAACAGCCTGTGCTCTCCATTGGGGAGCATCAAACATACAGCTACAACACAACTGGAATGTTAAGGAAAGGAAAGCCTCTCTAATCTGGATATTCAAGGATAAATGTAGTAATGTGGCCGGTGAGATTTTAAAGCAACAACTCAGGTCGAACCTCTAGTTTGGGAACGGGCGGAATGACGTGGGGCTTTGGTTTCAGGTCTGTGAGGTACATGGCTCTGGAGAGCAGCAGCAGTGATGGAGGAACGTTTTCCTTCAGATGCAGGTCCAACCACTGGATGCAGAGAAATATGTATCAAACAGGAAAATCAGTATCATCATAGAGGAACGTACAACATGTTGGTGATTCTCGAACCACAAAAAGTCAGAGTTGCTGACCTGTTGCATTTGCTGACGTAGCTGATCTGTGGTGAGACCCAAAGACCTCATCCCGCGACTACGGCAGGCGGCTTGCAGTTCCGATACACTCATGGCCGGCACGCCCTCGGCTGCAATCATCTGTAACAGCAGAGAGGAAGTGAAACACTGCTGCATACGTGAAAGAAAAGTCCAACAGCTTCACATGAAGAGGAACTAGAACCACGAAGGTTCACAGGGTCACCTAGGTAACGCAGGATGTTGCCCTTTTTCTTTTTCAAGTAAACAAGATTTCACAACTACTTGTTGGTTTAGTAAAGTCTTTCATGTAAGATTGGCATTATTGTCATTTTCTGATGGAATCAACTCAACTGAATATCTTAAAAAAGTACAAACCACTGATGTCTCATGTTTAATCATTGTCTACTTCCACTTATCATGAGTGTAAAAAGAGAGAAAGAAAGAGACCCTCTGCCTCCCAACTCCAAGGTTACAATCTTGTGTCTCACCTCATCGTCCGACTTGATGGTTCTGAGTTGCATCATCAGCTGGAAGCGCAGCAGGTTGTTTGTCCCGATGGGCTGCAGCTCCAGCAGCTTGCAGAGAGCCACCAGCTGGGGGCGCTCCAGGTTCTCCAGCGTCAGCTCGTCCTCAAACAACTTAGAAAAGCGGACGATGTCCTTCGTGGCGGGCTGCTCCCCCGTGCCCCGAACCTGAAACAACACACACACTTAGTATTGTGGAGGAATAAAACCATGGTGAGCTCGTGTGTTGTGGCTGCACTGCTACTTGTCAGCAGAATTAGACCAACAGAGACGGCTTCATATTTCAGAGTTTCTCTATAACTCTCTATAGAAACATTTCCACCAATCACTGACGTTTCATTTTCTAAAAATGGTAAATATTCTGTGCATCTCAGATAAAATAAACATTGGTTTGTGTTCTGGCTGTTATTGCATTTTTCTGTTATTGCATTTATCTTAGCTAGCCCCAGCTGAGCTTTAATAACAATGCAGCACAGTCACAACAAAATATGCTTCCTTTCCACAGAGTGCTCAGCACTATCTTTCCTGTTACTTACCTCCTGAACATATTTGGAGAAGCGCTGCGTTTCATCTTCCGTCTGAGCCTTTGCTTTATTCCTCCGGGCCATCTCAGCAATGGTTTCTTGGAGAAACTTGGCCAGTTCCAGCTTAGCAGCTAGACCTTTCATCTGCTTCTCTTCCTGCATGAAGAAGACATATGGGCTTGCTTAGTCTTCCCAAAAGAGCTACAACTTTATGCAGTCATCACAGATTCACAGTTCTGGTGTAGAAACCTGTTTTAATATTTTTTTTTTTCTCCCATGTCATAATTGAACCTTTTTGGGGGGTTTGTAGCTCATGTTGAGTTGTTAAAGGTCGCATTTATATAAAGACATGTTTTGAAATGTTACAGAGTATTGATGGCATTACATGATTAATGTGAGCAATCTGTATTTCCGTCTCGTCTGTAGGGATCTCAGCAAGAATGGTATCATGTCCATCCACCCTGAGGCGTTGTCCCATATGAAGCTCAAAATATTGTGAGTTCACTAAAAGTATTTTACAGTTTTACAATTCTTCTAACCTCATGTGGATGTCATTTTCTCATTACCATTGTTTGTTGGATCAATTCCATTACTGCCATTCTCCTGACAAAAGGGATTATTATAATTAGGAAGCACCAGAATTAGAAGAGGTGATTGAAATTTTAGATTTGCATTTTAGAGTATAAAATTACTGCAGTTTCTTTGTGTAATAACATTAAAGATCTGTGAAACTACTAAGTAATTGGATTGTCTCTATGAAAAGATATATTTTCTCTACAAAGTTGGGTTAACAGTCTTCTCCTTTAGCATTTAAGTTGAGGCAGCATCCACTTAGTTTGGACAGCTGTCTCCTGCACAACAGAAGGCAGTGAAAATGTTAATTCTCTTTCCTTTTTTTGAGGTTTTGATATTTGGGAATGCATCCTTATCAGGTGCTGGTGAAAATCCTTCCATCTGCAGTCATAGATCATAAAGTCTTATTTCATAACTTATATCTGGTAGGAGGTTCCCATACTGTGTAAAACCTGGGACTGTGCAATTGCTTTACTTTTTTGAAGTTCTGTCTGAAAAGAACCTCCAAGCAAGATAATCTAATACAAAATTATGTGAAAATGTTGTAGACCAGATTTGTCAGGGAGAATCCTGAGCTTTGCTGCTCATATTTATTATTCCACTCTATATAGACATCAGAGTTGTCACCTAATCACCTACTGACAAGCTTAAACATTGCAGTGACCACTCTACTCGCAGGCAAGGTTTACCAAGACAACTTAACAATACTGATCTCATCCTGCCCGCTTTGGGGGGTACTATTTGCAGTGGAAAACGAAAGTTAAGCCATATCTGAAATGTTCAGTGACCTATGAATTTTTATAGAAAGAAACAGTTTCTTTAAATACTTTTACCCTAGTTACACTTTTTATATTAGTATGTGCAAGTTTGTATTTTATCCCGAACCCTAATCCCTAATCCCTGATTTGACAGTTTCTTTGTCTCATGCTCTGTTCAACCTTCATTTGTTTAGTGCCCTGAACACGAGCAGTCTGCTGTGTGATTGTCACATGCAGTGGTTGGGTCCTTGGTTGACAGAGACCCAGTTCCAGGAGTCTGTCTCGGCTATCTGTGCTCATCCCACAAGTTTGCTTGGCCGCAGCGTTCTGTCCATCAGTCCAGAGGAGTTTGTTTGTGGTCAGTTTTATTGTCTTTTTTTCTGTCTTTCTTTACATGATTCCACTCTGGTGGCCCATCTGTAGCCATCTGTGTGTGTAGAAAACTGCACTATCTTTTTATGCATAGGGGCTTTAAAATGAGAATCTTCACATGTTACATTTCTTTCTAGAAATTTGGTTCTCTATTTAAATAAACTTTAGCATGTGTAGCTGTAACAAATCCAACGATAAGGTAAATATTTAATTAGGAATTAGCTAATCCAACTTTTTTGTTTTAATAAAGATCTGCAAAAGATTGTGTAACAGTGAGAAAACACAGTTCCGCCTGACCCTGCCTGTTTTGCCCATGGACAGACGATTTCCCTAAGCCTCGGATCACAACTCACCCTGAGACGGCTGTGGTGCTGAGGGGCAACAATGTGACGCTGAGTTGTACCGCATCCAGCAGCAGCGACTCGGCAATGACCACCGCATGGCGGAAGGACGGGGAGGTGCTGTACGATTCAGAGGTGCAGAACTATGCCCGTTATCAAGAGGGCGAGCTCATCTATACCACCGTCCTTCACCTCCTTAATGTCAACTTCACCGATGAGGGGCGATACCAGTGTGTGGTCTCCAATCACTTTGGTGCTAATTATTCCAACAGGGCCAAACTTACTGTCAACGGTGAGGATAATTCTTGTGTTCATAGAATGTGATGAATGATTGTTGCAGAATATTTCTTTTTTTCTTTCTTGATCTGCAGTATGTTAGTTCTTATAGTCATTGTGCTCGTCCTGCCAATATTCTCAGCTCTGATTCAGCTCCTGTGACTTATTCTACTGTTATTTCATGGTTCAATAATTGTCATAATGATGAAGGGACAAATCAAAAGTTTACTGACAATTAACCATAACCCCACATTTTCTGCCTGCTTTCTTTTAGAGCTGCCCTCTTTTCTTAAGACTCCCATGGACCTAACAATCCGCATCGGGCATACGGCCAGGCTGGAGTGTGCCGCTGAAGGTCATCCATCACCTCAGATTGCTTGGCAGAAGGATGGAGGCACAGACTTCCCGGCTGCCCGAGAGCGCAGGATGTACGTTATGCCAGATGATGACATCTTTTTCATCACTCGTGTTACGGCAGAAGACATGGGAGTGTACAGCTGTACAGCTCAAAATGCTGCGGGAAGCCTGTTGGCAAACGCTACTCTCACTGTTCTGGGTAAGTCAACCCTTTTGATTAGCATTGTGTATTACTCTTCTTTTTTTTATTTCCTTTACTGGGTCATTTAAACTGAGTCATTCTGTTCAAATTGGGCACTCATTTATGTTTAATTCTCACTAGAAGCTGTAGGTTTTGTTTTGTCACTTTGCCAATTCTAATGATTGTTCAAAAGCAAACCTTGTTATTTAGATTATTTAAAAGCCGTCTGGCTGGTTTGTTAATGACGATTTGAAATCGGCAACAAATGTTGGTGAAATCAGCTGTTTTTGAGCACATTTCAAACATTGAAGAACACAACTCAGACCCCACTTTAATTGCTTTAAACATGAATAAACTTTTTTTTATTTATTTATTTTCTCAGAAACTCCAACCTTCATTAGGCCGCTGAAGGACCGAACGGTGGCCCATGGTGAAATAGCCGTGCTTCAGTGTATCGCTGGAGGCAGCCCCGCTCCACGTCTCAACTGGACCAAAGATGACGGACCTCTTGTGCTTACAGAACGCCACTTTTTTGCTGCAGCGAACCAACTCCTTATCATAGTCGATGCTGGTCCAGCTGATGCGGGGAAATACACTTGCATCATGTCGAATACTCTTGGAACGGAGCGTGGCCACATCTACCTCAGCGTGACCCCATCACCAAACTGCATTACTGGCTCGGGCCAGGACGTCTGGACCACCGTGGGCATCGTGGTGATCGTGGTTGTGTGCTGTGTGGTCGGAACTTCGCTGGTCTGGGTCATTGTCATCTATCACATGCGCAGGAAGAGCGAGGACTACAGTATCACCAACACTGGTAAATAGTTCTCATATAGCCGTCATAAAAAGTAAACGGTCCCCTGAACCTTGAAAGCTTTATCCAGGCTGCAGGTTTTTTTAATCTTATGTCAGTATTTTTACGTTTTTTGTAATTATAACTCAGTATGATGTTACTAAGTTTGTGTCTGTTACAGATGAGATGAACTTGCCGGCAGATATTCCCAGCTACCTGTCCTCCCAGGGAACTCTATCAGAGCCTCAGGAAGGCTACAGTAACTCGGAGGCTGGCAGCCACCAGCAGCTTATGCCGCCCCTTTCCAACGGATACATTCACAAAGGCACAGACGGTGTGTAATTTGTCTTTTAAGTTGTGACATCAACCCCTTTTTTTTCCTCTGTAACACAAACCTTTTGTGTCAGTGCCGCTGAAAAAAATAATACTTTATTATTTGACTTTTTTTCTTTGTAGTCATAGAAAATTGTAACATCTGCATCATAAACCTTGTTGTAACCACGGGATAATTATGTCATTACACTTTTCTTGTATTGGCACTCGTTGCCTTAGCAGTGTTCCCTTTGGACTCCAGATTTACTGTAGCGTGCACCGTGCAGCTACAGCAGCACACTTGCAGAAAAACAACTGGGCCTCTGACAGCGGCAAACCGCTTTTATAAGTCCCCTTTAATATTCATCCTGTCTTGTTCAGTGAGAAGATGGCATTTAGGGAACTTAATTAACAACAGATCATGGTGATGTTTATAATTTGGTGATTTTTGATTAAACATAAACTACACTTTTGTCTTTTCTTTTTTCTAGTTGGGCTTTGTCAACATTGTAATAACAAGCAAACAAAGCCTGTAATGTTGACATCACAAGGAATACAAGACTATAAGAAATCAAACACAAGGACGCTTTGCCATCCCCTGCATTCCTTACGAGTTGTAGTTGACAATATCAACAAACAAACATAGAAAACATAAATTTTAGATGTCTTTAAATAAAACACAGCTTCTCAGATGTGCCTCTCATTGTTCAAAGGTTTGAGACAGTTTTTGGGCTTGTGTTGCTGTTTTTAAGTTTGGGATCATCTCTCTGCTGAAATGAAACGGTAACTGGTTATAATTGGCGTCCCAGGTGTGTGCTACGGAGACGTGGGCAGCGAAGTGGAAACTGAGGGGAATGGCGCGCTGCACTGCAGAGTGGGCTCTCTTTTCCCCGGACGTAGCAGCTTCCATCCCGGGGAGCCTTGTGAGGGACTCGTCGGAGCCCCCACAGGTGATCTGTCCCTCTAATATGTTTGTTTTTACATTAAGATGTTACATAATAATAACATTTTAGTATCGTAACCATTTAAACATTTAAATCTACAATATATAGTTTGTATTAGATTGGAAAGAAAAGCTTTGTTTACAAGATATTTGTTTTTTTTTCAACAGGTGATGCAGGACCTCTGGTAATCTGCTCCGACTGCTACGACAATGCCAACATCTACTCTCGTACAAGGGAGTATTGTCCCTATGCCTACCTGGGGGAGGATGATCTGCTGGTCAAGACTTTACCTGGCCTAAAGGAGGGCATCAGTGAGCACGCTCAGCCTGAGGATGCAACACTAGAGAGCCTCATAGGGACCTCGCATGACAAACGTGTGAACAGCCACGTTCCCCCAGAGCACTACGTCAATGGTGAGACATTAAAAAAAACATCTACATCAACTTTTTAAAACCAGATATTGACATTTAGGTGTGAACTGCCATGTTTTTCCCATTAAGGTGTTTTCAGGGGATGCATAAAATCTTCACCCTCCATCAGTTTTTATCACATCCTGTTGAGTTTTGCATGCACTTGCCGCTTCTCGCGGCTGTTATAAATCTTGCCGACGTACAGGCTCGATTGCTCCCAGCTTGCTTTTGTAAACCAGCATGAACACTTTTGTAACAGTCAATTCATTGATTTATGAAATCTGCAAATGAGCTTGCACAGTGAACCGGTAAACCCACGGCTAAACGCTCCAGCTTACGTTTATTGGAGGTATTGATCTTCAGAACATTTTCTTATTAGATGTGCGGGTGGAGTACATGATGATTATCAGGGCAGCTGAAGGCTCGGGGCGATGCTTCCTGCTGACATAAAACCCGTCATTTATTATAAAAAATGTCATTTATTAGTTATCACAATTCTTATGCATGTAATTATCACAGTTTTTTGTTTCAAGTCAAGGTCTGACAATGTGTGGTCATAATGTCTTGTTTTTGTTTTTTTTTTCTCTTCTTTTCAGATTCCCTTAGTAAATCATTCTGGAGAGAAGAAGGAGATCCATCCTCGAATCCCCAACCAGGAGCATCGCACCTCACACTGACTGTACACAGGACACCTCCTTTAACCTCTGCTGCTCATGAGGCAGTGGAACAGAGTGAAGCAGAGGCTAATTATCTCCCAAGCCAATGCACCCAAGACCATAGAAGTGCCTCTAATAGGACTAACCTGCAGGAGCATCTGGCTCCCACATAGTTCTTTACACTCTGGCCACATTCTGCCTCAGACTCTTTGCTGCGCCCCATCCCATCCCATCTTTTTACCCACTACCTCCAAAGAGACACCTCAAAATCTGCCAAAGATGCTCTCTTGTATGTTTACATTTCCCTTTTACTCAAGAGGACATGCTAACATTTCCCCGCTATGGAAAGACACATGTATCTGATCGGCAAAATATACCAGTGATTAAAGTGACCTCCACATTTAGGAGGTCTCCCCCTTTTTTTTTCCCTCTCCCTCATTCTCCATTCTTCTTTGGTCTCCTGTGAGAGAAAACAATGAATGTAAGCTTTAAAGAGCCATGTCAGATGCTGCCGTGAGAGAACAGCAGGACGAAGTGGCGTTTACACAGGTTGTGGCATCATTCCTGACAGACACACATGCCAGAGCAGCCTGCATGACTTTGAAAAGAAAGCACTGAACGCCTCTTCCCAAGTGGGGAAAATTGGGTTTCAACAAGGGGCAAATGTTGTTCCCTGACCAGCAGATTTTGGTTAATAATGGAAAACGCCTTAAAGGCTTACCTCCAACATTCTCACAGCCATTCTGACTGACTCTTATGCAAATCCCAGAGACAGTAACACCAAAATGAGGTGTGCATCATGAATATATATATATATAAAGAGATATATCCTATATTATCTTTAGCTTTTGTTCAATATCAGGCGCAATTGTTAATTCTGTAATTTTCTGTCTTTATTATAATAATAATAATGATGATAAGCAGTTAGGGAAGAGTACAGACTTCTTTTGCACATGAGACAATCCCAGTTTTGCTGGCTATTTTCTGAAGGTTGTCTAATAGATTGCCTGTTGAAAGAAAGTAACTTCACTTTTGACTCCAGGTCCAGCTCCATTGCAAGCTGCCACCTCTACACCGTAACGAATCCCTGGTGCCAGACTGGCAATGAGCACAGAGAAGGTGGAACCATCCACTGACTGGTTTATATGGTAGCGGCTCTCATTGCCCAGGCACCAGATCTATCAGAAGACATTGAGATGACAGCATTTTGCCTGAGGGTCACAACAACACAGCCTCACAAAGGAAAAGCCCAAATTTAAGCTCTCATGTTTTTGTACCTTGTATTCCTGAATGACTCCAGCTTCCTCTGCCTCCGGCGGCGGTTTCCAGGAAACAAGGATAGCAGTCCCATTGGCATCACTTTTTGTAACTGTAACACCCTGGGGTGCTCTTCTTGGGGCTAAAACAGTGATGCATACAGTTAACCATGAAGATATAGAGAAATACATATTGGCAAACACTAGATTTAGCTTTTTTATGGTTATAGCACAATGATTAATAGACATCTGTCTTTTAATATCAATACATATGAATACAGTAGAATGGAAATGTACCTTCTTCCAGTGTCTTTACCACCTTTACTTCGCTGTCAGTTCCCTGGAACTCATCGAAGAAGGGCCGTACTTTGAACTCGTAGATGGATCCTCTCTTTAGATGACTGATCACCACCCCATCCTCCTGCGGAGCGCGTACCTCCAGGACACTTCACTGCCTCTACTTTCTCACCTAAACATAACATCAAACAATGTTTAATTTTAATGTAATAAATCAAGGTTTATCATTCAAATA
>JBAJHY010000002.1:6927030-6939103 GCA_037177095.1 Craterocephalus marjoriae | reverse complement strand
TAATTTAAGTGTGATTTTATTTTCTCTCAGTCAGGATATAAAGAAATGCATCTTTTCCTCCTGGAACAGCAGCACTTTTGTCCCGTTCTCCTCTGCAGGACAGTTGGGTGTATACTTCGCTCTGTTTGCTCTGGTGTCAATGGCCTTCCAATACAAAGCAGCTAAGAAAGGGCTAACCAGTGGGCCAGGAGCTTTTTAGGTGTCATCCAGCCATTCTGAGTATTAGTGCTCTGTTTACTGTTTTCTTAATGACCAGGCGGCTGCCTTACTGCTAACTTAGTCTTATCAGTTTTCAAATGTAAATTTGAACAGTTTGGAAAGTTGTTATTATTATTACATAATGGGGGAAAAAACAGAAAAAGTATGTCCAATGTCTATGACAACAGATAAAGAAAGAAAGATAGAAAGAAAGAGAAAGATAGAGAGAAAAATGAAGATGTATCTTTAAAAATTCTGTGACTTGACTTGGACTCGTGACCAAAGACTTCAGACTTGATCAAGTCTTACCCCCCAAAGACTTCAGACTTGATCAAGTCTTACCCCCCAAAGACTTCAGACTTGATCAAGTCTTACCCCCCAAAGACTTAAGACTTGACTTGCAAAATATGACTTGTGAACATCTCTGTCACAAATGCAAATTCCTACATTTTAAGCCACTTTTTCTTGCACTGACTAATGAAATAAAATCATACATTACAACCATCTCCCAAAACAATTAGATCTTATAATGCATTCTTGAGCTATGATGTTTTTATATAAGCTAAAGCTTCGTCCCCCTGGTATATTTGTTTTATCAGTTATCTCTGTCTTATCTGTTTGATATATTTTTCTGTACTGTGGTTTAAGTTTTGTTTTTCTTTTGAATTTATTTTATTTTATTATTTGTATTATTTATTTTATTTTATATCCATCTGCTCTTTGTCCAATTGTATGTCAAAAATGCTAAAATGTTTAAAATGATTGTAAGCACAAGTTCTTTGTAAGCTGAATTTGAAGTTAATAATTAAAAAAAAGGCTTGGCTGTCTCATTTACCAACGGCTATGCAGCCGTCTGAGCGTGCTCAGAAGGACCCGGCCTCCATAGATCGCTAAGGCTGCTACTGGGCAGGATGCAGACCCTAGGTTGGGACACGGCTTGTATCCACCCGCCCAGGGAGCGAATGTGTGAGGGACGACAAACCTGTTTCAGACACCTGTTTAAAACCCATTTAGAACCCACCGGTCTTCATCAGAACCCGCCGGTCTTCATCAGAACCCGCCGGTCTTCATCAGAACCCGCCGGTCCTCATCAGAACCCTGGCTGCAGCATTCTGATCAGCTGGAGACTTTTCAGTGCATATTTAGGACAGCCCACCAGTAAGGAATTACAATAATCTAGTCTGGAAGTAACAAAGGCATGGACTAGTTTTTCTGCATCACTCTGAGAGAGGATGTCCCTAATTTTAGCAATATTACGCAGATGGAAAAAGGCGGTTCTAGAAACCTGGTTGATATGCGAGTTAAAGGACAAGTCCTGGTCAAAAATAACTCCCAACAGGTAAATAAATCCAGTCTTGTCAGCTATATGATGTTGCTTCTCCAGCAGTTTGGGAATTTTCCCACCTTTCGGTAGATGGAAACACCACTCACACAGAAACTACGCTGGCTGCTGATCCACTAAAACACAGACCTGATGCTCACATCTCACCTGCCCGACAAGAGGCTCCGTACCGGGAAGTAGCTAGCTAAAAACGGCATGAGAAGTCCGAGCTCTCCTCTCTCTGAGCACATGCACAGTGTTTTAATAGAGCTGAATTCCTGATTAAGATTGTTTTAAATTTCTGCTGTCGGACAAAAGAGCAGGTATGAGTGAAATATCGCAGTAGGACGACCTGTTCCAGTCGCTACTGAAACTACAGCTGGTTTCATCTCAGAGCGCACAGCCTACAGCCACATGCCAGTTTTGGCGCTTCTTTGGAGAAAATAATCCTTTTCCATGTGTCTTCTGGAAAATTGTCCAATCATTTTCCAGGTTTTCCAGGGCGCGTGGGAGCCCTGGCATTATTCCATCCAGGAAAAACTTATTCTAGCATATATTGGAAACAAACACAGATATCTTGAATTGAGGCCTTTTGGAGATCTCTTGAACTGGAATTTGGGATATCCATAATCCAGATGTGGATATGCATGATGTGATCCCAGGATATCTGCCACTGAATCTGACTCTCTGTAAGGACAAAGCCCACACACACCAATGGGAAAAGCCAGGTCCTTTGTCTCAGTAAGTGGAGGGATGGTATCGGAGATTACAGCTGTGCATAGGAAGAATGAGGCTGTGGGTAGCTCAGATGTTACTGTGGAACAGGAAGAACTAGATTAGAGATATCTGCAGAACATACAGAGCTATCAAATGTTAAAAAGGCCGGCTGTAGGAGATGAATGCCCTTCCCTCTGTGATTGCAGCCCATTTAGTAAATGCTCCAACACAGAAATGACATTTACATCTCCTGTAGAATGGACAGGACCAATATGTCAGTCACACTCAGCTGTGATTAGGACCACCCCCCCCCCTCCAGCAAGCCATGGTCCCTGTAGGAACATTTTCCAGGATCTCCTTCCCTGCCTGCCTTTACAGGGAAAGGTGTGACGTAGTTGCAGTCTGACTCCCACCACCAGGTGGAGTCTGGCACCACTGTTTGTGTCTAGCTTCTGGGAGTTGTAAGGCAGAGATGGATCACAAAGAACTACTGACTACACATTATTACACTGCCTACATAGCCGCGATGTTACGACAACACGTCCTGTAGGACCCGTGTTCAGGGTTCCTGTTCTATGTAAAAGCCACACCGAACGTCAGAAAACCATCCTATGTAAGTCACACCAAACCAGGAATGTCCAGCGTCTTCTCCTGAGACTGACAGTCCGCTGTGTTCGCTGGCCATCCTCCTTTTTATCCTGCATCTCTCGTCTGCGCAGAATTCACCCAACCTGTGCACTGGTGTCTGTGAAGCAGGGAACCTTTGCGTCCAGCGGGCCTTATCCCTGCACCTGAAGCACACCTGTGGCGATCAAGCAGAGGCAAAGCGGTAGGCTTCACACGATCAGGTAACGGCACCTTGTTCAGGCATCAGAGGGTCCACATGTCCCCCTGCAGCCCTGCAGCACCATCATCCACTTTGTAGTCCATGTCCCGGTCCTCCATCCGGATGTCCGGGAGGTCCCCGTCCTCCATCCGGATGTCCGGGAGGTCCCCGTCCTCCATCCGGATGTTCGGGAGGTCCCGGTCCTCCATCCGGATGTTCGGGAGGTCCCGGTCCTCCATCCGGATGTCCGGGAGGTCCCGGTCCTCCATCCAGATGTCCGGGAGGTCCCGGTCCTCCATCCGGATGTCCGGGAGGTACCGGTCCTCCATCCGGATGTTCGGGAGGTCCCGGTCCTCCATCCATTAACACATGGCAAAACGATAATGTAGCTTCTCAATGGAACTGGATCCTTTAGGCAGGAACTAATGAAAAGAAGAGGGACTAGAACAGTGTTGTTTTTGGCAGCCATTTGAGTTTTAGTCTTAGCCTTAGTCATTTTGACAAAAGTAGATATTAGTCTTAGTCCTATTTAGTCATTTCAGTAAGTTTTAGTTTTAGTCTAGTTTTAGTCTACGAAAACTAAAAAGGTTTTAGTCTAGTTTTCATCACTGTTAGGACATAAACAGGAAAAAAGTGTGTCCGTTTTAAATTATTTAAATTTGCACATTCAGCAACTGATAAAATGATGAAGCTTTGCTGGTCCCTGACCTTTTCTAAAAGTATGCAGATTATTAATATTTTTATTTTAATCCTTGCATTAAGTTGTAGCCGAGTAAATAAAAGAGGAAAAAATAATAGCTTATATTATTGTTTATGTTTGCAGCTGCAGGTTGTGACGCCGTTTGCGCTGTTCTGGTTTTAGTCTCAGGATGTTCTCAGATCAGGTGGAGGGTTGCGCTGATGCAGCAGCAGCAGGAGACGACATGCGCTGCTGCTTCTAATGTTATCTGCATGGTAATAATGCAGACAGCCATCATGAGTAGAAATATTCTGGCCCTTACTTTACATCACTTATGCCTCGCTCCTGCGTGTTCTCTCTCCATCTGTAAACTGGGTCCGTTTTTTTATTTAGAAACAAATATGCAGGCGGCGCAAATTAAGGTTCTGGTTAGTTTGTTTCAGTGGCGAACAAGGCTACAGACGCTGTTTAAGCCTTTTTAAAGAAGTATTTAATGATAATTAATATTCTAGCTGTAAATGGACCACTGTAATGAGCTTCATGGCACATTTACGATGCTTTCTGTTTCTTTCTGATGGACTGTAAGCGTGTCCATGGATCATCTCGCCGTTTCCCACCAACAAGCCCAGTGTTGACGTAGTATGCTGCCATCGTCCATCGGGACGAGCAGCGTGGGTTCGGTCCTGGCTGGGAAAGGGTGGACCAGTTCTGCATGTGGGCCGGGCTCTAGATGGCGAAAGCGCCCTCACCCAGCCATCCCATGTGTTCTGCAGAGCTGCAGAACATGCAGTACATCCCTGTGTCCTGCAGGGGGTGCTTCTGAGATAGACCTGCAGCTCGTAATGAGCGCTGCGCTCCCTGCCAGAGCTTTGTCCACATCGCTGACAGTCAGTCTAGTTTGTTTCCAGTCATGGCTCTCCTCACAGATTCTGTTCACAGCGTCCACTAACATCATTTCTAATAGCAGCCAGGGAGTGGAAGGCATGGAGTTTGGTAGACTCTGCATTGGTTTCTGCTTGGTTGATGATGTGGTTCTGGCTGCTTCTGACCATGATCTCCACCTGTCAGTGGAGTGATCTGCACGGGTGGAATGACGGTCAAATTCGCATAATTTGAGACCATGTTGAATCCAACTAGAGAAGGAAGGGGTGCCCTCTCCAGCTCCAGGTAATGAGATTAGGGCCGCTGAATAAGTCCAGTGTTCCAGGGACACGCTCCATCTCCAACATATCTGAATCATTACATGACACGGTCTTTTGTCCAAAGCCACTTACAGTGGAGTTTTACCAGCGGTGCATCACTGGAGGCAGGTTAGTACCGAATGGCCCGTCCTACCACCTGCATGGCTACAGACTGTAACCCTCTCCACACGTCATTCAGCTCTGCAGAGGCCTGGGAACCAGACATTCATCCATACTAGTGTGCTGGAGAGAGTACGTGTCTGAAAGATGAGGACGGTGGACCTCAGGAACGGGACTTGGTTATGATCTGTGGTAACAATATGTCACGAGTGAACCAAAGAACAAGACTGAGTTTCCTCCTCAGGGTGTCTGACCCCTCAGAGAAAAGCCCGTCATTTAGGATGGGAGCTGCTGATCCTCCAGAACAGTCAGAGGAGATGGTTCAGGTGTGGATGGGATGCCTCCTGGACTCCTCCCTGCTCGGTGAGCCTTCTGCATGTCCCACAGGCAGAAGACTGCTAGTATGGCCAGCCAGGACGGTCTCCCAGAATTCCACACATAGGGTGAAAAAGAGGTTGGATAGATGGTGATGGATGATGTAGACTTGATAGTCTCAAGTTTCCCTGCTTAACCTTCAGTGCAGATGGCCCTATCTCAGATAAAAATGGATTTTTATTCACTCTCTCTCCCTGTCCCTAACTTAAAATTCCCCATTTTCTTTATTTAATTGCTCTAGGTATTCTTCTGCTAGCCTGGACCCGCCTACTAAATTTCACCAGCTCCATAAAGTCTGGTCAAGAGGGCTATTCAACTGAATCCCAATATGACAAAAAAGTGGGAGCCAATCAATGTTGAGCTTTTCCGAAGCGGCTCAATGCAGCGAGACGACAGGAAGCAGCACCGTCAGCATTGCTAACATGTAGCAGCAGCAGCGTCTGACACAGCGGGAGATTCTGTTTTCAGCTCATTAAATGGAAAGTTCTCTGAGGAACGTGAGCAACGAGCAGCTCTGGAGACATTTGTTGGAGGGAAAGACGTTTTCGCCTTGCTCCAGACCGGCTTCGGTAAGAGTTAGCCCCGCTGGCTACACACAAGTCAGAGAAAAGAGGGCTGTGATTGGTTTAAGCTTTGACCAATCACAAACAGCGGGTTTTCAAAGAGGCGGGTCAACCGTCCCTTCTTAGAAACGGTGGTGCTGCAGCTCCAGGCCAGACCGATGCTGCATTGAAGTTGCGTTAGCCAGGCTAGTCCTTTCTGCATTACATCTTTCTACTACATCAATGTTGAGACACGAAAATGGTCCTACTGTCCACTACAATGGACGTTCATAAAAGGGCAATTACTTAAAAACAGAAATGATTAAACTCTTTTCAGAGGTACAGATACTAATGCTGACATATTAATGAATATGAGTGTATGCAATTTTCATCTAAAAATTTTAAATTTGATTGAAAAAAAATACTGATTTCCCAGTATGCAAACCAGTCACATGATATATCACTGAAAGCCCAGGATGTCCTCTAAAAGGCACCATAGGTCTTGATGAGGCAACTTAAAGCAGTAGAAGGATATGAAGGAGCAACTACTGTCCACTGTAACGGACATAAATGAAAGGCCCGGGTCTCAGAGTGAGCAGTCAACCATCATCATGTCAGTGGGAGGAAGCCGGAGTAACCGCTGAGAACCCATGCAGAGAACATACAGACCCCCCTCCAGCCAGGGATTGGACCAGCAACCTTCCTCCTGTGAGGCTGCAGTGCAAACCAGCAACACCAACCGTGGAAACTTTGAGCTTTGGCTGCAAACACTGAATCAGTTCTTGGAGTCCAGGTGAATAGTTGTGATAACAAAAACCAATAAATAGACGCTTTATCAGTCTCATTAATGATTAATAAAACCAAACACAATAAAAAACTATATGTAAGATATGAGAGATTATGAGTCTCTGTAAACAAAATATTAAACATGGGGCTCAGACAGGAAAACTGCCAGATTGTGCCTCTTCAACCAAAAAAGCTAGCAACAAAAATATCCCAGCTACACTCGTATGAGATCAGTCTACGAGAAAAGGGAGAGTTCAGACAGAGACGGAGAACAAATGAATATTATTGAGACCAGAAAACTTATTGCATACATTTTTTCTTACCTTGCGTAAATTGACATATTGCTTATTGCGACAGGCTTATCGGGGCTGATTGCGACATGTTGTGGCTAATTTGCTTCGTGTAAGGTTGCAGTAAAGAGCTGTCGCAGAAAGTTTTGAAGTTGCCTCTAAGATTTCGGAGGGGTCCGCAGGTGAGATGACACCATGATCCTGGAGTCTGCAGCAGCCGAAGACCCCCGAGTTTGACTGAGAAGTTGCCGTTGGTCCCGTCGCCATGGGGACGACGCTGAGCGAGCCGTGTATCTATGACAAACTTTCTGAGAGCATCGACATCCTCCGTCAGTCCGGCTACCGCTACGGCATGTCAGAGAGGGAGATCGAGAGGTTCATCAAGCAGGTCTTGGAGACCAACGAGCCCAGAAGGGAGCCTCCCCAGTTCCCCATCCTAAGAGCCACAATCAAGGTGAAAACAGCACAAAAGAGCATAATTACTTATAAATGCTTAACAAGGCTGAAGCGCCGTCTTTCTGTGAATAAATAAACAACCATTTTTACTGCATGTGGGAAAAAAAGAAGATACTCCTCGTTGTTTTAATACGATTTCTCTGTGCAGTTCGTGGTGGCCGTGGGCGTCCTGCTGGTAGTGGTGCTGGCTTTCACCTACCCCCAGAACAGCCCGCAGCTGGGACTGGTCAACCTGGGCTGTTACAACTGGTCGTCCCCTCTCAGCCACGTTCGCCTGCTCTCCCTGCCCATTGCCAAGAAGTACAACCTGCAAGGTATGAATCATTGATGCTACATTTTGTCAGTTCATCTCCCACAAATGTGTTTCTGTGGACAGAAGCTCCTTCGCTGATGCTCGCATGTTCTCCCCCTAGCAATGAGGGCGAGTGCTGACGGAGGATTGTTTTTGTTTCCTGCGTCGCAGGTTTCCACGAGTGGTGGAGCGTCGGCACTCTCAGGCAGAGTTTGGTCAACTGTTCGGGATGCGCAGAGATCTCCTCGGTGCTTGAAGTCCCGGAGAGCCTCAGAGGGACAGTGAGTCTGCGGCGAGGTCCGCAGCTCGTCCTACTCAAGGTCAGAGCTGGACGCGGTCAGGAGTGGCTGTCTGATGACTTTCTGCTTGTTGCCTGTTGTTATGTCTTCAATAGAATTGTAAAGTGGGGCGATGACGGGATTATGTTCCCATAAACAGATTTATATGTGCATTACTAATCATTATTCTGCTTGTCGGTTACAGTTAAACCATCATCTCTGCTGTCATCAAGCACACACATTCATCCAACACCTCACTGTCTGTTCATTTTGCTTTCTATCATCCTCGGCAGGGCGGGGAGTCGCTCAGCATCCAGCGGCAGCAGCTGGAGGAGCTCTACTTGGCCCACTCAGGCTCCATGTCTGTCCTGCTGGAGGAGGAGGATGAGAGCCCGCAGGACAACCTCGGCCTCCCTCAAGGGCCTGCCAACTTCACCCTGCTCTGGTCTGTAGCTCCGTTTCAAATAAAGGAGTTTATGTTTAGCTTGGTTCTTCCAAACCAGAAGCCGAGTCCAAATGATATTGACTGGGTCAACATCACCGAGCCTTTAGGATACAGTACAACATTTAAAGGCTTTACAGAGTCAGATATGTCCTGGATAACGATTTAAAAAGGCCGAAACTAACCTATACTAACTGAAATTCATCAGATATGAAATGGAAATGTGGCTGGTCCTCGATCGAGATCACATCAGAAACAGGAACAATTAGAGCAAAGTCTGCTTCTCAGGAGCTGGAGGAGGATGTTCCTTCCAGCTGACATTTAAACAGCTTCTTTTGGGGCGTGAACTTTTGTTTCTGCAGGAGGTTCAGTTCTGGGACCAGGGAGAAGGTTTTGAGGTGGCTGTTCCCGAAGGCGGAGCTCTGCCCCCTGCTGGACAGTGCTGGGACCGTCCTGCAGCGCTGCCTGGTCACCCACAGCACAAACTCCCAGAGCAAAGTGAGTTATAAGGTCCCACGTTAGACTTTGATGTTAAAACAAATCTTGAAAGAAAAGAAAAGCTCAGATTTTTTGGAAACAACTTGAATTTTAGTTTGGTTTTTCATTCATTTGTGATGTTTTGTAAAGAAGTGTTGACCATCTGTGGTGTAAAAACAAAAATCCAATGTGTGTGTGTTTCAGGGTGTGAGGGTGTTGGGTTGGCTGGTGGTGGGCGAGGGCCTGCCAACCGTCCGAGTCCTGCCTGTGCAGCGCTGTCAGAAACACTGCAGCTCCTTCAACCTGTGGCTGACACTGGGAGACATGGGTAACAGCTGCACATTTACACGCACAGCAATAGATGGAATGAAAACACCTGTGGGGCATCAGCCTGCCACAGAGATGTTTTCTGTTGTGTATTTGCCGTCTTTAGCTAATAGCTAAATAAAAAGACAAAAGAATGTTAAAAAAATAATTTTATCCATGTGAACTTACAGATGAATTTTCATTCTTTAATGCACAAAAGCGATAAATCCTCCTCACAAGCTTTCAGTGTCGTGTTTCATCTCTGCTGCTCGTGGTCAAACTGAAGAAGCGGATTTAGTATTTTTTCTGACATTATTGAATTAAGCCGCTCCCTCAATGAGCACTTTGTGGTTAGTGCGTAGTGTGTCACGTGAGGCTGCTTATATGTAAACTGACTGCTTGTTATCTCCTCTGACCTGTGCAGTGTATGCCGACCCGCGGTACTGGCAGATGGAGCTCTTCCCGGGCCGCGGACAGAACATCATCTGTGACGGATCGGCCTTTTAGCCATCAGGGCGGCAGAGTCCAGGACAGGCGTGTGACACACAAGTTGGGCTGTGAATGTTTGGGTTTGGAGCCTGTCGGCCTTTCTGTCTCTCTGCATGTGGTTGCTTTCTGACCCTCCGCCCTTTCTTGTTTTATGTTTTGTCTTTTTAACGTGTGGCACTGAAAGTCCTCCCGACATGCCCAAATAGTTGCAAACCACTGCACATGTAGATTCAGTTTGGGGGGCGGGGCGACACGTCCTGCAGACTCTTGCAAGGACGGAGGAGCAGCTTTGTGACTTCATCTTTTGTTGAACAGAATCATCTGTGCTTGTGCCACAACTAAAAGTTGTTCTCTAGCAATTGAAAAGAAAAGAAAACCTGAAATGTTTGATGTGGATTTTTTATGACAGTCTTGCATCTAAGAATGAAGAAAACTTGATAGATTATGATCCGAGCGAAATCTATCCAGCTCACCAAGCACATCTCTGTCTGAAGCAGCTGCTGGAGACATGCCAGCAGTTCCCCAAGTCTTTACTAGACTCTAGAAAACCAGTTAACCCGGTTAAAACGACCGCAATTTACTCTCGCAGTTTGCATAACCCCCCTTTAATTATCATCTGAACTTAACCGCAGTTTTGCAGACATATCTTATTCAAATCCTTTTCTGTAAATGTTTCTCTTTTATTGGTTATTTACATAGTAAGATAGGCTGATAAACATTATATGTTCTATGTGAAAGGAGCCAAACAGAAGATATGTTTAACTCTACGCCGGTCATTAAAGAAAAACAGCTTGACAAGCTTTTACAATAGTGCCTCGAGTCATGATGGACAAAAGCAGCCTTGTTTTCATTTATTTCAATCAGCTTGGTTTTTTATTTTTAAAACTGTAAAATTAGAAATATTACATGACGGTGCCTCTGGCTTGAGGAGACTGCCTCTGATTAGAAATGGCAAAGACGAAGTACAGATGATTGATGCTAAATCTCATTATTGGGTGGAGACAAAACTTCAGATGGATGTTCTGGACGTATGAAACGACTTTGCTTGTGATTTTTTCAAATGTTTTTAGTGGATTATGTGGACATGTAACCCTTACCCGACTGTGATACAGGTGTAAAGACTGTCAGGTGAGAACTGCACTTAGCGTCAAACAGGAAGGAGAAAACTTTGAATGACAGATCTGCTGCTTCAGTCTCACTGTGTTTTATTAGAGGCTTCAGCAAGATGCTGCTGAGTTGGAAAACAAGTCATGGAGCGAACACACGCTGCAGGGAGGTGTGTTAGTGTTTATCTGTGTGCCTCAGCATTTCTTCCCTCTCCTCCGTTAATGTGTGTGTAAGAGAAAGAATCTGTGCAACAATTACATTGCATCCCCTGCTGACAAGTGTTTGCTTACATTAGAGTAGTGAATTATATTCTCTGGAGTGTTCACGCTAACACGCAGTCCAGTGACAGACACGCACACACACACTGCTGCATCAATACCAGCTCTTTTTAAGTGTGGCTAATGAAATCAAGGAGCACATTCCAAACTCTGCAGTCTGACCTTTTTTGCAAAAACCCTTGACCTATACGACAGCGCAACAACAAGCTAACCTAAAGGGGTAAAGCAAGAACAACACACACATGCACACAGTCCCCCGTGGATTTACATACACAACATAATGTGGAACATTTGCTCTAGAAAAAACAACCATACATGTATTGAAATCAGACATATCTTCACCCACAATCTCAATCATGCTTTAATAAACATTTTCAAAGTGTTTTTTAATTTGCAGATTCATAGCTGTGCCTCAAACAACAAACATACAGCACCATCCAGCTTGTGTCCTTCTTTTGCTATCAGGCCAGATTTCCTGCAGGCTCTCCTAGATAAAGTACTAAAGCTTGTCTGACAACCATGTTACCCTCTTCATCACTTGAGTCATGCTGGACTGCCTAGCTTAAATCTTCACCTCTATCTTCTGATTTTTTGTTGTTTACTACTTTCCTGCCTCAGAGAAGTTCTCAAGCTGAGAACTCATACCCATCAGGCCACCGTCTTCTTTCTTTCTTCCTCTTGCCCTCTTTACCTACCTGTTCCTGTGCTAAGCAGGTACTCCAGTTTTGAAGTATTTCCTTCCCTCCCACTCTTACGGTTTTGTTCATTCTTCCTGCTGCCATTCAGCCTTTATCTCAACATGCAGGTAGGTACTTTAAGACAGGTAGGCACAGCAGTTTACTAGAATTACGCCTTCGTTCCTTCCAGTCCATCCAAAGAGCTATTGTGTGTCCTGAGAGGCATTGAGTGGCCA